>CM055066.1:43785139-43919579 GCA_029204045.2 Tillandsia leiboldiana | reverse complement strand
CGGTGTGGTTCGCGATACCTTGTGGGGTCCGTGTGGATGTTGATTACTTTTGCTCTGGATATGGAATAATGGTCTTATTCTCCCCGTTCGGCCGTTTTCCAAAGCAAACCAACTAGAAGAAAAAGAAAAAGAACTTCGAAACTATCTTTCAAAATCTGGGGCGTGTGGACCCGTTTTCCAAAACCATGTGGATTATAAGGGATTTCAAAACTGTTTTCAAAACCTGGGTCGTGTGGACCTGTTTTCCAACCCCTGTGGATTATGTCATCTTTCCAAAATGTTTTCAAAACTTGGGGTCGTTTGGACCTGCTTTCAAAACTGTGAGTTTATCCTTTCACGTGACTGGCCTCGGCATTGTTTTAGTTTGCATTCGGAGTAGATCCCAAACTGTTGTGATTAAATGAATGGTTTGTATTCAACTGCTGCGTAGCCGCGACGCCCGTGCATATACAGAGGAGACTCGCCCGTTTGTCGAGGTAAATCTGTATATGCGGCGGGGTCTGGGCACGTGCCGGGGAGGACCGAATTTCAAAAAAAAAAAAAAAAAAAAATTAGCAACTCTTTCTTTTCCGCTGAGCGAGACCCCCCGGTGCGTGACAAGCTTAAGATGGTATCAGAGAGGTTTTCCTTTTAATCACAACAGCGAGGGTCCAACCATCCACGGTAATACCACACGTAGCTTCGGTAGTAATGAAATGTGTAGGACATAGGGGTGTAGGACGGAGTGATCTCGGGGGGGGGAACGGGAGATTAGCAGAAACTTAGACCTTTTTCCAACCGGTATTCCTGAAATATGCTAGGACTGACGTGTTTTCTTTTGTTGCGACAGATAGAACTCCGGCCCCGTGATTAGACGTCGCCAGGAATGGACTTTGCGGCCGAGACGAACCGCATATTGCGCAACCAGCTGCGCGATGTGGCTGGGCAGCTGCTGACCCTCGCGGAGCGCTTGAGTATGCTGACACAGGAGCTTGAGGGAGTCGACCACGTCCAGCGCGGCACCGGCGGGTTATCCCTCGCGGGACGCTACCAACGGGCTTTCCCACCCCCAGGAAGCGGCCAACTTAGCCGTACGCGCGGAGCTAGAGCGTACTCGACGGGCATGCCCCGACCCCGGTCCGACAGGGGATCCCTACCAGAAGGGTGGCGACCCAAGCGCCAGAAGATAGGGCAAACCCAGGCAGTCGACGAGGGAGGGACCTGAACCACCAAAGCCGTGCGTCATTTGCGATAGTGCGCATTCAACGATGGATTGTCCTTGGCGAGACGAACACTGCTTCCGATGTGGCAGGCCGGGTCACAACGCGTTACGCGTGCCCCCGGAAGCCGGCCGTCACTAGACCCCAGCGCCGAGACTCGACGACCCACGCACGACGGACTCCTTCAACACCGGGTCCCTACCCGCCACGCCGTATGTCGTTGGCCCAAGGATTGTGGGCGGACTTCCCCAGCCGCCCCGGAGAATGGTGACGCGACGTCCCGGAATGGGGATTAGTAGGTAATCCCTTGCATGTCTTCTCTTAGTTAGGCCTTAATCCCTTTATTGTTCCTTTCGCACTGTACGTTTGTACTTATGTCTTGCGCGTAAGTTCCTTCCCTAGTTACGCCTTAAGGGTCGGACACCTGTAGTAATCCTATGCCCCCGGGATTGGTAGTGATCTCACTGGGGGAATGTGGCGTAGTGCTTAGGATAGCTTGGCTCACGTGAGGAGCACCAGGTACGGCTGCTGTATTTTGGGTTCCCTGAGAATGTGTACCTAGCGTGTAAGAGCATCTCCTTCCAACAATCATCTCATCGACGCGGGCTAGAGATTGGTGGAGGGCGGGTGCGTGGCCTACCTGGCATCGGTGGATATAGTTACCCGACCCTCGGCGACACCTTCGGACACCCCAGTGGTGAGGGATTTTCCCGGTGTCTTCCCGACGGGAACTGCCCGGGATACCTCCTGAACGAGAGGTGGTATTTCCCATCGAACTCTTACCGGGTACTCACCTATCACGAAGGCGCCCTACCGAATGTCCTTTGCGGAGTTGAAGGAGCTTAAGGCGCAACTGGAGGACCTCTTGGACAAAGGGTATCAGACCGAGTGTGTCACCCTGGGCGCACCAGTACTCTTGTACGGAAGAAAGACGGAAACCTGCGTCTCTACATCGACTACAGGGGGACAAACAAGGTTACAGTGAAGAGTAAGTACCCCCTGCCCAGTATAGACGACCTCTTCGCCAGCTGCGTGTTGGCGACGAGTGGAAGTAGTCCGTGTTGGCGACGGGTGGGTTCGTCATTTTCAAAGGAAGATTATTTGTAGGCAGTGACCCGGCTAGTAGGATCGACACGTCCTGGAGTTTCTGGTAGTTTTAGTGTGGCTCCCCCCTTTGTTTTCGGGTTATTTTTTTTTTGGGCACTTAGGGGCCCGCCGTTCCGGGTTCGGTGGTAGGACGGAGTCCTCGACGTATCGCGAGACTTTAGTTGCTGACTGTGCAGCACCTTCGGAGGTGGTCTGCGAACCGGTGGCGTCGTAACAGAGAACTCCAAGTCGAGGAGCAGGCTTACTCGGGTTAGTTTCGATCAAGGGGGACGGGACGATAGGGTTGCCGGGCGGGTTGAGCCCGTCGGCTGTCTGAAATCTTGGGGCGGTGCAGCCCGGGTAGTTTCCCGTTCAGGTTTGCCACCGAGTCGCCGCTGAGAGATATAGGGCGTTTCGCGTGTCCTTCGTCGGGGGTGGATATCTGAACGCCCAGCGATGTCCATGGGTATAATGAACAGAATTTTCAGACCCTTCTTGGATCAACCCGTGTACAGACGAGGAGCGTTTACGAGTGACCTTGCAAACTCTCAGGGACCAGAGAGGGTGGGCCAAACTCAAAAGGTGTGAGTTTGGGCATCGCAAGGTGGACTTTGGGACGGCTAAAGTCAGGAGAGCTGCGAAGAGCGCAAGGTTAGGCTAACACGGGCACCAGTGTACGCGCTATTAGGCACCGGTGAAATTTTGAGGTTTATGGTGATGCATCACGGAGCGGAATTGGAAGTGTGTTAAGGTAACGGGGAGAGTTAAGACCTTAAGCAGACATGTGGTGGCATAAATTGACGAGGGACGCGAAGTCACTAAGAGCACAGGTCAGACATCACTTGAGCGTCATTCCCTTTTAATTGAGGCCTAATGTATCTAAGTTTCGAGGACGAAACTTCTTTTAAGGTGTTAGGATGTAATACTCGTGAACCTGTGAGTCTATATAAAGAGTGAAATTCAAGTGTGATTGTGTGAGAGGAAACAAATTTTAACCTTAGTGGTGTGCTTTCCGGGTGGGCGAAAGGGCACAGTTTCCGAGCACAAATTCTGCCTTTCCGATCCGAGTATGATCTCAGAAAATCTGAGGTCTCCAGCGCGACCGTCTCATCGAATCGAGTGAAAATGGTATAGACCGTTCGCTGATCCGACGGTTCGGATCGTCCTGAACTTAGTAAGGAAACTAGCGGGACCCGTGACTAAGTGAATAGTAACCCCCTGATTTATTTTCCTCACTAGCCAACGTCGGCCGATCGACTATCGGGAGTCCGAATCTGGCGATCCAGGTAGTCGATTTGAATGGCGTCGTTATTTTGAGCGCAGTGGCGCTGACCAAATCTCCGTTTGACAAGCCGGTTGTCTCGAAAAGCGTGTAAATGGAAAAGTGTTAGTATTTTGTGAAGAAGCTTAATATTTTATGTACCAAGTGTGTGGATCTTGGAGGGGAGGGACCTTTGTGCTTTTTGGCTTCAGCTAGGGATCCAGATCAAAATATATAGAACTAGAGGACTTCTTTTGCATTCTAGTTGCAAAGTACATAAGAAGCGACTAGGGCATCGTTGGGTAGAACCCTAGCCGCAACTCTCTTGCAACCGCAGCCACCCACGACTCCTCCTCTCCCTCTGCTACCTATCCCGCACAGCTGCGCCGCCGGCCGCCGCCCCTGATCGCCGAAAAAAGCAACGGGTCCTCAAGGAAAACTCTTGATCTTGGGTTGGTAGAAGAAGAAGAGCACCCGAGCCCCTAGACCTGAGCCCAGACCTCTCTGCGGTCATCTCCTACATCCAGAAGACGAGCCGAGGTGGACTGGTGCACCGCCGTGGCCGCACGACGCCGGGAAGACCACTTTCTTCTTCCTCGGATCCAATCAAGGTGAGCCTCCCTTACTCTTGGTTAATTTTGTTTTCAAGCATCTGCAGTCGGTTTTCCTCGTTCTTGGGGTGCTCCTGATGGAGCCGCGGCCTCGGAGAGGCGCCGGGTTGCCGGCGGGAGCAAGTAGCCCGCCGGAACCCTAATCTGCTCCACCCTTGAGCCGTGGTGATTCCGACGGTTTTTGTCAGAAAATAATATGCTCAGAAGCTTCTTCTAGTCCTGTACAAGCTTCCCATAAAGTTTGGGAAGACTTGGTGTAGTGTGGAGACGGTGGTGCCGTGCCCTAATTTCGGGTTTGTGAGGGCCGGCCGAGCTTGTTGCTCCGGCGCCACCGCGGCCTCTCGTCGCCGGCCAAGGCTCCAATTGCCTTCCTATGGTCGAGAAGGACCCAAGAATGCCTATGCATGGGGCCCATGCAGACCGGACCAAGATCCACCATTAATGGACCTTGGTTGGCCGCGTTAATGGCGGCCGGCCATCCGCCGCTTACCGGTGGGCATGGGTTGCCCAGATCTTCATTAAGCAACCTTTAGAAGCTTTGGGTGCTGTCCATTGCACCCAGAAATCCATGGATGGAAAGTCGCCATTGTTGAAGCCCAAGCTTGACCCGAGCTTGGCCGCCACCGTCGCCGCCGTGACCTCGTCACCGGGCACGGGTCCAAGTAAGTTCGGGGGATGTGTTAGCACCTGCTGGTGCACTGTTCGAGGCCCAAAACCCCGGAATTGGAAATTGCCATTTTCGGGTTTTATGATCGTCTTCTTCATCTTGTTGCTCTCGGCCACCCGAGAATGCAAGATGCCCCAGACTTCTTGGGGATGCTCCTGCAGCCTAGGAGAACTTCTCCTTCCAAGTTAGAAGGGCCCAGGTGCAGTAATTGCTGAGATCAAGCTCGGGCATGGGTTGGAGTACTTGTTTTATATTGTTGCACCCTAGTTGTTTGATGAAATGCCTAAGAGAGGTTTTGTTTGGAATTTGGCTTCGAGCATAATATAAATGTTGATCCTTTTGTTCCTTGAGCTTAGTGCTCACTTCAGATCAAAGCAGATCTGTGTGGATTGGTTTGTGGAGCAAGGTGTCATGGTAGAAAGCAAGGGTACTGGATCTGCTGATCCAGCAGTCTTGAGTTGCAAAAAGGGCAAGCCTGGGTGTCCTGGTGTTGTCCAGAGACATTTGATCCAAGTTATTTTTAATTGGGGACATGTAGGGTGAAAGATATAGCATTTTTAAGCTTTACGTCTAATAGTTGGCGATGGTAGTGTTTGGGACTTTTTGCGAAGCCGTGACGGTGGGCTCCTGGCTAATTTGGGGTCACTGGACGTGATGCTCGCATCGGTTTTCGGTTTCGTTGAGCAGAAGAAACGAAAATGCGTTTAAGCGATGTCAGAGGGGTATTTTATGGCCTAAAGTTTTCCTCGGGTTCTGTGCTGCTGCAAATGGGTGAGCACGGTGTTCAGCGGGTCGAGTGTCACTTACTGGAAGTGACGGTTCGTAAAAATAATATCCCAGTTAAGAGAACGAACGAAAACGGATCTGAAATTATTGTAAAGTGTATTTGGGTAAAACCCTAGGGTTAAGTGGTAATTGAAGGCTGCTGTACACAGAGTGTCAGTAGGTTGGATATGTGCGAGTCTAGTTCTGACTACAGTTTCTGTTCAGGGCCCAGCGGTTCAGCTCCACTCTAGACTAGCGGGGAGTTCGGGATCGGCCTACAATCGGGGGGCTCATTCGACTGACTTCGAGGTGGGTTTCCTATGAGCCTAAGTATAGATCCTTTGTTCTTGGATAGTTACTAATTGCATATTATTGGTACTAATGCTGACGGTCTCTATGATTGCGATATTATCCTGTATCTTGGTGACTGTGCTCGTAGTTGCGACACGCGCACCCGCGGTCTGGCCACCGCAAAGGGTGCTCTTTTCCGGGAAAGCGGTCTTCGACCTGTGTTAACCCACGAGGTGAGGTAGTGGGGGCCCCCGTAGGTGTGGGGTTTGAGGCATCAAAAGGGGGGGGAGAGGTGCGACCTGTCGGGATAGGTGTCCGACGAGGTCAGGTGCCCCAAGGTGTGAGCGGTGCGATCTGTCGGGGTAGGTGCCCGACGAGATCAAGGTGCGTAGGTGCTACAGGTATTACAGGTGTTGCAGGTGTTCGCGTGTTACCTTTCCAGTGAGCCGAGTGGTTGCTCCAGATAGTCTTACTGTTGGGTTTGACATTCTTTCTTGCTTCTTATTAGTATCGCATGTCGCTGACTACCCACTCCGTGACAGGTTCTTCCAGGGTGAGCGGTAGACGACGGTGAGGTCGAGGCAGGAGTGGTCGGGCAGTGAGGAGCCCTAGTCTGTATCTCCTTTACTTTTCCCTGCATTTCGTTTGGTACTGTAGGTTACGGTGTGGTTCGCGATACCCTTGTGGGGTCGGTGTGGATGTTGATTACTTTTGCTCTGGATATGGAATAATGGTTCTTTTATTATCCCCGTTCGGCCGTTTTCCAAAACAAACCAACTAGAAAAGAAAAGAAAAGAACTTCGAAAACTATCTTTCAAAATCTGGGGTCGTGTGGACCCGTTTTCCAAACCATGTGGATTTATGGTATTTCAAAACTGTTTTCAAAACCTTGGGTCGTGTGGACCTGTTTTCCAAACCCTGTGGATTTATGTCATCTTTCCAAACTGTTTTCAAAACCTTGGGTCGTGTGGACCTGCTTTCAAAACTGTGAGTTTATCCTTTCAACTTGACTGGCCTCGGGCATTGTTGTTAGTCTGCATTCGTAGTTAGATCCCGAACTGTTGTGATTAAATGAATGGTTGTATTCAACTGCTGTAGTAGCCGCGACGCCGTGCATATACAGAGGAGACTCTGCCCGTTTGTCGAGTAAATCTGTATATGCGGCGGGTCTGGGCACGTGCCGGGGAGGACCGAATTTCAAAAAAAAAAAAAAAAAAAAAAATTAGCAACTCTTTCTTTTCCGCTGAGCGAAACCCCCGGGGCGTGACATTTTCTCTCTTGGGAGGGTGGTTGCTCCGGATAGTCTACGGTTGGACGTATTTCTTTACCCTGCTTTATTATTATCATTTTTGTTTAGTCGCTGACTTCCCACTTTGCGACAGGGTCCTACAAGGGGGAGAGTTAGGCGACGGTGAGGCCGCGGCAGGAGTTTCTGGGTCCCTGGAGACCCCGAACAGTACTTTCTCTTTTTCTGTCGCATTTCATTTACTACTTGTATACTGTTGTGTGGTTCTCGATACCCTCGTGGGGTCGGTGTGGATGTCGGAACTTTGCCCTTTGGATATGTGGATGTTTCAGTTCTTATCTCTGTTCGGCCGTTTTTCAAAAAGAAAGAAAGAAAAAGGAAAGAAAAAGAATTGCGAAAACCGTTTTCAAAACTTGGGTGTCGTGTGGGCACCGTTTTCAAAACCCTGTGGATTTATGGATTTTAGAAAACGGATTTCAAAACTTGAGTGTCGTGTGGGCACTATTTTAAAAACTCTGTGGATTTATGGTTTTCGAACTGTTTTAGAAATCTGGGTGCCGGGTGGGCACCGTTTTTAAAATTGTGGATTTATCCTTTCAAATTGGTCGGCCTACAGAATAGTTCAGTTGTATATATGTTGAGAACTGTTGTGATTGAATAAACTACTATGGTTGCATGTTGTATTAGCCGCGACGCCGTGCATATACAGAGGAGACTCTGTCCGTTTGCAGGGTGATTCTGTGTATGCGGCGGGTCTGGGCACGCACCGGGGAAGAAGGAATTTCAAAAAAAATTGACACACAAAATAAATCCTTTTTCATTGATTGTTTCCGCTGATTGAAACCCCCGGGGCGTGACACCAAGTCCTCAAGAGACATAAACTAACCAAAGGCGCAAAGACTGAAATAAGGAAGCTGGAGACTCAACAGCTACCAAGCCTCTATCAAAAAGCTCAAGAGGGGAGAATCAAAGAATGGTATGCAACCACTAGCACATGAAGTGCACAATCGACCCAATCGAGCTGACTGCCACATCTGGTCCAGTCAAACCTGCGCCCCACCTACGACCACCTCTCGCTGACGGGCAGGAATTACATAGGGCGTCCAAACGGACTAACTCGCTATCGAGTAGTGGCTCATGCAGGCTATAGTCAAAATCCACGCTCTCTCTCTCATAACGGATAGAATGATGATGCTCAACCTCTCACACAACGGTCAAAATACTCTAGACGACACGGGACCACCGTCAACACTATGGCTCTCAACAATACTAGCATGGGTCTAAACTCAGCTACCAGACTGCACTCGGCCCCCGGGCACGAGTGCAACAATAACAGCATCTGACCGAAATAAACCCAATCAAATGAACCGGTATAAAACCCGGTACTGCCTGCTCTGCTGTCGAACTCAGTAACTGATCAGCACACGGCTCGATCTCAATATAAGTAACGGACCGGCACACGGCTCGGTCGAAATATAAGTAACAGACCGGCACACGGCTCGGTCAAGCCTACCTCCGGAGTGGCACTCGAGGGGAGCAACCCACACGAGTAAAGTATCTCTTAGTAACAAGTATCTCTGTATAGCAGGACTTTGATCACAAATCTGATCAAAATGGGAAAACTCAATCACTAAAGAAAGACCCGACCTCAATCGGATGCAACTAAACGATAAGTGGGAAACTCCATCCACTAGAGAAAACTGATACCCTATCTGGTGCATAGATAAGCATCCGGTCAACCGCCCAATATCCGCGGTTGCCGCAAAGCCCCACAACTAATCCAACCTGTCCCTGACACAAATGTCTCGGCTACACTACCCCAGACCCCTGCTTGCACCCGAGCAACACAGACCGCCCGACTAACAAGGAAGGAGAAAAAGATAACATGGTTTCTCCTAAGTCAAATTCCAATAAGTAGTGCAGCAGTAAAAGATGGCCTAACTACATGTCCATTCAAGCATGCTTTTGTCCTTGGAAACAATAAAAGAGAGTAAAACATAGTAGCAAAGCATACTACAATATTCCTACTATGATATACCAATCTCGCATAAATAGGCCACTGAATAACCAGGTATGATCTCTATATCATCTAGTGTGGGATAAATATAATCTGTCTATCGCATGCTAAGTCTCTCGTTTAACGAGCATGTACAATTGTCAGGTAAACATCAATCCACATGATCTAGGCCGTTTTCATACTTACCTCTCGCTCATATCGGTTGTACATCAAATATGCCTGCTATCAGTCATAGAGGGGTGACATCCCCACAAGTGCACCTACGTTCATCATAACATAAACACCTTATACAGTTACCAATATCAAGCTTACCCACCTGAAGTGCTCAATCCAAGGCAAACCTGGGGTCGGTGAAGAGCGTGGCCACCTGCACGCACAATCCGCTGAACTCGTATCCACAGTACATGTCGCACAAACCTCAGCTCCTAGCAGTGTTCCGAAACACTTGCGAACCCACCTGGGTACAACAAAAAGGTCCAAAGTTACACTTCATGCTAAAATATCCAAGTATACACCAACTGCTGAAACCAGCCCCGAAGATGTGCAATTTTCACCTGCAGAACGGACTCTGAAAAAATCCACCAAAAATACGGACGCGATCTTCGCGTCGAGCCCTTCGAAACGAGTACCTGCACGTCAAAATCCGAGTCTCGGAGGCCAAGTTACAAATTCCACAACGCGGTGAGCGCGAAAGTCCACAACATACACATTTGTCTCACATTGCACAGGAGAACGGGAAAAGTATACCTTCGGGCAATTCCCAAAAAATCCCAAAAAATACAGTGATAATCCTCGCGTCGAGTAGATGAAAAAAGTGTACAGGCTCGCCTCGATCCGACGCTCGTACAACAAGTTGCACGTAAAACGGTGCACACTTTACGAGTCCACGTGCAAAACGAGGCGCGTCCAAAACGCCAACAGCAGTCCGCGAAGTAAAACGGCACAGTAAAACACGGTCCCTAACACACACGAGAGCAAGGGGTCAAATTCAATGTCCAAAAGGACGCTCCAAAGCTGTGCCAAAAATACCGCAAAAACTAACACGCGGGACCTACCTCGGCCGCGTTGCGCCGCCCAACCGTCTCCTCGGAACACCTCGCGCGCTTTGCGAGGTCCACGGCGCACCGCCGCCGCCCACAAAATCCCCTCCCTCACACTCTCTCTCGCTCGGTTGGAGAAGAAGAAAAATGGGAGAAGAAATAGCGCGCGGGTTGGAAAAGGAAGAAGAAGAGAAGAAAGGGAGGAGGGGGGGTCTTGGTGGACCGGGTCTAATTCTAAAGTCCGATTTGCCAAATTCCAACTCTAAAAATTCCCGAAGGCATCCGGAGAGGTGATCTTTTATCCAAACTTCGCCCCGAGTCCAATTTAATATCCATTGTGCGCGAAACCACTTCTAAGCATTCGACGGGGCCATCTAACTATTCTCGTGATCCATTAAACACTCTGAGTCCATCACTAGTGTCCAATTGGTGCACAAACACCACCGACGCGCCACAAAGGCCAACAGAAGCTGCTGGTCAGCCAGTAATCACCTCGTGGGGATCCAGGTCCTCACACCCTCGGCTCCGCGCAGTGCAAAGTCCGCACGATCACAGCACAACTGCAAAGATGGAAGGAAAGTACCCAAACAGCTCAAAACCCATCAAAAATCCATCAACAATCCAAAAACCCAAGCTTGAACAAATCTGACCACTTACCTCATGTGCGGCCGACACGCGCGCGCGGCTCCGCTCGACTCCAAGCTGTAGGAACACCAAGCTGCATCACTTGCTTTCTTTCTTTCCACCTCTTCTCTTTTATTTTCCTTATTTCCTCTCATTTCTTTTCTTTCTTTTCCTTTCTCTGTATCCCAGGGAGAAGAGGGGAGGAGGGGTCCAAATATATAGAGAAGAGAGTGGTCAATCCAGTCAACAGGTGGTGGGAAGTGAAATTACCGGAGTGCCCAAGCTTAAAACCCACCAAAAAGCACAACCAGCACAATGGGGTACCGGTACTCTCCATGTAGTACCGGTACCCAAAGGCTTGTTCCGGAACCCCACTCCTGTTCCGGAACGCCAAGCCAACCGCAAGAGGCCGCTCGAGCTCCTGCACGCGCGGCGCCTCTGCTACCTCTCCTCCACTCATGGACAGCAACCAACCCACACACATACACACACACACCTCCAACACCATCACCAAGCTCAAAGCAAGCTTTCTCTCTCTCTCTAGAAAAACTGCAATGCACCTTCATGAGGCTCGACGCGCGCGTGCTCCGCTCGGCTTCCAACGGTAAGTCCACACTAGAAGCACACCTTCGCCTCTTTCAAACCCATCTTTTATTTCCCCTCAATTCCTCTTCTTATTCTCCTTCTTCTCCATTCATTCAATCCTCTGTTTCAAGTTTTTTCCTCTGTTTCAATTCCATGGAGAAGGTGATGATGTGGCATTGCTAATTAAATGGACTAATTAGAGGAGTTGGTGCATGGTGCATGGTGCATGGGAAAAAGAAACCCTCCAACACCAACCACTAATTCCATTCCATACTCTCTTTTAAATTCCTTTTTCTTTCCTTCAGACTAATTATCCAATTTAATTAAATAATTATTTAATCCATTTTAAGCCAACTCCAACTCACTTTTCGCCTTCGGGGCCTCCGCATCAGTCCGAAACCTCCCGAACTCCACTGTAAACCGAAAATAAACATGTTCCAAACCTTTTCCAATTTTCTGCATACAACTGTGGAGTCGAGGCTCTAACAAACCAGTCCTCTAACGGCGCACAATGCCCGGAAAATTCTGGTTCAAGCTGGGGCTTTCGCGTTGATCCGAATCAACCCGTACTCATCTGTAAACACAATTGGAACCCGTCCAAAGCAATTTCTCCGCACCACGCCATCTTGCGAGGTCGGTACACTATCCGAAGTCCCGGTACTCTACACTCTCCCCTTCTTAAAAAAAGGTTTCGTCCTCGAAACCAAAACAAATCCATAACAGAGGAGGGTGTCTCAATCAGATGGGGATAGGAGATGCTCAATACATCCTCAGGCTCTCAGGTGGTCGTTCTCACTCATCATAATGGCTCCACTGAATCTCACTCAAGGTACAACCCGATTGCACAATTCCTCAAGTTCCAACTCTCAATTTCAAGTTCCAAAAGTGGTGTCCACTGATCGCTCACCTCATTCCAAGGTTGCACTGCTCGCCTAGACAAGGCGTAACTGACCAAAATGTCCTCGCTGGGATAATGCTACAAGATCAATCCCATATCTCGAATAACTCTGTCCACCGGCAATCATCCAACCCGATGTCGATAACATCTTCAGCTATATCTTCTCGAAGCTACACTGGCACTACATACTCCAAAAGCTTCGGTCCTCAGTCGCAATCGTAGACTTAGGCTAATTCCCAACGGCATCACTCTTCGTTGGGTCCTCAGCCACCCTTGCAGCTGAAATCAGGCCTAGCAACCGAACCTTCCGAAGTCAAGAGCAAACTCTCTCAACTTGGCAAACAACTTCTTCTCTCTTAGAAGTTGTAGCACTATCCTCAAGTTCTCCTCATGCTCTATGTCACCTCGGAAATGAATCCAAATATCCACGATGGGTACGGCTACCAACCCGTCCAAACACAGCTGGAACACTCAATTCCTCAATCCTAAAGGCGGCAGGGCATTAGTCAATCCATTTGACCGCGCTGTAACTCATAATGCCCTTATCTGGTCCTGAACACTATCTGGGCACAACCCTCGGCTAATAGGCCCCACAAAGCTACCACTCTCACAAAGGCATCTGCCGAAAAATAATCCCAACCTGTCTGTGCTCAAACCATCATAGAACCCTCACCGTTGTGTACCCACAATGTGGCATCACTGCCGCGTACCAACGGCATGGCATCAATATCGTGAATCAACGGCGTGGCATCCTACTCAAGTATCAATCTCTCAAATCCTCACTGTCGTATTCCCACGACGTGGTACTGGGTCACATAGACCCCTCGATCCAACAGAATCCGCAACTGCGCTATCAGCTCTCTGTCTCACGGGTAATACTCCAAGAGGTGCTATCGAAGTCGGCGCAGTTTCCAAAACCACGTCAATCACTATCTTAATCTCAATCTCACTAAACGGCGGCTTTAATAACAGCTCAAGTAGACTCACACCCGGGATCACATGACGATAAGGATATTCTTTAGTCCCGGTGCCGCCGCAGGCACCTCCTCAACAATCGCTAGCAAGCGATACGACCACGACTCAACCTCTGTCGTGGTCTAGCCTCCTCTATAAACACACTCCTCCTGACCAGGTCCACGGAGGGTCATTGTCCTCTCTCGACAATCCATGGTAGCCTAACATTGGGATAACTAATCCCAATCCATCCTCATATCAACATCTCTGAACTGATGTAGGACTAATACTCAATGGATCAAATTCCACGGTCCAACTGCACTGGGCATGACTGGCAACACTCATCCATGTGCTATATGTGGTCTGGAACCTTATCCTCACGTGCACAAACCAACAGTCCTAACTCTGGCCTACGCGAAGCTACTCATGCTCTACAAAACACACTCAAGCGGTGTCGGCATCAACCGTGCTCTAACTTCGACGACCGTAAGGAATCCACACCTGGTAAGACGCGATCCACTATCCTGGCGTCCTCTAACCGGCTGCATAATCTCATCCACAAGATGCTGGTGGCTATCGCTCTATCTGACTCGACATCACGGCTCCATCAGCCTACCGGTAAATCGGACGAACCTCTGCATCCAGAAGGGGTAGTGGGGGTGTCGTCGCAAGCGGCAACCCTGAGCACTAGTCTGGGACACTCTGCCTGAAGATGTCCTGACTATCCACATAAAAAGCATCGCCGTTTCCTAAAGTCACTCTATGGCGATGAATGCGGCCCACCGCAAAAGACACAATCATACCAATACTGCCGCTGGTGTCTCGACCGTCGAGAACCTCCTGGTCTCCGTCTCCTCTGAGACCCATGACCCTAAACTGGAATCATGGCAACCTCGATCCACTCGACTATCCCAAAATCCGACGATGCTGGACATCTCTCACTGGAGCTGGTCCCTCGCTCTCGGTCCCTCTCGAACATGATCACTGAGGCTCTGTCAATCCATCGAGCCTGCACAATCGCTGCATCTAAAGTCGGCGCTCGCCGAGAAAGCACAAGGTGATAGACATCTCGATGCAGTCCCCTCTCAAACACGATCAATCTTCTGAGCCTCATCCTGGATATCATGGGGCACACTGCTCAACCATCGCAGAAACTTGCGAACTGTAAAAACTCGAAATATTTTATTTTAATAAATAGTCAAAAAGTGAATTTTTGACCTGGTTTTGATTTCAAAAGACCTATGTTGATTTATTTAGTCAATTGCCAGTGTGCGAGTTACACGTTTTACGAGACAAAAAGGCTACTTTCCAATCCGGAAATGATCTTGGAAATCCGAGTTGACCGTTGCGATCGTCTCGTCGAACTGAGCGAGATTCATATTCAGCACTTTTCGATCTGACGGTCGGATCTTCCAGAATTCAACTAAGAAGTGGACGAATCTCGCGACCAATGTAACAGTGTTCTCTGCGCACAGTGCACTTAAGTGAGTTACTGTAGATGAACGGTAACCCTGGTTTTCGAGACCCCGACGAATACAACATTGACTATTTCACTGTTCGGAATCCGAATATAGTGATCCAGGTAGTCATTTCGAACGGTTTCGATATTCTGAACGCAATGGCGCAGTCGAAAATTCTGTTTGACGACTCTGGAATCTCGAAAAGCGCGAAAACTGTATTTTGACACAGTTATTTTGGACCGAGATTTTATCCGGGCGGTTTCGCGAAAATCAGAGATCGCTACCTGATAGGTCTCGTCGAGCCGGACGTCATGACGCGGTCCATTTTCCATTTCGGCGACCGGATCGCCTTGAAAAGCATGAAATACGAGAAAAAGTGGCTTTTTACACATAAATCCCTATAAAACCTACCTCGATTTGCGTGCCTGTTTTTGGAGAAGGACCTTTGTGCAAAGGGAAACTACTATGGAGGACCCAACAGCAAATAGTATTGCTTGAAGGGCTAAAATGCAAACTTGCATAATGCTATATATATGCATGTACACCCGAGCTAGGGTTCTCCAAGAAACCCTAAAGCCTCAGCCCAAGCCGCACTCTCAACAACTCCCTCTCCTCGGCCGCGCTTCCCGGACCTACCCCGCACCGGCCGCCGCCTCGCCGGTCGCCGGTGAAGAAGGGATCAAGATATCTCCTCCTCTCGGGTTGGAGAAAGGGGGATCCATGCAGGAGCTTTGGATGGTCCCAAACTTCTCTGGAGAGACCCTCGGCGTAGCAGAAGCGGAGCCAAGGTGAACCCGAGGTCCCTCGCTGCCGCGCGCCGCCGCCGGAAAGCACCTTCTCCTTCTCCATTTTCCGGCAAGGTAAGATCTCGGAGCTTTCTTCTTCTTTATGGCTTTTTGATGACACCAAGGTGCTCCTGACATCGAGGCCACCCTCCGGGTACAGGCCCAGCTGTGGCCGCCGTCCCGATCGCCGGCGGGAGCCAACCCCGCCGGATTATTGCTTTTCCTAGCCGACCGTGGGCGCCGTCGTCATCGGACCGTCAAGGAGCAGATCAGCACCGTTGAATCTACTCCTCTGGATGACTGCAACATCCCCACAGAGTCTGATCATTATCCATCGAGGATCGGGCCCGATCGGTGATGCCCTAGAACCGGGCCTTGTTGCACTTCGCCGAACTTCCTCCGTCCCGCGCGGCCACTACCTCCCGCTGCCGGCCAAACCCACCAGAAAACTTCTGGCACCGAGTGGATCTTTTTGGCCCAACTTGCTCCGGCCCGGAGCAAGTCGGCCGGATTCCACCATTAGAGGTGGCCGGAAAACACAATTTCTGAAGAACTTGATCTCCGGCGATCGCCGGAGCTCCGTCAAGTGGGAAAGCAACCTGGGTAGGGTCCCTTGGTCCGTAAGAAACTCCCCATGCACTTGCATGGGAGGTTGAACGTGGGGTTTCTTCTCTCGGAGATTGCACCCATGTCGTGGCCGAGCCTCTTCTCCGACCATCGCCGTCGTCTTGGGTCGCCGGCCGACCACCCAGGTACTCACTAACCAACTCTAGCAAGGTTCCCTTCCATCTTAGAAACCCCAGAAATTCTTACTCGCAGAGGATCAAGCTCGGGAACAACTTAGTTATTGGTATATATATAATGCCCACAAGGTGTTTGATAAAATGCTTCAAAGAAGATTTAGTTGGAATAAGGGTTTACATTGAATATGAAAGTTGTTCAAAATAATCCCCTGAGCTTGATGCTCGCTTCAGACCAAGATGGTTCTGTGTGGATTAAAATTTGGAGCAATGAAAACTTGTATGTTTGCAAGGATCTGGTTCTGGTGGAACCAGCAGGTCTGGGCTGCAAAGGAGGTGAGCCCCAGTGTCCTTGCACTGTTTAAAGACACTTTCATATACAAAGTTCGTCTGTTTGACGATCGGATTAAAAGTTGTAGTGTAATCAACCTTTTAAAGTAATGTTGAAACAAAACTAAGTTCCGGGCTATTAGAGAAGCCGCGACAGTGTCTTCCTGGCTGTTTTGGGGTCACTGGACGTGATGCTCGCGTTAGATTTAGGTTTTGAAGACTCGGAGAAACAAAAATTCATTAAGGCTATGTTAGTAAGGTATTTTATGGCCCGAAGTTTTTCTCGGGTCCCGTGCTGCTGCAAATGAGTGAGCACGGTGTTCAGCAAGATAAATGTCACCTGCTGGAAGTGACGGTTCGTCAAAATTAATTTCCAGTTGAAAGAACGAGCGAAAACAGCGCTCAAATGACGCTAAACATGTGAATTCTAGAAACCCTAGGGGTCTAAATGCAATTTTGGCACTGCATACTGTTTAGAACAATGTATAAATGTTTCCTAAACTTTTCTTTAGGGTTCCAACGGTTCTCGTTGACCGGGAATCGGATTTCGATCGCTAAATCGGCGATATTCTCCCGTTTAAGCTTCACGTTGCTGTCGTGTCGTCGGGATGGGTATGTGTGAGTCTAGTTCTGACTACAGTCTCTGTTCAGGGCCCAGCAGTTCAGCACCAGCCTCCCGGTAGTCTAGCGGGAGTTCGGGATCGGCCTTCATTCAGGTGGGTGTTATTTTCTTTGTCCTAGCATCTAACTCTATCATGTTGGACGGGGTCAATTCTAAGTATACTGGGGTTAAATATTGATGGGTGATAGCTTATGCATGTTAATGGGTTTCGTCGTAGTGTTTAGCGTCGGTCTTCCGACAGTCGTTTTCCTTTTGATAATTACATGTTGGCGGGCTACCTTCGAGTGCACGTATTATTGCCTTTACTTTGATTATACATGATAGCGGGTTACTTTCGATCGCATATGTTACGGTTTTACTTTTGAGTATACATGTTGCCGTTTTACTTTTGTTATATATATTATGATGCTGACATGATGATGGTTATGGTTACTTGGCTCGAGGCTGTCACACGCGCACCCGCGGTTTGGCCACCGCAAAGGGTGCGCTTTTCCGGAAAAGTGGTCTATGACCCGTGTATACCCACGAGGTGACGTAGTGGGGCCCCTTATTAGTGGTGGGGTTGAGGCGCCGAGGTGCGAGCGGTGCGACCCGTCGGTTTAGTTGTCCGGCGTGGTCGGGTTTCTGCAGGTACGGTATGGGCCGTCGGTTTAGTTGTCCGACGTGTCCGGGTATTACAGGATGCAGGTGTACAGGTTGCCTTTCCTCCTTGGGAGGGCGGTTGCTCCGGTTGTCTTCACGGTTTGTTTTATTATATTCTCCTGCACTACTATTTTTGCGTCACTGACACCCCACTTCGTGACAGGGTTCAGACGGGGGGAGAGGTAGGCGGTGGTGAGGACGGGACAGGAGCAGCTGGGTCGCTGGGGACCCTGGACTGTATTTCTTCTTTCATTCTCGCTTTTCATTGCATTGTAGTTATGTGAGAGGTTCGCGATACCCTCGTGGGGTCGGCGTGGATGTCGGTACGGGTTGCATTTAGCGCCCCTTGTGCGTTACTTTTCCTTTTATTTCTATTGGCCATTTGAAAATCAAAAAGGGCAGAAGCCAAAGAAAAGATTGCGAAAACCGTTTTTAAAATCTACGTGTCGTGTGGGCACTGCTTTCAAAACCCTGTGGATTTATGGATTGCGAAAGGGATTTCAAAACCTGGTGTCGGGTGGGCACCGTTTTCTAACCTTGTGGATTTATGCTGATTTCGAAACTAGCTTTCAAAACGTAAGCGCCGGGTAGGCGCTCTTTCAAAACTGTGGATTTATCCTTTCCAAATTGATCGGCCACATGTTTTTCGTTTACTAGTTTAGAATGCTGGTTGCTTGTGAATAATTGTTGTGATTGATTGGTTGTGTATGTTGGAACATGTACTGAACGCTACGCCGTGCACGTACAGGGGAGACTCTGTCCGTTTGCAGAGTGATCCTGTATGTGTGGCGGGTCTGGGCACGTGCCGGGGAACAGGGGTTCTCTTTTTTTTTTTTTTTTTTAAAAAAAAAAAAAAAAAAAAAAAATTACACGTCAAATATTCGACTTTTATGAATCGTTTCCGCTAAAGCAAACCCCCGGGGCGTGACAGATTCGGGTTGCATTTAGTGCCCCTTGTGCATTACTTTCCCTTTTATTTCTATCGGCCATTTAAAAAAATCAAAAAGGCAGAAGCCAAAGAAAGGATTGCGAAAACCGTTTTTAAAATCTAAGTGTCGTGTGGGCACTGGTTTCAAAACCCTGTGGATTTATGGATTGCGAAAGGGATTTCAAAACTTGGTGTCGGGTGGGCACCGCTTTCAAACCTTGTGGATTTATGCTGACTTCGAAACTAGCTTTCAAAAACGTAAGCGCCGGGTAGGCGCTCTTTCAAAACTATGGATTTATCCTTTCCAAACTGATCGGCCATATGTTCTTCTTTTAGTAGTTTAGAATGCTGGTTGGTTGTGAATGATTGTTGTGATTGATTGGCTGTGTATGTTGGAACATGTACTGAACGCTACGCCGTGCACGTACAGGGGAGACTCTGTCCGGTTGCAGAGTGACCCTGTATGTGTGGCGGGTCTGGGCACGTGCCGGGGAAGAGGGGTTCTCTTTTAAACAAAAAAATTTACACGTCAAATATTCGACTTTTATGAATCGTTTCCGCTAAAGCAAACCCCCGGGTTACTTTCGATCGCATATGTTACGGTTTTACTTTTGAGTAAAAAAAAAAAAAAAAAAAAAAAAAAAAAAAAAAAAAAAAAAAAAAATTACACTTCAAATATTCGACTTTTATGAATCGTTTCCGCTAAAGCAAACCCCCGGGGCGTGACACGAACACACCTCTGAAGAGGTCAACTCCCCTGCTACAAGTATCTCAAATTCCCTTCCAGTTTCTGCTTTACACTATCGGGAAAAAGGCCCTGAGCAGCAAAGCACAAAACTCACTCCAAGCCATCAATTGTTCTCCCGGTGGTCCAACAGGACGAACTTGACGCCACCAACTCTCGGCGTCCTTATCCAAAAGTGCGCAACCAAGTGCACCTAATGCTTCTCCTGGATGAACAATTCCTCAAACAATTTCTCCATAGCAGCAATCCAGTTCTCGGCCTCCCAAGGCTCCAACTCTGCCCTGAAATCCGCAGGGGATGGAACTGGATGAAGTACACGACTGATTGGCAATCTCTTGCTGCTCCTGCACTATCCACAGTGCGATCTGGGTCGAAGTCGACGATGTCGCGGCCGGAGGTACTACTGGCGATACCTCAGTCGGTGCTCTCTGCTCAAACCTGCGCATCACGCTGTAGTAACCACTTGTTTAAAGGTTATTCGGAATTTTATTTGTTTCGCATCTCGTTTAGGGGTCCGGGGTGTGACTTAATAATTCACCTTTTTCGGGGCAGACCATCGGGGCTCGCGGGTATTTTTAGGCAATAAAGCTCGCGAAACGGAGAACAGTGGCGCGATCGGATCTGATTTCCGACCCCGGAATCTCCTAGAATAAATTCCTGAAGGTTGCTAGCAGTCCAGGCGATCGGCACGTTTTTCGAGGCAAACCAGACCCTGGTTCGCACCCGATCTAACAAGTCCTTTTTACCGGTGTTTTGGGGTTCATTCCCACTTCTCATTTGGACCGCTCGGTTTAATTGGTGTTTTGGGGTATAGGGTTTTAATTTTCCACTTCTCTTGCCCTGGGCGTAAGTCATCTCCGAGCGCGTGCAAGGAACCCGATCCCCAACTCCTCTTTCCTCTGTCGATCGGCGTGGTGAACCGAGGTGTTGTAAGCAAGGAGAGGGCAGGACGATCGCACTCCCTGCGGAACCGGGCAAGCGCGAGCGGGACGATCCCTCTCCTTCAACCTTCGCCGACGAAACACGAGGTGCGTGGTTATTTTTTTGGTTGTCTTCGGTTTTCTTGATTACCGCGAGGGGAGGATCTTTCGATCCGGGGGTGGGACGACCAACGCACGCGAAGGGGGAGGGCGAGCCACCCGCAGGCAGGGCACCCGCGTGGGCTTGGCGCCGCGCGAGGCCGCCCGCGCCTGCGGGCTGCTCACCCGGGCGAGCAGGGAGCCGCGCGGGGCCGCCCGCGCCTGCGGGCAGCTCACCCGCGCGAGCAGGGTGCCGCGCGGGGCTGCCCGCGGGCGGGGCGCCGCGCGGGGCCTGACGCCGCGCGGGGCCGCCCGCGCGTGCGAGCTGCATGCCCGCGCGGGGTCGGGCGCCGCGCGGGGCCTGACGCAGCGCGGGGCCGCCTGCGTGTGCGAGCGGCGCGCTCGCGCGTGGTCGGGCGCCGCACGGGGCCGCCCGTGCATGCTGGCAGCACGCCGCGCGGGCCAAGCGCCGCGCGGGGCCGCCCGCACATGCGGGCAGCACGCCGCGCTGGCCGAGCATCGCGCGGGGCCGCTCGCATGCGGGGTCGCTCGCGCAGTCGGGCAGCACGCCGCGCACGATCGGATGCCGCGCGCGCTTGGGTGCTGTCCGTGCTTTGTTCCCGACTCGGGACGCTGCCGCCGCCGCCGGATCTGCGGGCCGCGTTCCGCGACCGACCAGGAGGGTCTGTTACTCCTTGGTTTTCGTTGGGGGTTTCGAGTTACTGACTCCTTTGCTGTGGGATTGTGTAGGTCCAGGGAGCGCACCGCGATGCGGAGGAGTAGCGCGTTGATCACTGCAGGAGACAGGTGGGTTTCAATTTGAGGCTTAGCATAGGGTTTTCCAACATTTGGGACGGTGATAATTATATGTTTAACGGTACTAATGCTGATAGTCTATATGGATCTCGTACTTTGGTTACACATTGTTTCTTGATTACTATGCTCGAGGCTGCGACATGCGCACCAGCGGTTTGGCCACCGCAAAGGGTGAGCTTTTCCGGAAAGGTGGTCTATGACCCGTGTAAACCCACGAGGTGACGTAGTGGGGGCCCCCGTAGGTGGGGGGTTTGAGGCGCCAAGGTGTGAGCGGTGCGACCCGTCGGGGTAGGTGCTCGACGTGGTTTACCGAGGTAGGTGCTCGGTTGGGGTGCCGGGACAGGTGCCCGGATTTGGTTATGCAGGGGTCCGTGTTTTATTGTTCCCTCTTGGGAGGGTGGTTGTTCCGGATAGTCTTACGGTTGGATTTTATTACTTTTCCCTGCTCTCCTTATTATTATTGTGTCGCTGACTTCCCACTCCATGACAGGTTCCTTCATAGGTGAGAGCTAGGCGACGGTGAGGCCGAGGCGGGAGTTTTTGGGTCCATGGGGACCCTAGACTGTATTTTCTCTTTTCCTTCGCACCTCATTTGATATTGTAGGATACTGTGTGGTTCTCGATACCCTCGTGGGGTCGGTGTGGATGTCGGTATTGTACTCTCTGGATATGAGAACGTTGAGTTTTGGTTTCTATTTCTATTCGGCCGTTTTCAAAGAAAAGAAAAGAAAAACAAAGAAAAAAAGAATTGCAAAAATCGTTTTACAAAATCTTGGTGTCGTGTGGACACCGTTTTCAAAATCTTGTGGATTTATTGATTTCGAAAACGGATTTCAAACCCTGAGTGTCGTGTGGGCACTGTTTTAAAAAATTTTGTGGATTTATGATTTTCGAAACGGTTTTAGAAATCTGGGTGCTGGGTGGGCATCGCTTTCAAAACTTTGGATTTATCCTTTCAAATTGATCGGCCCTGAGAATTGTTTAGTTCTGTATGTGTTTGCATGTTTAGAAACTGTTGTGATTAAATAAACGACTGCAAATGGATGTTGTATTAACCGCCACGCTGTGCATATACAGAGGAGACTCTGTCCGTTTGTAGAGCAAATCTGTATATGAGGCGGGTCTGGGTACGCTCTGGGGAAGAAAGGATTTTTCAAAAAAAAGAAAAAAAACAAACCCCTTTTCGATGATTGTTTCCGCTGAATGAAACCCCCGGGGCATGACAGATTAAGATGGTATCAGAGGCATTCTTTAATCACAACAGTCAGTGTCCGACATCCACGAAGATACCTCACTTAGCTACAATGAAGGAAATGAGTGGGGCATAGGAGCGTATAACGCGAGCGATCGGGGGGGGGGGGGGGGGGGGGGGGGGGGAAGTATAGGTCCTTTTCTCTCGATATGTGGTTGACTGCTATACTAACGGAGTCTAGAGCTGACTTTTGTTGTGTGTGTGTGTGTATAGAGATGGCCCGAACTAGATCATCCGTCGAGGACACGGGAGCAGACGCGACAGCGTCGACGGCCGCGAAGAACCAGCTCCTGCGGCAACAACTGCGAGAGATGGCAGGGCAGCTGGCAACCCTCACAGATCACGTGCGTCAGTTGACGCAACAGCAACCGGCCGCGACAGTGACGGTCGCTCTGGCCCCTCCGCAGGGCCCAACCGCGCCGGCAACTGAACCGCAAGTGACGGGGGCCTGGGCAGTAGCGGCCCCTCCACCGGTTGTAGCAGCCGGGATATCACCAGCCCAGACCACGACGCCAGCAGCAGCAGCACCTGCGACAGCGACTATGGGACCGGTGCCGGGGACCCTTGGCGGGGGTATCCTGGGAGAGACCGTGGTGACACCTTCCCCTACCGTGGCCGCCACTGCCACGGGGGATGGGTCAGTTCCGCTGATTGAGCGGGACCGAGTGCGGGCCAACCTGGCCGACTTTAAGAAATATGATCCACCCATGTTCGAAGGGGAGACGACCGATCCCTGGGTCATCGAGAAGTGGGTGGGATCGATGGAAAAATTATTTGAAGACTTGCTCATGGAGGATTGCGAGCGGGTTCCCCTAGCGGTCCACTTCCTAGAGGGGAACGCCCGCTTATGGTGGAAGACAGTACGCCCTGATCCCACAAAGGGCACCGAGCTCCCATCATGGACGACGTTCAAGCATGAGCTGTTCGGGGCTTTCTTCACCAACAGCGTCAAAAAGAAACTGGAGGACGACTTGAACCACATCCAGCAGGGGAGCAAGACAGTTATGGAATATCAACGCGAGTTCGTGAGACTGGCCAACTGCGTCCCATTCGTCATAAGGGACGAGTCCCACAAGGCGCAACTTTTCGTGGATGGCTTGCGAAGCGACATATTCCAGGTGGTACAAGCAGCCGACTTACACACTTTTCAGAAAGTGGTCGACAGGGCCACTGTGGTGGAGCGTGGGTTCGCTGTTACGCGCGCCAGGAGGGAGGGCCCGGCGCAGCAAGAGGATAAGAAGCGACAGCAACAGTACTCTGGGGGAGGATTTCCTAGCGGGAGCCGACCCCCCAAACGGTGGAGACCAAATTCGGGACCACGGAGCGCACCTACAAGAGGACCGAGGCCGGGGGACAGGCCTTGTGTGATATGCGGAGGGGCGCACCGGGTGTTGGAGTGCCCCCAGAGACATGATCATTGTTTTCGCTGCGGCAAGCAGGGGCACTTCCGCCACAACTGCCCTTTAACCTTGGGAACGGCTTCCTCAGCAGCTTCTGCGCCATCGCCACAACAGTCTGGACGGGGGAAAGCCCCTATGGGGTCAACTTCTAGACCCCCTGCACCGCGGCGAGATGGGGAAAGACAACCTCAGGCGGGCGGGAGAGTGTACTCGATGACCCGCCAAGAGTCGGACCCGCCGGAGGACGTACTAGCAGGTATTACTTCTGTTTCGAATTCCAGTGCTAGAACTCTTTTTGTGTAACGACCCGGTCCACTAGCAATAATAACTCGTTGGGCCCAAACCACAACCCAAAATGCTTAAGCCCAGTTAATATTACTAGTGTCCAAGTCTCATATAAACCTAATCACAATTCCATCCACATCCGATGTGGGACTATTGGGGGCGTCACAGACTCCCCCCGTTTAGGCCTGACGTCCTCGTCAGCCCAAACACACACACAGCAGCCCAAGATCACCAGGCGATGTGAGACTCATCTCGCTAGCCCTGTCATCTAGACCCAGGCTCAGCCGAGACTCGCCGCACACTTCCGGCTGGTTATTGGCTCTGATATCAAATGTAAGCGCCATGCTCCAGTTATTTCACTGTTTGATCAATTGCATAACAAGTGTAACAAAAGTGTGAATTGGGTCTTATGTGATCATGGGCCAACGTTGTATGTGGGCCACCTGTTGGCCCAAGCCCGTGAGCACGGGTTCCGTCTCGTCAAACCAGACGCGCTGAAACTTACGGCGTGATTTTTGGTTGCCCGATTTGCGAGAACGAGTCGAAACAAGTTATAATATAGTGTTTTTATGCAAATTTAACATGTACCTTGGACACAGATGTTGTCGGGACACGCTGGCTGTCTTTAGACAGTGTTTTCACACCTACCAGATATTTTGTTAGAGTCCTGAGGACTCTCGTTGAGCGGGAATTGAATCTTGTCCCGTATTAGCATTGCGTTACTATAGTGTTGTCAGGATGGGTATGAGTGAGTCTAGTTCTGACTACAGTTTTTATTCAAGGCCTAGCGGTTCAGCACCAGTCTAGTCTAGCGGGAGTTCGGGATCGGCCTACATTCAGGGGGTTCGTTCGACTGACTTCGAGGTGGGTTTTCGTTTGAGACTTAGCGTCGGGCTTCCGACGGCTACAACTACTTCTGATTTTACGTTTAACTGTGCTAACATGGATGGTACTTATGGTCCTTGCTATTGAGTTATACTTTGTATATTTAGCGATCTTTATGGTTCATTACTATCGGTTTTATCTGGTGTACTTGGTTACTATGCTCGAGGCTGCAGCACGCGCACCCGCGGTTTGGCCACCGCAAAGGGTGCGCTTTTCCGGAAAAGTGGTCTATGACTTGTGTAAACCCACGAGGGGACGTAGTGGGGCCCCCCCGCAGGTGGGGGGGTTTGAGGCGCCAAGGTGCGAGCGGTGGCTCTTTATGAGCGGTGGCTCTTCATGAGCGGTGGCTCTTCATGAGCGGTGGCTCTTCATGAGCGATGGCTCTTTATGAGCGGTGGCCCTGTGTGATTGGTGTGACCAGTCGACGTAGATGCTCGTTGTGGTCAGATTTTATAGGTGTTCGTGTTTCTCCTCCCCTCTTGGGAGGGTGGTTGCTCCGGATCGTCTGACGGTCGGCTTTACTACTTTTCCTGCTTTATTTTGGTATTATCGTGTCACTGACTTCCCACTCCATGACAAGTTCCTCCAGGGATGAGAGCTAGGCGACGGTGAGGCCGAGTCAGGAGCTTTCGGGTCCTTTGAGATCCCAGACTGTATTTCCCTTTTCTGTCACATTTCATTTACTACTTGTAGACTGTTGTGTGGTTCTCGATACCCTCGTGGGGTCGGTGTGGATGTCGGATCTTTGCCCTTTGGATATGTGGATGTTTGAGTTCTTATCTCTGTTCGGCCGCTTTTCAAAAAGAAAGAAAGAAAAAGAAAAGAAAAAGAATTGTGAAAACCGTTTTCAAAACTTGGGTGTCGGGTGGGCACCGTTTTCAAAACCCTGTGGATTTATGAATTTTAGAAAACGGATTTCAAAACTTGAGTGTCGTGTAGGCACTGTCTTAAAAACTCGGTGGAATTATGGTTTACGAACTGTTTTAGAAATCTGGGTGCCGGGTGGGCACCGCTTTTAAAATTATGGATTTATCCTTTCAAATTGGTCGGCCTACAGAATAGTTCAGTTGTATAAATGTTGAGAACTATTGTGATTGAATAAACTACTATGGTTGCATGTTGTATTAGCCGCGACGCCGTGCATATAATGAAAATCCGGCGCGCTCCGGCTCCCTTGCTGTTGACTCACAGCACGCGCGTGCACACCCTCGGCTCCGCGCAGTGCAAAGTCCGCACGATCACAGCACAACTGCAAAGATGGAAGGAAAGTACCCAAACAGCTCAAAACCCATAAAAAATCCATCAACAATCCAAAAACCCAAGCTTGAACAAATCTGACCACTTACCTCATGTGCGGCCGACACGCGCGCGCGGCTCCGCTCGACTCCAAGCTGCAGGAACACCAAGCTGCATCACTTGCTTTCTTTCTTTCCACCTCTTCTCTTTTCTTTTCCTTACTTCCTCTCATTTCTTTTCTTTGTTTTCCTTTCTCTGTATCCCAGGGAGAAGAGGGGAGGAGGGGTCCAAATATATAGAGAAGAGAGTGGTCAATCCAGTCAACAGGTGGTGGGAAGTGAAATTACCGAAGTGCCCAAGCTTAAAACCCACCAAAAAGCACAACCAGTACAATGGGGTACCGGTACTCTCCATGTAGTACCGGTACCCAAAGGCTTGTTCCGGAACCCCACTCCTGTTCCGGAACGCTGTCACGCCCCGGGGGTTTGTTTTAGCGGAAACGGTTCATAAAAGTCGAATATTTGACGCGTAAATTTTTTTTTTTTTTTTTTTTGTTTAAAAGAGAACCCCTCTTCCCCGGCACGTGCCCAGACCCGCCACACATACAGGATCACTCTGCAAACGGACAGAGTCTCCCCTGTACGTGCACGGCGTAGCGTTCAGTACATGTTCCAACATACACAACCAATCAATCACAACAGTTGGTCACAAGCAACAAGTATTCTAAACTAATACAAGAAGAACATATGGCCGATCAATTTGGAAAGGATAAATCCACAGTTTTGAAAGAGCACCTACCCGGCGCTTACGTTTTGAAAGCTAGTTTCGAAATCAGCATAAATCAACAAGGTTTGAAAGCGGTGCCCACCCGACACCAAGTTTTGAAATCCCTTTCGCAATCCATAAATCCACAGGGTTTTGAAGCCAGTGCCCACACGACACTTAGATTTTAAAAACGGTTTTCGCAATCTTTTCTTTGGCTTCTGCCTTTTTGATCTTCAAATGGCCAATAGAAATAATAGGAAAAGTAACGCACAAGGGGCACTAAATGCAACCCGTACCGACATCCACGCCGACCCCACGAGGGTATCGCGAACCTCTCACATAACTACAATGCAATGAAAAGCGAGAAAGAAAAGGAAATACAGTCCAGGGTCCCCAGCGACCCAGCTGCTCCTGTCCCGTCCTCACCACCGCCTACCTCTCCCCCCGTCCGAACCCTGTCACGAAGTGGGATGTCAGTGACGTAAAAGTAATAGAGCAGGAGAATATAATAAAACAAACCGTGAAGACAACCGGAGCAACCACCCCCTCACGGAGGAAAGGCAACCTGTACACCTGTATCCTGTAATACCCGGACACGTCGGACAACTAAACCGACGGTCCACACCGTACCTGCAGAAACCCGACCACGTCGGACAACTAAACCGACGGGTCGCACCGCTCGCACCTCGGCGCCTCAACCCCACCACTAATAAGGGGCCCCACTACGTCACCTCGTGGGTAAACACGGGTCATAGACCACTTTTCCGGAAAAGCGCACCCTTTGCGGTGGCCAAACCGCGGGTGCGCGTGTGACAGCCTCGAGCCAAGTAACCATAACCATCATCATGTCAGCATCATAATATATATAACAAAAGTAAAACGGCAACATGTATACTCAAAAGTAAAACCGTAACATATGCGATCGAAAGTAACCCGCTATCATGTATAATCAAAGTAAAGGCAATAATACGTGCACTCGAAGGTAGCCCGCCAACATGTAATTATCAAAAGGAAAACGACTGTCGGAAGACCGACGCTAAACACTATGACGAAACCCATTAACACGCATAAGCTATCACCCATCAATATTTAACCCCAGTATACTTAGAATTGACCCCGTCCAACATGATAGAGTTAGATGCTAGGACAAAGAAAATAACACCCACCTGAATGAAGGCCGATCCCGAACTCCCGCTGGACTACCGGGAGGCTGGTGCTGAACTGCTGGGCCCTGAACAGAGACTGTAGTCAGAACTAGACTCACACATACCCATCCCGACGACACGACAGCAACGTGCAGCTTAAACGGGAGAAAATCGCCGATTTAGCGATCGAAATCCGATTCCCGGTCAACGAGAACCGTTGGAACCCTAAAGAAAAGTTTAGGAAACATTTATACATTGTTCTAAACAGTATGCAGTGCCAAAATTGCATTTAGACCCCTAGGGTTTCTAGAATTCACATTTTTAGCGTCATTTGAGCGCTGTTTTCGCTCGTTCTTTCAACTGGAAATTTATTTTGACGAACCGTCACTTCCAGCGGGTGAAATTATCTTGCTGAACACCGTGCTCACTCATTTGCGGCAGCACGGGACCCGAGAAAAACTTCGGGCCATAAAATACCTTACTAACATAGCCTTAATGAATTTTTTGTTTCTCCGAGTCTTCAAAACCTAAATCTAACGCGAGCATCACGTCCAGTGACCCCAAAACAGCCAGGAATACACTGTCGCGGCTTCTCTAATAGCCCGGAACTTAGTTTTGTTTCAACATTACTTTAAAAGGTTGATTACACTACAACTTTTAATCCGATCGTCAAACAGACGAACTTTGTATATGAAAGTGTCTTTAAACAGTGCAAGGACACTGGGGCTCACCTCCTTTGCAGCCCAGACCTGCTGGTTCCACCAGAACCAGATCCTTGCAAACATACAAGTTTTCATTGCTCCCAATTTTAATCCACACAGAACCATCTTGGTCTGAAGCGAGCATCAAGCTCAGGGGATTATTTTGAACAACTTTCATATTCAATGTAAACCCTTATTCCAACTAAATCTTCTTTGAGGCATTAACACAAACACCTGGTGGGCATGTTATATAAACATATAGCTTTATCTTTGCCCGAACCCAAACTCAGCAAGGAAGCAATCCGGAGGCTTCTAAGATGGAAGAAAAGCTAGAGCATGGGGTTTAGAGGTTACCTGGGGGGGGGTTGCCGGAGTTCCAGACCGGCGGGGATGGCCGGAGCCGAGCTCGGATGAAGCCTCGGGTGCAACTCTGGCGATCACTGACCCGACGTCAAGATCCCCATGCAAGTTGATGGAAGGACTCCTACAGCCCACAGGAGCTCACCATTACGATTTCCGGGTGTCCGGAGCGACGGCAAGGGTGCGGCGGCGGAGCTCGGCCGAGGATCAATGGCCGTTAATGGCGGATTCCGGCCGAGGGACTCCGGGCCGGTGCAACTTGGACCAACAGGTTCCAGTAGGTGCCAGGAAGCTTCTGGTGGCAGTGGCCGGCGGTGGGAGGCAGCGGCGGCGCCGGACGGCCGAGCTCGGCCGAGGTTGAAGAAAGCCCGAAACTAGGGCACGGCCGATCGAGCCCGATCCTTCGCCGATGTCCCTCCAACTTCGTGGAGATGCTAAAGTCGGTGAGAAAGTCGATCTCAACGGTGCTGATCGCTGGTTGGACGGCCGGATCGCGGCGGCGCACGGGATCGGCCAGGAAGGCGATAATTCCGGTGATAGCGCTCCCGCCGGCGATCGGGACGGCGGCAGCAGCCCGGGCTGCAACCGGATGATCTCCTCGACGTCAGAAACACAATGATCGTGTCCATGGGCCAAATTAAAATGGACGGTTCCAAGATATTACCTCGTCGGAAAGTTGGAAGAAGAAGGGGTTGGCCGCGGCGGCGCGCGGCGGCGGCTGGGGACGGGTCCACCACAGCTCGGTTGCAGCTCCACAGGGGAACCCTACAGACGCGTTCTTGATTGCCCAAGAGCTTCTGTGTGGAGCCTACTCCTCCCAACCCGAGATGAAGAAGAAACGGCTTCACCTTCTTCTCCGGCGAGGGGAGGCGGCGGCCGGTGCGGGGAGGTCCGTGGAGTGCGGCATGGGAGAGGAGGTGGTTGGGTGCTGCGGCTAGAGGGGCTGTGGGTTTAGGGTTTGTGGAGAAGCCCTAGCTATACATGTGTATATATATTAGGTATGTACAATTTCGGTTTAGTCCCTCTAAGCTTTGCCATTTGCTATTAGGTCCTCTACAGTAGTTTTCCCTTGCACTTAAATCCTTATCCAAGAACTAGCACGCAAAACGAGGCAACTTTAATAGGGTTTTATGTGCAAAAAGCCCTATTTTCTCCGTATTTCGCGCTTTTCGAGACGTTCTGCTCGTCGAAACGAAAAATGGACTGCGCCATGACGTCCGGCTCGACGAGACCTATCAGGTAGCGATTTTTGATTTTCGAGAAACTGCCCGAATAAAATTGCGGTCCATAAAATACTGTCGCGGAATACAGTTATCGTGCTTTTCGAGACTCTAGAGTCGTCAAACAGAATTTTCGACTGCGCCATTGCGTTCAGAATATCGAAACCGTTCGAAATGACTACCTGGATCACTATATTCGGATTCCGAACAGTGAAATAGTCAATGTTGTATTCGTCGGGGTCTCGAAAACCAGGGTTACTGTTCATCTACAGTAACTCACTTAAGTGCACTACAGTAACTCACTTAAGTGCACTGTGCGCAGAGGACACTGTTACATAGGTCGCGAGATTCGTCCACTTCTTAGTTGAATTCTGGAAGATCCGACCGTCAGATCGAAAAGTGCTGAATATGAATCTCGCTCAGTTCGACGAGACGATCGTAACGGTCAACTCGGATTTCCAAGATCATGTCCGGATTGGAAAGTAGCCTTTTTGTCTCGTAAAACGTGCAACTCGCACACTGGCAATTGACTAAATAAATCAACATAGGTCTTTTGAAATCAAAACCAGGTCAAAAATTCACTTTTTGACTATTTATTAAAATAAAATATTTCGAGTTTTTACAAACGCCAAGCCAACCGCAAGAGGCCGCTCGAGCTCCTGCACGTGCGGCGCCTCTACTGCCTCTCCTCCACTCATGGACAGCAACCAACCCACACACATACACACACACCTCCAACACCATCACCAAGCTCAAACCAAGCTTTCTCTCTCTCTCTCTAGAAAAACTGCAATGCACCTTCATGAGGCTCGACGCGCGCGTGCTCCGTTCGGCTTCCAACGGTAAGTCCACACTAGAAGCACACCTTCGCCTCTTTCAAACCCATCTTTTATTTCCCCTCAATTCCTCTTCTTATTCTCCTTCTTCTCCATTCATTCAATCCTCTGTTTCAAGTTTTTTCCTCTGTTTCAATTCCATGGAGAAGGTGATGACGTGGCATTGCTAATTAAAGGGGCTAATTAGAGGAGTTGGTGAATGGTGCATGGTGCATGGGAAAAAGAAACCCTCCAACACCAACCACTAATTCCATTCCATACTCTCTTTTAAATTCCTTTTTCTTTCCTTCAGACTAATTATCCAATTTAATTAAATAATTATTTAATCCATTTTAAGCCAACTTCAACTCACATTTCGCCTTCGGGGCCTCCACATCAGTCCGAAACCTCCCGAACTCCACTGTAAACCGAAAATACAAATGTTCCAAACCTTTTCCAATTTTCTGCATACAACTGTGGAGTCGAGGCTCTAACAAACCAGTCCTCTAACGACGCACAATGCCCGGAAAATTCCGATTCAAGCTGGGGCTTTAGCGTTGATCCAAATGAACCCGTACTCATCTGTAAACACAATTGGAACCCGTCCAAAGCAATTTCTCCGCACCACGCCATCTTGCGAGGTTGGTACACTATCCGAAGTCCCGGTACTCTACACTCTCCCCTCCTTAAAAAAGGGTTTCGTCCTCGAAACTAGAACAAATCCATAACAGAGGAGGGTGTATCAATCAGATGGGGATAGGAGATGCTCAATACATCCTCAGGCTCTCAGGTGGTCGTTCTCACTCATCATAATGGCTCCACTGAACCTCACTAAAGGTATAACCCGATTGCACAATTCCTCAAGTTCCAACTCTCAATTTCAAGTTCCAAAAGTGGCGTCCACTGATCGCTCACCTCATTCCAAGGTTGCACTGCTCGCCTAGACAAGGCATAACTGACCAAAATGTCCTCGCCGGGATAATGCTACAAGATCAATCCCACATCTCGAATAACTCTGTCCACCGGCAATCATCCAACCCGATGTCGATAACATCTTCAGCTATATCTTCTCGAAGCTACACTGGCACTACATACTCCAAAAGCTTCGGTCCTCAGTCGCAATCGTAGACTTAGGCTAATTCCCAACGGCATCACTCTTCGTTGGGTCCTCAGCCACTCTTGCAGCTGAAATCACAAGGCCTAGCAACCGAACCTTCCGAAGTCAAGTGCAAACTCTCTCAACTTGGCAAGCAACTTCTTCTCTCTTAGAAGTTGTAGCACTATCCTCAAGTGCTCCTCATGCTCTATGTCACCTCGGAGATGAATCCAAATATCCACGACGGGTATGGCTACCAACCCGTCCAAACACAGCCGGAACACTCAATTCCTCAATCCTAAAGGCGGCAGGGCATTAGTCAATCCATTTGACCGCGCTGTAACTCATAATGCCCCTACCTGGTCCTGAACACTATTTGGGCACAGCCCTCGGCTAATAGGCCCCACAAAGCTACTACTCTCACAAAGGCATCTGCCGAAAAATAATCCCAACCTGTCTGTGCTCAAACCATCATAGAACCCTCACCGTTGTGTACCCACAACGTGGCATCACTGCCGCGTACCAACGGCATGGCATCAACACCGTGAATCAACGGCGTGGCATCCTACTCAAGTATCAATCTCTCAGATCCTCACTATCGTATTCCCACGACGTGGTACTGGGTCACATAGACCCCTCGATCCAACAGAATCCGTAACTGCGCTATCAGCTCCCTGCGGCTTTAATAACAGCTCGAGTAGACTCACACCCGGGATCACACGACGATAAGGATATCCTTTAGTCCCGGTGCCGCCGCAGGCACCTCCTCAACAATCGCTAGCAAGCGATACGACCACGACTCAACCTCTGTCGTGGTCTAGCCTCCTCTATAAACACACTCCTCCTGACCAGGTCCACGGAGGGTCATTGTCCTCTCTTGACAATCAATGGTAGCCTAACGTTGGGATAACCAATCCCAATCCATCCTCATATCAACATCTCTGAACTGATGTAGGACTATGGATTAAATTCCACGGTCCAACTACACTGGGCAGGACTAGCAACACTCATCCATGTGCTATACGTGGTCTGGAACCTGATCCCCACGTGCACAAACCAACAGTCCTAACTCTGGCCTACGCGAAGCTACTCATGCTCTACAAAACACACTCAAGCGGTGTCGGCATCAACCGTGCTCTAACTTCGACGACCGTAAGGAATCCACACCTGGTAAGACGCGATCCACTATCCTGGCGTCCTCTAACCGGCTGCATAATCTCATCCACAAGATACTGGTGGCTATCGCTCTATCTGACTCGGCATCACGGCTCCATCAGCCTACCGGTAAATCGGATGAACCTCTGCATTCAGAAGGGGTAGTGGGGGTGTCGTCGCAAGCGGCAACCCTGAGCACTACTCTGGGACACTCTGCCTAAAGATGTCCTGACTATCCACATAAAAAGCATCGCCCTTTCCCGAAGTCACTCTATGGCGATGAATGCGGCCCACCGCAAAAGACACAATCATACCAATACTGCCGCTGGTGTCTCGACTATCGAGAACCTCCTGGTCTCCGTCTCCTCTGAGACCCATGACCATAAACTGGAATCATGGCAACCTCGATCCACTCGACTATCCCAAAATCCGACGATGCTGGACGTCTCTCACTGGAGCTGGTCCCTCGCTCTCGGTCCCTCTCGAACATGATCACTGATGCTCGGTCAATCCATCGAGCCTGCACAATCGCTGCATCTAAAGTCGGCGCTCGCCGAGAAAGGACAAGGTGATAGATGTCACGCCCCGGGTGTAAACCAGAACCCGGGCCCGTCTACAGATCCGCCGTGCACACGGTATTTCCTGCGTACACGAAGCGCCAAACCTGCTCAGATATAAGAGATGATAATAAAAGAGGAATAAAAACAGAGCTGAACTAAAACTAATAAATCTCAGACTGAAGCTAGAAATAACATACAATACATCTGTATAAATGATACATCTGTCTCTCCCAGCTCACCAAAATAAATACAATCTGCTGGCAAAAGCCAGTCCCAAATGTAAAAGTACAACCGTCTGAGGAAACATGGGTACATCAACAGTCCAGCTAACCCGCTCATCCTGCCACGAGATCTATCTACTCAGCCGTCCTCTCTCCTCGACCGGCCGCTGAAAGCCCAGCAGCACCCGCAGAAGACACTGCAAAACAAGGGAGAAGAAAAAAAAGAAAGAAGAATGGGGGGTGAGAACTAATAGTAAACCAGTAGCCTCCCCTAGTGGGTAAAACCTCAAACTCTGACACACCCACTAGGTCTACCAGAGGCAAAAAGAAAAGAAGGGTGGTAAGAAATGAACTGCTGAAAAAGGGAAATCTACCACTACAATGCCTCTAAAATACAGTCCTAGACTGGAATAACCGTATGCAACAATAACCAACCGTCCCAGTTGAACCCAATCTGTACCGCCCTCATCATCGGGCAAGGAAGCCGAGCCGATGTGATAGCAAACCTCCTGCTGCCGCCCTCATCATCGGGCAAATAAGCCGCGCCGATGTGATAGCAAAACTGTCCATAACTGTCTGGCCCCGGCCTCCGGAGGGGAACTCGAGGGGAGCGACCCACACAAGGAAAGCATCACCGGGCAATAACCGCGCCGGTATGATAAGTATCAAAGTAGGACTGGATCACAACTAAAAAGCCCCAGTGGAACACACCCCTCCACTAAAAGAAATACTGATCCCCAATCTGATGCACAAATAAACATCCGGTCAACCGCCCAAAATCCGCGATCGCCGCAACACCTCACAATCCACAACCAGGTCTCACAACCGACCTCCGGTCAACCGCCCAATATCCGCGGTCGCCGGAATAACCCACAATCACAATCATGTCCCACATCCGACATCTGGTCAACCGCCTACTATCCGCGGTTGCCACAAAACCCTCTAGTCCATAATCATGCCCTATCACCGATGTCCTATAACCGACATCCGGTCAACCGCCCAATATCCGCGGTCGCCGCCAAAACCCATAATCCACAATCCAGGCCCCAGCTACACTATCCCAAATCTCTGCTCAAACCCGAGCAACAAGAACCGCCTGACTAACGAAAAGGAGAAAAGAAGCAAACAAGGTTTCTCCTAAGTCAGGTTCCAGCATGAAAGTGTAGCGATAAAAGATGGCCTATCTAGATGTCCAAACAAGCATGCAAGTGTTCTCAAGGAAACAAAGGAAAAGGTGACCAATAGTGGTTCCACATGTGTAACAATTAATAGCTCCGCATAGATATAACCATCATGCTAAAACATTATCCAACCACACATGTCTATAATCCATGTTCCATAATAAAGCATCACTATCCACCTATGCATGTCATGAAATCCTCAAATAGTACCAACCACTAACAGGATAATCATATAGTCCAAAATAAATAATCCATTCCACATGCAAGGTTAAACGCTAACATAGCAACCCAATCCCCACACAGGCATGCATAACCCAACCCCGATCATGATTAATCAAAATGTCCAAGTAAAGGGGGTCACTCTAATATTCCTAGTGAGCATGTCAAAATAGAGGTAAGCAACAACCACCCACCTCGATCGCTAATTCCAAGTCCAAATAGTGCTCTCGCCCAAACTGATAAGCCGCCGCGATCACTGTACAAAATTCCCAAAAGAACATACATAATTAACATACAATGCTCACACAAAATCTGTCCCAAATACAACAGTCCACAGTTTCCCTATTTTCACCTGCGAAAAATGATCGAAAAAATCCAAGAAAAATACTTTCAGGATCCTCGCGACGAACCCGTCGAAAAAAGTACCTGCACGCTCAAATTCGAGTTTCCTACACTGAGAAACAAATCCGACAAGGGAACCACCCCGAAATAAACTGCTCTAAAAAACTGAACCACAAGGTTCTGTAAACAGGAACTTCTCACCTTCGGGGAAAATTCAGAAAATTCCAAGAAAATTTGGGGATATTCCTCGTGATGTGTAGATGCAGAACGCCTTTCGAAATCACCCCAATCCGATGCCTGTATGCGAAGATATCGCCAAAACGCTGTGGTGCTTTCCAAAACTCCGCCCACGAAAATGGGTCAAAAGAAAGCTCGGGAAACTCCAAGATAAACTCGAAAAGAGGAGGAGCTCAAAACACAAAGATCAAAGCCCTACCTGTCGTGAGTCCAATGGCGCAAGAATCGCACCAAAATGCGACGAAGAAGATCACAAAAGAACGAGCGTCGTGCCGCGCCGTAAAAATGGTAACCTCGGGATGCGTGCGGCAGAAAAATCCTAGAATCTGCAGATGGATCCGGCTCTGGGAGAGGAAGAAATCTCGTGAAGGTGGCACTGTGAAAGGAGGAACAGGGAAAGAGCTAACAGCAGCTGAACTCGGCCTATATAGATGCTGGAAGAAACAATCCAAATAATACCCAAAATGTCCTTTTTTTCGGGCGCTGGGGGTTTTCGGGCGGCTACAGTGTTGGGCCCGGCCCAACACTGTGCGGGCCCGAATCTCCCTCGGGCCTCCACGTCTCCCCCGCAACAGCGTACAGCCGAACCCCCCGCTCATGCCCCGCCGCGTGGCCCACGCGGAAGGTCGACACGTGGCGGCCCACGCGCGGGAACCGCGCGTCAACGCCCCCACGTGCGCCTGCGCCCACCGCATGCACCCCCTGCCAGGCGCGAATCCCGAGGCCGGCACTCCAGCTCCGTGGACCGGGCACACGTGGACCGGCCAACCACCGGTCGCCACGTGGCCCCGCCCGGTCCACCGCACACCCCACGTCACCCGTGAACCGCGCCCACAGCGCCACCCAACCACGCGATGCCACGTGTCCCCATCCTCTGGTGCACGCCGGCCGTGGACCGCGCGCCTGCACGCGCGCTGCCCGCGCCCGCGCGCTGCCCGCGGCCGCTCCGCCGCCTGCCCGAGCCCGTCCACCGTGCTCCGCCGCTGCCCGCCGCCGCCGCCGCTGCCCGCCAGCGGCCGGAAACACTGTTCCGGCATGAACAGTGACCGGTTCTCCAAAACATCAAGTAGGTAGTCCATTTTAATCGTTTTCGCGCGCTGAATCCGAATTTGATGTCCGTTTTGCCAAATTCCAACTCTAAAAATTGCCGAAGGCACCCGGAAAGGTGTTCTTTTGTCCAAACTTCGCGTCGAGCCCAATTTTAATATCCATTTTGCGCGAAACCACTTCTGAAGATCCGACGGAGTCCACTGATCACCCATGTGATCCATTTAAGCCCGAAGTCCGCCACTTGTGTCCAATTGGTGCACAAACACCTCCGACACACAAAACAGGCTCCCAGAAGCCACCAATGACTCACCACAGCTCTGCAGAGATCCAGGTCATCACATCCTCCCCCACTAAAAGAAAGTTTCGTCCTCGAAACTAAAATCCATCCTCAACCCGGAACCTCAACCAAATAGAGGGGGTAAATATCCAATCATCCACCACTCAAGCTCCCAAGGCTGTCTAATACCTCCTCCAGAGACGCGATACAACCCACGGGTCTCTAACTAGAAGAAAATAGAGGCGGGCATTCCAGAAAAACCGCACCACCTCATCCAAGTACAGCTGGGCTAACCGCTCGAGCTACCAAGTAGTCTGCATCGGTACAAGCATCCGCAACTCCCAGGGCCCCGATAATCCAACCACAAGTCCATCGCCACAAAAGCTTGATCCCAATACCTCTCTACTCCCAAGGTATCCAGTATAAGTCCCCCCTCCCAACTGATCACGTAGACTCTGATCTCTAATCTTTAAACCGTCGGGGTGTAGAAGCAATTCCCCAACTCTCCGGCATCAACACACAGCAATATGCAGTCGAAAAAACCAGATTGCAAATCCACCATTGGGAAGACCCGGGACCCTTACAGCTGGTAAATCAAATCCTCCATGCTCGACAAGGGTGCTAGCTCCAGATGGTCACTTCATCTAATTCCCGGGGATCCACGCAAAGCCGAAGTGAACCAACCTTCCATAACTCGAATAGCACCGGCGCCCCCAAAGGCGACACACATGGTCTGACAAACTTCCCAAAACATCGAATCCTGGAGTTGTGTCCTCAACTCTCAAACTAGTGACATGCAAGGCCACTCCAATAGGAGAACAGCCGGGAACTCGCAACCAAAGGGGGTATCCCCGAGTCCCAGCGCCGCCGTAGGTCCCTCAACCATACATGCCAAAAGGCAACTCATCCACTGCAAAACATCCGCCTCGCTCACGAAGTCAAAACCATAGAGGCGAAGATAACCTTCAAGCAACCCAAGTACACCAACACCTCCGGGCCTGGCTCCCCAAGAAAACTGTCCTCGCGGCATAATCATCCGCCGCGAAAGGAAACCGAACCAGCCAGCCCAACAAGTACCAAAACAACATCTCTCAGCTGAGCCAAGACCATCAGGTCTACCAGTAAAATCCAGGACTCAAGCTGCACCGGGCAGGACCAACAACTCTCCTCCACATGCTAAGCGCGATCGGGAAAATAAGCCTCCCGTGCGCGAGGTGACCATCTTGCCCCCTAACCCAAGCAATGAAGCAAGAGCACTACCCACCAAGAAGGGAATTCTCCCGTATCAAGAAGATACGAACCCAAAAGTCTGGAACAACTCAAACCTACCACCACACCGACCGCTGTAACCTATGTGCTCCGAAAGTCTCAAAAATCCACTATCCTGGAAAAAGGAGGTGGGAATGCCTCCTCCGACTGATCTGTCCTCCATCACCCGGCGCCAAGCGCCTCAATCAGAACTCGCCTCAGGCGGTAGATCCCAATCCAAAGGAACCACAATGCCACGCTCCATACTCAATCCCACAAATCGGGGTGACTCATTCGCCAAAACTGGCTCACTTGATCAAAGCAATCCCACAGCTTACCCGCTGTCAACTGTCCACCCTACCTCGGTGCCCCAACACTAAACGTCGGCACGGAGGGGGCTACTCGCTACTCCGACAACTGTGCCACTGCGCTGCTCCGACAACTGTGTCACTACGCTGCTCCGACAACTGTGTCACTCGTCCGACAACTGTGCCACTGCGCTGATCCGACAACTGTGTCACTGCTCCGCTGATCTGCCTCCAACACACCTACCTTTCGGGTCTGGAGCTCTCAGACTCCAATCTGGGTATCCGGCCCGAAACAACCAGCTCAGAGCCAACTGCCGCACCAAGGTGCACCCGGGTCAGGGCCCAGCGTCGGGGAGACACTGCCCACCACGACAAAACCGCAAATCAGCACACCCCAACACTCGACCCAATCTAGCGAAAGTCAAAGACATCCCTCTATTTTTGTAACTTTATGTTGTCTGCAGCCAACATAACTGTCCCACAAAAATAGGATATGTCGATCCCTCTTCACTCACAGGAAGAGTCAAACAAATAAATCACCGACTTTCGCAAAATGTCCCGTCTCTCACGCAATAACATCCTAGGGTCCGCCGAAAAGCCTAGGGTTTCCTAAGTCCCAAATGACCTATCCCTAAGCTCTGATACCAACTAATCTGTCACGCCCCGGGTGTAAACCAGAACCCGGGCCTGTCTACAGATCCGCCGTGCACACGGTATTTCCCGCATACACGAAGCGCCAAACCTGCTCAGATATAAGAGATGATAATAAAAGAGGAAAAAAAACAAAGCTGAACTAAAACTAATACATCTCAGACTGAAGCTGGAAATAAAATACAATAAATCTGTATAAATGATACATCTGTCTCTCCCAGCTCACCAAAATAAATACAACCTGCTGGCAAAAGCCAGTCCCAAATGTAAAAGTACAACCGTCTGAGGAAACATGGGTACATCAACAGTCCAGCTAACCCGCTCATCCTGCCACGAGATCTATCTACTCAGCCGTCCTATCTCCTCGACCCACCGCTGAAAGCCCAGCAACACCCGCAGAAGGCACTGCAAAACAAGGGAGAAGAAAAAAAAGAAAGAAGAATGGGGGGTAAGAACTACTAGTAAACTAGTAGCCTCCCCTAGTGGGTAAAACCTCAAACTCTGACACACCCACTAGGTCTACCAGAGGCAAAAAGGAAAGAAGAGTGGTAAGAAATGAGCTGCTGAAAAAGGGAAATCTACCACTACAATGCCTCTAAAATACAGTCCTAGACTGGAATAACCGTATGCAACAATAACCAACCGTCCCAGATGAACCCAATCTGTACCGCCCTCATCATCGGGCAAGGAAGCCGCGCCGATGTGATAGCAAACCTCCTGCTGCCGCCCTCATCATCGGGCAAATAAGCCGGGGCCGATGTGATAGCAAAACTGTCCATAACTGTCTGACCCCAGCCTCCGGAGGGGAACTCGAGGGGAGCGACCCACACGAGGAAAGCATCACCGGGCAATAACCGCGCTGGTGTGATAAGTATCAAAGCAGGACTGGATCACAACTAAAAAACCCCAGTGGAACACACCCCTCCACTAAAAGAAATACTGATCCCCAATCTGATGCACAAATAAACATCCGGTAAATCGCCCAAAATCCGCGATCGCCGCAACACCTCACAATCCACAACCAGGTCTCACAACCGACCTCCGGTCAACCGCCCAATATCCGCGGTCGCCGGAATAACCGACAATCACAATCATGTCCCACATCCGACATCTGGTCAACCGCCTACTATCCGCGGTTGCCACAAAACCCTCTAGTCCATAATCATGCCCTATCACCGATGTCCTATAACCGACATCCGGTCAACCGCCCAATATCCGCGGTCGCCGCCAAAACCCATAATCCACAATCCAGGCCCCGGCTACACTATCCCAAACCTCTGCTCAAACCCGAGCAACAAGAACCGCCTGACTAACGAAAATGAGTAAAGAAGCAAACAAGGTTTCTCCTAAGTCAGGTTCCAGCATGAAAGTGTAGCGATAAAAGATGGCCTATCTAGATGTCCAAACAAGCATGCAAGTGTTCTCAAGGAAACAAAGGAAAAGGTGACCAATAGTGGTTCCACATGTGTAACAATTAATAGCTCCGCATAGATATAACCATCATGCTAAAACATTATCCAATCACACATGTCTATAATCCATGTTCCATAATAAAGCATCACTATCCAACTATGCATGTCATGAAATCCTCAAATAGTACCAAACACTAACAGGATAATCATATAGTCCAAAGTAAATAATCCATTCCACATGCAAGGTTAAACGCTAACATAGCAACCCAATCCCCACACAGGCATGCATAACCCAACCCCGATCATGATTAATCAAAATGTCCAAGTAAAGGGGGTCACTCTAATATTCCTAGTGAGCATGTCAAAATAGAGGTAAGCAACAACCACCCACCTCGATCGCTAATTCCAAGTCCAAATAGTGCTCTCGCCCAAACCGATAAGCCGCTGCGATCACTGTACAAAATTCCCAAAAGAACATACATAATTAACATACAATGCTCACACAAAATCTGTCCCAAATACAATAGTCCACAGTTTCCCTATTTCCACCTGCGAAAAATGCTCGGAAAAATCCAAGAAAAATACTGTCACGATCCTCGCGACGAACCCGTCGAAACAAGTACCTGCATGCTCAAATCCGAGTTTCTTACACTGAGAAACAAATCCGACAAGGGAACCACCCCGAAATAAACTGCTCTCAAAAACTGAACCACAAGGTTCTGTAAACAGGAACTTCTCACCTTCGGTGAAAATTCAGAAAATTCCAAGAAAATTTGGGGAAATTCCTCGTGATATGTAGATGCAGAACACCTTTTGAATCACCCCAATCCGATGCATGTACGCGAAGATATCGCCAAAACACTGTGGTGCTGTCCAAAACTCCACCCACGAAAATGGGTCAAAAGAAAGCTCGGGAAACTCCAAAATAAACTCGAAAAGTGGAGGAGCTCAAAACACAAAGATCAAAGCCCTACCTATCGTGAGTCCAACGGCGCAAGAATCGCCTCAATCGGAGGTCGGAGTAAGCCGGGGTAGTCCTCGCACCAAAATGCGACGAAGAAGATCACAAACGAACGAGCGTCGTGCCGCGCCGTAAAAATGGTAACCTCGGGATGCGTGCCGCAGAAAAATCCTAGAATCTGCAAATGGATCCGGCTCTGGGAGAGGAAGAAATGGATCCGGCTCTGGGAGAGGAACAGGGAAAGAGCTAACAGCAGCTTAACTCGGCCTATATATATGCTGGAAGAAACAATCCAAATAATACCCAAAATGTCCTTTTTTCGGGGCGCTGGGGGTTTTCGGGCGGCTATAGTGTTGGGCCCGGCCCAACACTGTGCAGGCCCGAATCTCCCTCGGGCCTCCACGTCTCCCCCGCAACAGCGTACAGCCGAACCCCCCGCTCACGCCCCGCCGCGTGGCCCACATGGAAGGTCGACACGTCGCGGCCCACGCGCGGGAACCGCGCGTCAACGCGCCCACGTGCGCCTGCGCCCGCCGCCTGCGCCCCCTGCCAGGCGCGAATCCCGAGGCCGGCACTCCAGCTCCGTGGACCGGGCACACGTGGACCGGCCAACTACCGGTCGCCACGTGGCCCCGCCCGGTCCACCGCACACGCCGCGTCACCCGTGAACCGCGCCCACAGCGCCACCCAACCACGCGATGCCACGTGTCCCCATCCTCTGGTGCACGCCGGCCGTGGACCGCGCGCCTGCCCGCGCACCCGCGCGCCTGCCCCCGTGCTGCCCGCGGCCGCTCCGCCGCCTGCCCGAGCCCGTCCACCGTGCTCCGCCGCTGCCCGCCGCCGCCGCCGCTGCCCGCCGGCGGCCGGAAACACTGTTCCGGCATGAACAGTGACCGGTTGTCCAAAACATCAAGTAGGTAGTCCATTTTAACCGTTTTCGCGCGCTGAATCCGAATTTGATGTCCGTTTTGCCAAATTCCAACTCTAAAAATTGCCGAAGGCTCCCGGAAAGGTGTTCTTTTGTCCAAACTTCGCGCCGAGCCCAATTTTAATATCCATTTTGCGCGAAACCACTTCTGAAGATTCGACGGAGTCGACTGATCACCCACGTGATCCATTTAAGCCCGAAGTCCGCCACTTGTGTCCAATTGGTGCACAAACACCTCCGACACACAAAACAGGCTCCCAGAAGCCACCAATGACTCCACCACAGCTCTGCAGAGATCCAGGTCATCATATCCTCCCCCACTAAAAGAAAGTTTCGTCCTCGAAACTAAAATCAATCCTCAACCCGGAACCTCAACCAAATAGAGGGGGTAAATATCCAATCATCCACCACTCAAGCTCCCAAGGCTGTCTAATACCTCCTCCAGAGACGCGATACAACCCTCGGGTCTCTAACTAGAACAAAATAGAGGCGGGCATTCCAGAAAAACCGCACCACCTCATCCAAGTACAGCTGGGCTAACCGCTCGAGCTAGCAAGTAGTCTGCATCGGTACAAGCATCCGCTCCTCCCAGGGCCCCGATAATCCAACCACAAGTCCATCGGCACAAAAGCTTGATCCCAATACCTCTGTACTCCCAAGGTATCCAGTATAAGTCCCCCCCCCCCCAACTGATCACGTAGACTCTGATCTCTAATCTTTAAACCGTCGGGGTGTAGAAGCAATTCCCCAACTCTCCGGCATCAACACACAGCCATATGTAGTCGAAAAAACCAGATTGCAAATCCACCATTGGGAAGACCCGGGACCCTTACAGCTGGTAAATCAAATCCTCCATGCTCGACAAGGGTGCTAGCTCCAGATGGTCACTTCATCTAATTCCCGGGGATCCACGCAAAGCCGAAGTGAACCAACCTTCCATAACTCGAATAGTACCGGCGCCCCCAAAGGCGACACACATGGTCTGACAAACTTCCCGAAACATTGAATCCTGGAGTTGTGTCCTCAACTCTCAAACTAGTGACATGCAAGGCCACTCCAATAGGAGAACAGCCGGGAACTCGCAACCAAAGGGGGTATCCCCGAGTCCCAGCGCCGCCGTAGGTCCCTCTACCATACCAGCCAAAAGGCTACTCATCCACTGCAAAACATCCGCCTCGCTCACGAAGTCAAAACCATAGAGACGAAGATAACCTTCAAGCAACCCAAGTACACCAACACCTCCGGGCCTGGCTCCCCAAGAAAACTGTCCTCGCGGCATAATCATCCGCCGCGAAAGGAAACCGAACCAGCCAGCCCAACAAGTACCGAAACAACATCCCTCAGCTGAGCCAAGACCATCAGGTCTACCTATCACGCCCCGGGGGATTATTTTTAGCGGAATCGAATTGCAAAAGGTAAGTAATTTTTTTTGAAAACCTTCTTCCCCAACGCGTGCCTAGATCCGCCGCATATACAGGATCACACTACAAACGGACAGAGTCTCCCCTGTATATGCACGGCGTCACGGTTTGTACAGTGTCCAATAACGGTTAAACATTCAATCACAACAATCCAGACATACAACCGTTCACAATGTGCTGAATAAACTCACGGCCGATTAGTTTGAAAGGATAAAACCCACAATTGTTGAAACGGCGCCCACCCGGCACCCATATTTTGAAAACCCTTTTTCGAAAGCAACATAAACTCAGGGGTTTGAAAAATAGTGCCCACACGACACATAGGTTTTGAAATCCATTTTCGCAAACCATAAATCCACAATGTTTTGAAAACGGTGCCCACACGGCACCCGAGTTTTGAAATAGTAGTTTTCGCAATCTGTTCTTTTATTTGCTATTTTATTTTCCAAAGCGGCCCATAGAGATGTAAAGAAAACTAAACAATTCATTTGTCACCGTACCGACATCCACACCGACCCCACGAGGGTATCGAGAACCATCCACAGTCTACAAATAATAAATGGAATGCGAAAGTTAGAGGTAAAGTACTGTTCCGGTCTCCTGGGACCCAAAACCTCTAGCCGCGGCCTCACCGTCGCCTAACTCTCCCCCCTGTAGGACCCTGTCGCAAAGTGGGAGTCAGCGACTAAACAAAAGTGATAATAGTAAAGCAGGTAAAGAAAACGTCCAACCGTAGTCTATCCGGAGCAACCACCCTCGCAAGGGAAAAGTAAAATCAAACACCTGTAAACCTGCAATACCCGATCCCGTTGAACAACTAAACCGACGGATCGCACCGCGCCCAAGTCGGACAACTAAACCGAATGGGTCGCACCGCTCCCACGTCGGACAACTAAACCGACGGGTCGCACCGCTCACACCTTGGCGCATTCAAGCCCCATAACTAAAGAGGCCCCACGCCGTCCCGTGGGTATACACAGGTCATGGACCACTTTTCCGGAAAAGCGCACCCTTCGCGGTGGCCAAACCGCGGGTGCGCGTGTTGCAGCCGAGCATAGTAACCGTGAACAATATATATATATGTGCATGTATGCGAACCATGTGAGACAATATATACATATCTATGTATGAGAACCGTATGAAATAATATATACATATCCGTGCATGAGAACCATATGAAACAATATATATTCACAACATACACCTATCCATGCATGAGAACCATATGAAACAATATGTACATCTAATCATAAGAACCGTAAAGCCATAAACGAATAATTGATGCCTCCCTACCATGTTTAACCCAAGTACACATAAGGTTGACCCCGTCCAACATGATAGAACTAAATGCTAAGACTTAAGAATAAAAACCCACCTCGATGTAGGCCGATCCCGAACTCCCGCTAGACACTGGGAGGATGGTGCTGAACTGCTGGGACCCGAACAGTAACTGAAGTCAGAAACAGACCCACTCATATCCATCCCGGCAACACTACGGCAATACAACGCTAACACGGGGTAACTTAGCCGATTTACGGAACAAGATCCCATTCCCGCTCAACGAGAGCCTACGGGACTCTAACAAAATGCCCAGTAGGTGTGAAAACACTGTCTAAAGACAGCTGTCGTGTCCAACTTATAATTTGATCCATGACAAATCTTAAATTGCATAAAACCTTGAGTTAAATGACCGTTTCGACTCGTTCTTGGAATCCGGGACTCCAAAAGTTGTTCTGTAAATTTCAGCGCGCTCGTTACGACGAGACGAAGCTCGTGCTCATAAGTTTGGACTGACACGGATCCCGAGAACAAAGTTGGCCCATACTACACTTTGGCTTAAATAACAACTATGCTAAACCTCTATTATTACTTGATCAAATTAGGAGTTAAGTGGAGCATCGTGTACAGGGGACTAAGTAGAGTTGAGGGCTCACCTCGGGTGCGCCGGAGGGTGGCCGGAACAGTCGCCGGAGCAGCACCACAAGATGCCAAGGCTCGGTTTTGGCCAAGTCCAGACCCACTCCCAGTCAAACTGCGAACAAGGGTGAGCATTAGTTAGCTTTGGGTCCCAGAAGGTGGTTGGTCCATGCGGGGTCGAGCGCCGGCGGCCGGAGGCGGCGGCGGCCGGAAGCAAAGCCCGAGCCGGACACTTCGGGTGCAAGTCCCGAGCTCTGTTACAGGGGTTTCTTCGCCCAAAGCAGAATGGTGGGAAATCAACAAATTAACTTTGGAGCCTACCTGGGTAGATGGCCGGAGCCCGGACCGCCGGAGATGGCCGGAGACCGAAGCTAGGTGAAATTCGGGTGCAACTATAGAGATCAAGGACTGAACGTTAAAACCTCCATGCAAAGCCACCATTGTCACCAAAATGATCAAATAAGCTTACCTTCACGGTTGGCCGGCGTCTGGAGGCGACGGCGACGCGCGGCGGCGGAGCTCGGTTGAAGCTCCAAGGCCGTTAATGGCGGTTTCCGGCCGAGGGACTCCGGGCCGGTGCAACTTGGACCAAAAGCTTCCTGTTGGTGCCAGGGAGCTTCTAGCGGTGATGGCCAGCGGTGGGAGGCAGCGGCGGCGCCGGACGGCCGAGATCGGCCGAGGTGAAGAAGACCGAAACTAGGGCTCGTCCACTCGGGTCCGATCCACAACCGATGGTGGTCAGACTCGTGGAGGTGCTACAGTCGACGAGAGGAGGTGTTTCAATGGTGCTGATCTTGGGTTTGACGGCTGGATAACCGCGGCGCTCCCGATCGGCCAAATTGCCAATTCCGGCGGCCAAGAGTTCCCGTCGGCGATCGGGACGGCGACAGCGGCTCGGCCTGCACCCGGATGGTCTCCACGGTGTCAGTAGTCCGCTGGTCATGCCCAAAAGCAAAAACGTTGATAAAAGTTTCACAAACTCACCTCGCCGGAAAGTTGGAAGATGAAGGGTGTCTCCCGCGGCGGCGCTCGGCGGCGGCTGGCACTAGTTTCACCACAGCTCGGTTGCGGCTGCCCGGGGAACTCCACAGGCAGGGACTTGATGACCTAGGACCCTCCCGAGCACCTTCCTCTCCAAGACACCCGAGATCAAGATGGTTTCTTCATCCCTCTTCTCCGGCGACGGGGTGGCGGCGGCCGGTGCGGGGCTCCCGTGGAGTGCGGCAGAGAGGGGAGTGGTTGTTGAGGATGCGGCTAGGGCAGAGGGCATTAGGGTTTCTTGAAAACCCACCTCGTATGCATGTGTATATAAATATAGGTTTAGGCGATCTTGCATTTTAGCCCCTCACAGCCCAGCATTTCCATCCCAGTCCTTCACAGTACAATTTCCTCACATCCCAGTCCTTTTCCAACGGGGTGGCACGCAAAACGAGGCAAGAAGTATAGGGTTTACTGTGCAAAAAGCCGCATTTTCATCGTATTTCATGCTTTTCGAGGCGTTCTGGTCGTCGAAACAAAAAATGGACTTCGCCACGACGTCCGGCTCGGCGAAACCTATCAGGTAGCGATTTTTGTTTTTCGACGAAAATGCCCGGATAAATTCTCGGTCCATCAATACTGTACAGAAATATAGTATAACCCGCTTTTTGAGACTCTAGGGCCGTCAAACAGAAATTCCGTCAACACCATTGCGTCCAGAGCGTCGGAACCGATCGAAACGACTACCTGGATCTCTATGTTCGGAATCCGAACAGTGAATTGGTCAGCGTTCCACTCAAAGGAAATCCCGAAATTGGGGTTACTGTTCATCTACAGTAATTCACTTAAGTGACCCTGTGCGCAGACCACTGATACATTGGTCACGACATTCGCCCGCTTCTTCACTGATTTCTGGAAGATCCGACCGTCAGATTGAAAAGTGCTGAATATGAATTTCGCTCAGTTCGACGATACAATCACAACGGTCATCTCGGATTTCCAAGATTACGTCCGGATTAGAAGATAGCCTTTTTGTCTCGTAAATAGTGCAACTTGCATACTGGCGATTGACCAAATAGGTCAACGTAGGTCTTTTGAATTCAAAACCAACTCAAATTTTACTTTTAATCTATTTATTAAAAAGATAAGATATTTCGAATTGCTACATCACTTACAACTTAAAAGAAGTTTCGTCCCCGAAACTTACAACTTAAAAAAAAACAAAACTAGAATCGTCTACTCATACTACTAGGTTTGGATTTTGGACATTGAAATGGCCAACGACCGATCAAGAGGGGACCGAAAACAGGGGTTACCATTCATTTTACTATTCACTTAAGTCGTGGGTCCCACTAGTTTTCTTGCTGATTTCCGGACGATCCGTCTCTAGGCGGGTCATCGAGAAAACTCGCCCGCCAGGTTGTGGCTGCCTATCCTCCTCTCGCCCTGGTGCAGGGGGTCTAGAAGTCGACCCCACAGGAGTTTTCCCCCGCCCCGACAGCTGTGGTGAGGGCGTAGAAGCTGCGGAGGACGCGGATCCCCAGGGTAAGGGGCAGTTGCGGCGAAAGTGCCCCTGTTTGCCGCATCGGAAGCAATGGTCACCCCTTTGGGGGCAATCTCCCACTCGGTGCCCTCCCCCACATATAACACAAGGCCTGTCTCCCGTCCTCGGCCCTCCTGCCGGTGCACTCCGAGATCCCGACTGTGGCCTCCACCGCTTGGGGTGTCGGCTTTCACTAGAAGAGCCTCCCCCGGAGTACTGCTGCAGTCGCTTACTTTCTTCATGGTGCGCCGGGCCCTCCCTCCTAGCGCGCGTAACCGCGAACCTGCGCTCCACCACCGTGGCCCTATCGACCACCTTCTGAAAAGTGTGCAAATCGGCCGCTTGCACCACTTCGAAAATATCACTCCGTAATCCGTCGACGAAAAGTTGCGCCTTGTGGGACTCGTCCCTTATAACGAAAGGAACGCAGTTGGCCAGTCGTACAAATTCGCGCTGATAAGCCATCACTGTCTTACTGCCCTGCTGAATGTGGTTCAGGTCATCTTCCAACTTCTTTTTAATGCTGCTTGTGAAGAAAGCTCCAAACAGCTCCTGTTTGAACGCTGTCCATGACGGAAGTACGGCGACGCCCTTTGTGGGATCAGGGCGTACCGTCTTCCACCATAAGCGGGCGTTCCCCTCCAGGAAGTGAACCGCCACGGGAACCCGCTCGCCATCCTCCATGAGTAAGTCCTCGAATAACTTCTCCATCGATCCCACCCACTTCTCGACGACCCAGGGATCAGTCGTCTCCCCGTCGAACGTGGGTGGGTAGTACTTCTTAAAGTCGGCCAGGTTGGCCCGCACGCGGTCCCGCTCAGTCAGCGGAACTGACCCCTCCCCCGTGGCGGCGGCAGCCATAGAAGGGAAAGAGGTGACCACGGTCTCCCCCGAGGCACCCCCGCCGGTGCTTCCCGGCGCCGGTCCCGCAGTTGCTGTCGCGGTTATCGCCGCTGGTGTCATCGTCTGGGGTGGAGGTACCTCGTCTGCGGCAGTCGCTGTAGGGGCCACTCCTGCGCTGACCCCCGTCGTCGGCGCGCCTTGCCCCTGCGGAGGGGCGGTGGCGACCGTCACCGTCGCGGCCGGTTGTTGCTGCGTCAACTGACGCACGTGAGACGTGAGAGTCGCCAGCTGCCCCGCCATGTCCCTCAGTTGTTGTCGCAGGAGCTGGTTCTCTGCGGCCGCCGACGTCGTCGCGTCTGCCCCTGCATCCTCGGCCGATGATCTAGTACGGGCCATTGCTGTACACAAAAGCATGAGTCAGCTCTTGACTCCACTAACAAACAACGAACCACCTGTCGAGAGAAGAGGACTCGGACTCGTTTTCCCCGCCTCGATCACTCGCGTCCTACTCTCCTACGACCTATCCATTCCATTCCTTTGTAGTTAATTGGGGTATTCCTGTGGACGTCGGCACCAATTGTTGTGATTGAAAGCAAGGCTCTGATACCATCTTAATCTGTCACGCCCCGGGGGATTATTTTTAGCGGAATCGAATTGCAAAAGGTAAGTAATTTTTTTTGAAAACCTTCTTCCCCAGCGCGTGCCCAGATCCGCCGCATATACAGGATCACTCTACAAACGGACAGAGTCTCCCCTGTATATGCACGGCGTCACGGTTTGTACAGTGTCCAATAACGGTTAAACATTCAATCACAACAATCCAGACATACAACCGTTCACAATGTGCTGAATAAACTCACGACCGATTAGTTTGAAAGGATAAAACCCATAATTGTTGAAACGGCGCCCACCCGGCACCCATATTTTGAAAACCCTTTTTCGAAAGCAACATAAACTCAGGGGTTTGAAAAATAGTGCCCACACGACACTTAGGTTTTGAAATCCATTTTCGCAAACCATAAACCCACAAGGTTTTGAAAACGGTGCCCACACGGCACCCGAGTTTTAAAATAGTAGTTTTCGCAATCTTATCTTTTATTTGCTATTTTATTTTCCAAAACGGCCCACAGGGATGTAAAGAAAACTAAACAATTCATTTGTCACCGTACCGACATCCACACCGACCCCACGAGGGTATCGAGAACCATCCACAGTCTACAAATAATAAATGGAATGCGAAAGTTAGAGGTAAAGTACTGTTCCGGTCTCCTGGGACCCAAATCCTCTAGCCGCGGCCTCACCGTCGCCTAACTCTCCCCCCTGTAGGACCCTGTCGCAAAGTGGGAAGTCAGCGACTAAACAAAAGTGATAATAGTAAATCAGGTAAAGAAAATGTCCAACCGTAGTCTATCCGGAGCAACCACCCTCGCAAGGGAAAAGTAAAATCAAACACCTGTAAACCTGCAATACCCGATCCCGTCGGACAACTAAACCGACGGATTGCACCGAGCCCAAGTCGGACAACTAAACCGAATGGGTCGCACCGCTCCCACGTCGGACAACTAAACCGACGGGTCGCACCGCTCACACCTTGGCGCATTCAAGCCCCACAACTAAAGAGGCCCCACGCCGTCCTGTGGGTATACACGGGTCATGGACCACTTTTCCGGAAAAGCGCACCCTTCGCGGTGGCCAAACCGCGGGTGCGCGTGTTGCAGCCGAGCATAGTAACCGTGAACAATATATATATATGTGCATGTATGCGAACCATGTGAGACAATATATACATATCTATGTATGAGAACCGTATGAAATAATATATACATATCCGTGCATGAGAACCATATGAAACAATATATATTCACAACATACACCTATCCATGCATGAGAACCATATGAAACAATATGTACATCTAATCATAAGAACCGTAAAGCCATAAACGAATAATTGATGCCTCCCTACCATGTTTAACCCAAGTACACATAAGGTTGACCCCGTCCAACATGATAGAACTAAATGCTAAGACTTAAGAATAAAAACCCACCTCGATGTAGGCCGATCCCGAACTCCCGCTAGACACTGGGAGGCTGGTGCTGAACTGCTGGGACCTGAACAGTAACTGAAGTCAGAAACAGACCCACTCATACCCATCCCGGCAACACTACGGCAATACAACGCTAACACGGGGTAACTTAGCCGATTTACGGAACAAGATCCCATTCCCGCTCAACGAGAGCCTACGGGACTCTAACAAAATGCCCAGTAGGTGTGAAAACACTGTCTAAAGACAGCTGTCGTGTCCAACTTATAATTTGATCCATGACAAATCTTAAATTGCATAAAACCTTGAGTTAAATGACCGTTTCGACTCGTTCTTGGAATCCGGGACTCCGAAAGCTGTTCTGTAAATTTCAGCGCGCTCGTTACGACGAGACGAAGCTCGTGCTCATAAGTTTGGACTGACACGGATCCCGAGAACAAAGTTGGCCCATACTACACTTTGGCTTAAATAATAACTATGCTAAACCTCTATTATTACTTGATCAAATTAGGAGTTAAGTGGAGCATCGTGTACAGGGGACTAAGTAGAGTTGAGGGCTCACCTCGGGTGCGCCGGAGGGTGGCCGGAACAGTCGCCGGAGGGTCCTACAGCTGTAGCTCTGGGGAAATCTTATCTCGTTCCAGCTGTAGCTGTGGATCCGCACTTTGGCCTTCTCGAATCCTCTCAAATAGGGTCGGTGCGACTATTAGGGACAATAGTCGCTCGACCGTCCCTGCTGGTACCACCTCCAATCTCAATCGCGATAACTCCGCGATCAAGTCATCCTGCTGCGTGATCGTGCCCGCTGAAGTCCCTTCTGCCCGTCCCTTCCTGCTTAGGGCATCTGCTACCACATTTGCTTTCCCTGGGTGGTATTGAATGGTTAGGTCGTAATCCTTCAGTAACTCCAACCACCTCCTCTGCCGTAGGTTCAGCTCCTTCTGGGTGAAAAGGTATTTAAGGCTTTGGTGGTCCGAGAACACGTTACAATGCACACCGTAGAGATAGTGCCTCCACAGTTTCAGAACAAAGACCACTGCGGCAAGCTCCAAGTCATGGATCGGGTAGTTCTGCTCGTAATCCTTGAGTTGCCTTGAGGCATAGGCTATGACTCTTCCTTGCTGCATTAGTACTCCTCCCAGTCCTATCTGCGATGCATCGCAGTAAACCTCGTAGTCTTCCCCGGGTGTTGGTAAAGCAAGCACAGGCGCTCTTGTTAACCGCTTCTTAAGTTCTTCAAAACTTTCTTGGCATTGGGTCATCCAAATGAACTTTACTCCTTTCCGGGTTAGGCGGTTTAGGGGGGTTGCAATCTTCGAGAAGCCCTCGACGAAACGCCTATAGTATCCTGCGAGGCCCAGGAAGCTGCGAACCTCTGTCACCGTGGTCGGTTGGGGCCAGTCGGTCACTGACTCTACTTTCTTAGGATCCACTGCGATTCCTTCTGCAGAAATGACGTGTCCTAGAAACCCCACCTCGCGGAGCCAAAACTCGCATTTCTTAAGTTTGGCGAACAGCTCTTGCTCCCTAAGAGTCTGCAGAACAATCCGTAGGTGCTCCTCGTGCTCCTCGTCGGTGGCCGAGTAGATCAGGATGTCGTCGATGAAGACCACTACGAACAGGTCTAGGAAGGGCTTGAAGACTCGGTTCATCATGCCCATAAACACCGCCGGGGCGTTGGTAAGCCCGAACGGCATTACGGTGAACTCGTAGTGGCCGTACCGGGTTCGGAAAGCCATCTTTGGAACGTCTTCATCTTTTACTCTGAGTTGATGGTATCCGGACTGCAAGTCAATCTTTGAAAACACCGTCGCTCCCCGCAGCTGGTCAAAGAGGTCATCGATCCTGGGTAGGGGGTATTTGTTCTTTACAGTGACCTTATTGATTTCCCGGTAGTCGATGCAGAGCCGTAGGCTCCCGTCTTTCTTTCGCACGAAGAGTACCGGTGCGCCCCAGGGCGACACACTCGGTCTAATAAATCCCTTGTCCAGAAGATCTTCGAGCTGCACCTTGAGCTCCTTCAGTTATGCAAAGGCCATTCTGTAGGGGGCCTTTGTGATCGGTCGGGTACCTGGCGGAAGCTCGATCGGGAACTCGACTTCTCGCTAAGGGGGTAGTCCAGGTAGTTCCGTCGGGAAGATGTCAGGGAAGTCTCTTACCACCGGGATGTCGGAGAGTGCCATAGGGGGTCCCGTGGCCAGGGCCACCGACGCCAAATAGGCCGCGCACCCCCCCTCTATTAGCTTCCTGGCTCGCGACGCTGGGATGATGGAAGAAAAGGAAATGCTTTTGCACGCCAAGTACACGTTTTCTGGGAATTCAGGATACAGCAGCCGCACCTGGCGTTTCTCGCAGTCGATCACTGCTTGGTACCACGCGAGCCAATCCATTCCGAGCACTACATCATACTCTTTCAATGGAATGACTACCAGATCCCAGGGGCACGGGAGCCTTCCCATCCTTATTGGGCAGGAAGGTATAAGGTCGCGGGCCTCCAAGGATCCCCCCGCGGTGTGAACAGTCATCAAACTGGGTAAGGGTCTCATCTCAAAACCATGGGTCAGTGCAAAGTCACGAGACATAAACGAAAGTGTTGCTCCGGTATCAAAAAGGGTTCTAGCACGGTAAACGGAAACAAGAGTGATACCTGCAACGACGTCCTCTAGCGGGTACGCCTCCTGCTGGGTCATCGAGTAGACCCTGCCTCCAGACTGTGGCGGTCTGTCCCCGGCTGGTCGAGGTGCTGGTGGTCTGGGAGCTGACGACATCGGGGCTTTTCCTCGCCCCGCGTGCTGGGCTGACGGTGCAGAGGCTGCTGAGGATGCCGTGCCTTGGTTCAGGGGGCAGTTGAAACGGAAGTGCCCCTGCTTGCCACATCGGAAACAATGGTCCTGCCCCTTGGAGCATTCCGTCACTCGGTGCGCCCCGCCGCAGATCACGCAAGGCCGATCGTCCGAGCGCTGTCCTCCTCCTGGCGCTCCCCTGGTCCTCGGCTGGGACCTCCACCGCTTAGAGGGCCGACTCCCACTGGAGGAGCCTCCCCCCGAAAACGTCTGAGTCCGCTTCCTGTCTTCTTGCAGATGGGGGCCATCCCTTCGAGCGCGCGTAACGGCAAAGCCACGCTCTACAATGGTGGCCCGGTCGACCACCTTCCGAAAGGTATGCAGATCTGCCGCATCCACCACCTGGAAAATGTCGGTCCTCAGTCCATCCACGAACAGTTGCGCCTTATGTGACTCGTCCCGAATGACGAACGGGACGCAGTTCGCCAGCCTCACGAACTCCCACTTGTACTCCATTACCGTTTTGGTTCCCTGTCTGATGTGGTTGAGATCGTCCTCCAATTGTTTCTTGACGCTATTGGTAAAGAACGCCCCAAACAACTGTTGTTTAAAAGTGGTCCACGACGGGAGGGCAGCACCCGTCGCAGAGCCGGGGCGTACAGTCTTCCACCAAATGCGGGCGTTCCCCTCAAGGAAGTGGGCAGCCAGGGGAACCCGCTCGTGATCTTCCATCAGTAGGTCCTCAAATAATTTCTCCATGGTATCCACCCACTTCTCCACGACCCAGGGGTCCGTCGTGTCCCCCTCGAACACTGGAGGGTCGTACTTCTTAAAGTCGGCAAGGTTGGCGCGCACGCGGTCCCGCTCGGTCGGTAGAATTGCCCCTTCCTTCGCGACATTAGCGGTCGCGGCGAGAGTGGGCAACACTGTTACGGCTTTTTGTGTTGGTATATTTCGTGAGTTGAGTCGGAGTCTTGAAGTGATCAAATTGTCAATCAGCAATTGAAGACTCAGAGAAGATTCAACAAGATCTCAAGTTGACACTCAGTGTTTTGAGTCTTGAAGATTGAAGTTGAAGAATTATGGATCATAGACATCAATCTTAAAGAAAATGGATTCAGATTGATCAGGTACGTTTAACTAAATAATTTTGGTAATCCGAATACATTTGTGTAGTTTAGAAACACTTGGATAAGTTTTCATTGCTTAAAAATCAAAAACTGGACAAATTGGATGTTCAGAGTCCAGTTCAGAATTTCTGATCCTGAACCGATCCGGATCAGAATTCCGATCCGGATCAGAATTTCGATCCGGATCCCGAACCTTGTTTTTTCAGGAATTGCTGAAAAAAGACGACAGTCAAGATCGCCGTAAATCCGATCCGAATCGTCGTGCGGGAAAAATTCTGTTAAGTCAGTTTTTGATGCTTATCTCCTTCCAAAGGTTTCTAAACAATAAATAGACACTTAGGGTTTCTCAAGAACCACCGATTAATTTATAAAACACTTGAGAGCAACCCTAGAGGCTAGGTTTTTATCGTTCTTCTTTATAGCCTCTTTTAGGTCAATTCGACGGTTCTTCCAAGATCTATCTTTTGTCGAATTGATCTAGTCTTTGCTTAGAGATTCCTTCTACGGTTCTTCAATGATAATCTAAGCAAAGGATCACCATCGAAACCAATATTTCTATTGGCTAAGTTTGCGTCGTGGATTCGACGTGGCATCGTGGATTCGGTGTGTTGAAGGTGTTTCGTGGATTCGAAACGTGTGCTCGTGGAGTCGAGTGGCGTTCGTGGATTCGAACGTGTGCAGTGGACGTGCAATCGGTGGAGCGCAAGGTCCGAAGAAGTTGAAGGAGGGGTTTGAGTCCGTGGAGTCGGTAATCACCTTGTTATTCTTCTTTTCTTAGTGGATTGTTATTGCGTGTTGGTCCCGTAGTTTTTCTCCTGGATTGGAGTTTCCACGTATATCTCGGTGTGCTATTTTTATTTTCCGCATTGGTTTTTATTTTGCATTGAGATTGGTTTTATAAGTATTACACCTATTCACCCCCCCTCTAGTTGTTTGATAGTACCTATTTAGATCTTTGGGGATCCAAAAACCAACAAACACCACCGTCTCTCCCGAAGTATTTTCGACAGTCAGTGCCGGCGCCGGTCCTGCTGTTGCCGCCGGAGGGGCCACCTCTGGCGCCGTCGGTTGGGTTAAGGGTACCTCGGGCGCCGAGGCCCGGGTAGGGGCAGCCCCCCCTTCGGCCTCCATCGTCGGCGGTCCCATCGCCGGTGCAGTTGGCCCCTGGAGAGGGCCCGGGGCAACCACCACTGTCGCAGCAGCCTAATGTTGCTGTGTCAGTTGGCGCACGTGATCGGTCAGTGCTGCCAACTGCCCCGCCATCTCCCGTAGCTGCTGTCTCAGGAGCTGGTTCTCCGCGGTTGCCGTCGTCGCTGCGTCCGCCCCCGCGTCCTCGGTGGTAGATCTAGTCCTGGCCATGATCTGAACATATGCCGTCATCGGTAACCAATATGAATAATAAAGGAAAAAGAGGAAAGAGCGTCACACTGTCAGGAGTCGCTCAAAGTCAGAACGGCACCCTCGCGGCCTCACCGATGCCCTAGCACTCGCCCCTGGACGAACCTGTCACGAAGTGGGAGGTCAGTGACTAGAAATAGTATGGTAATCGAAGGGCTAAACAAAACAAACCACATCACCGGAGCAACCGTTTCTCTCCAATACCGTCATCGGTAATCACACCCTGTACCAAAACAAAACCGGGCACCTTTCCCGACCACCGCACCGAGCCCCTACCCCGGTGTTCCCCGCCGAGCACCTGTCTCGGCCGTCGGGCACCTGCCCCGGCGTCACCGCTCACACCCCCCACCTACGGGGGCCCCCATTCCTAACGCCACCGTCGCGTGGGGTACACGGGTCAACGTACCACTTTTCCGGAAAAGCACACCCTTGCGGTGGCCAAACCGCCGGTGTGCGTGTAGCAAAACTAGAGCCTCAAATCGATAGTAAGTAGAATCATATAACAGGGTTAGTAGCATAAATGGAAAAGCCTTACTATTCACCTTTGCCCCGAGCGTACTACTTCTATAAGCAAACACCTATTCCCAAAGGAAAAACTTGGAAATGTACCCACCTCGTGCGTGTCGTCCTGTGCTCGACTCGTCCGTGCCTGTGCACTTGTCGCTAACGGCGTCCCGCACTCCTGTAGGGACAAGGCAAGTCAAGACTAAAAAGGCCCGGACACCGACACTGACTGTAGGACGAAAAGAACGACCGCCGCGAACCCCGGCTCCGTGCGGCGGAGTCTCGGCCTGCGGTCAGTCTCCTCCCCGCGTGGCCCCGGCCCCACGCGGTGCCCCGACGGCGCGCTCGCTGCGTGGCGCGCGGCCTGCAGGCGGCCCGCGCGGCACCTGCCCGCGCGGTGCCAGCCTGCGGGCGGCCCCCGTGCAGCGCGCCTGCCGCGCGGTGCCCCGCCTGCCGCGCGGTGCCCCGCCTGCAGGCGGCCCGCGCGGCACCTGTCCGCGTGGTGCAATCCTGCGGGCTGCGCCCGTGCAGTGCGCCTGCCGCACGGCACCCCGCCTGCAGGCGGCCCGCGCGGCACCTGTCCGCGCGGTGCCAACCTGCGGGCGGCGCCCGCACAGTGCGCCTGCCGCGCGGTGCCCCGCCCGCAGGCGGCCCGCGTGGCTCCTGCCCGCGCGGTGCCATCCTGCGAGCGGCGCCCGCGCGGTGCGCCTGCCGCGCGGCGCCCCGCCTGCAGGCTGCCCGCGCGACACCAGCCCGCGCGGTGCCAGCCTGCGGGCGGCGCCCGCGCAGTCGGCCTGCCGCGCGGCGCCCCGCCTGCAGGCGGCCCACGCGGCACCTGTCCGCGCGGTGCCATCTTGCGGGCGGCGCCCGCGCGGTGCGCCTGCCGCGCGGCGCCCCGCCTGCAGGCGGCCCGCGGGGCGCCATCCTGCGGGCGGCGCCCGCGCGGTGCGCCTGCCGTGCAGCGCCCTGCCTGCAGGCTGCCCGCGCGGCACCAGCCCGCGCGGTGCCAGCCTGGGGCCGGCACCCGCGCGGTCCGCCTGCCGCGCGGCGCCCCGCCTGCAGGCGGCCCGCGCGGCACCTGCCCGCGTGGTGCCATCCTGCGGGCGGCGCCCGCGCGGTGCGCCTGCCGCGCGGCGCCCCGCCTGCAGGCTGCCCGCGCGGCACCAGCCCGTGCGGTGCCAGCCTGTGGGCGGCGCCGGCGCGGTCCGCCTGCCGCGCGGCGCCCCGCCTGCAGGCTGCCCGCGCGGCACCTGCCCGCGCGGTAGCAACGGCGGCGGCGGCTTGACCCCTCCTCGCAGCGACGGCCTAAGGAAACCCCTCCAACTCCAAAACCGGAAGCATCGGAAAATAAATGCGATCAAGAAAATCTCAAAGACTCACCTTGGTCCGCTGATGGTGGAGAGGGGGAAGGGGATCTTCCACCCGACGCTCGGCCGGTATCGCTAGCGAGATGGTCCTTGGCTCGATCGCCCGAAACACCGCCGCTCCCTTTTTCCCTCGGTTGTCTCCTCTTTGTCGTACTCTATGAGAGGAAAACGAAAGGAGGCGGAATAAAAGAAAACCCTAAGTTCCAATCGCCCCAACCCAATAGGTTAAAACATTTACCTCGAGATTCGTGCGGATCGCCGGCACGCATCCTGGGGCGCTTACGGAGGGTTCGCACTTCGAAAATTAATTCTGGATGAACCGGGAGTCGGAATCCAAAACCGATCGCGGCTGTGCACTCCATTCCGCGAGCTCTACCGCCTAAAATTATCCGCGGGCCCCAACGGTCTGTCCGAAAAAACACCAAAAATGAGGCCCTCGGTCGGACATTAAAAGAAGAGGGATGACGAGAATAGTTAAAGAAAGGCCGGGTCTTACAACACTGTGAAGAATCCAATCACTCATGCATGTAACAAAATTCCTATCCCTTATTCATGCAGAGATGCAAATACCCTCACTCATGCATGTAACAAAATTCCTATCCCTTATTCATGCAGAGATGCAAATACCCTACTAACATGTGCAGATGGATGCAGCGGTATCCAAAAGCTCAACTCAGCTGACAGAAAATAAAGTCATACCTGCGGCGATAGGATCTGCTGCTGGGGTGCCCTCCACCAGGGCTGCGTAAACCCGTCCACTGGGTGCTGAAGACCGTCGTCCTGTCTGTCCCGACATCGTACCCCACTCTGTTTGACGGTACATCGGAGGGGCATCCGCTTCCTGAACAGGCAAGGGGGGTGCTACAGCAAGGGGTAGCACTGACAAAATGGCTCGGGGACAAGCTGCTCGAAAATGTCCCAACTCTCCACATAGGAAACACCGTCCTGTCTTCGGTCACACTGTGACGGTGGATGAGGGCCGCCACAGATGACACACCGCTCCTGTCGCTGCGGCCGATACTGCTGCTGCCGGGGGTACTGCTGCTGAAACTGCTGTCGCTGCTGATACTGCGGCTGCTGCGGGGGCCCACCAGATCTATGGCGCCTCTGAAACCCATGACTCTCAGGGTGAGGTCGGGGAGGTCTCGAAGGTGCTTGCCCACTAGTCTGTCCCTTATCAACCGGTGCTGGGCGCTTCGCCCCTGGAATCACTGCAGGAGCTGGAGCCACCTCATCCATCACCGCCTCTCCGCACTCAACGTAAAGTGCCTGGTCCATAGATGCATCCAACGTATGCAATCTGTGCGAACGGACGAGCTGATAAATCTCCCGGCGCAGACCCCGCTCAAACATGTAAATCCGATGCGCCTCATCCCTGGCCGCGTGCGGTACACAGGCCAACAACTGATTGAAGTCAGCTCTGTACATGTGAACGGGCCTATCTCCCTGGCGGATATTCTTCAGCTGCTCCTCCAATCTCTGACAAACACTCTCGGGAAAGAAGGCCCCTAGAAGCATACTGCGGAACTCCGCCCAAGAGAGAAGCTGCGCCCCAGGCGGACCAGCGGGTCGCACACGCCGCCACCATGCCTCAGCGTTGCTCTCCAAGAAGTGAGTAGCCAAGAGAACTCGAAACCTCTCCTCTATGAATAGACTCTCAAAATGACGCTCCATGGACGTGATCCAAGACTCAGCCTCCCACGGCTCTGCACTCATACCAGAAAAACGGGGTGGATGGAACTGGCGGAACCTCATCAACAAGTCAACCACCTCACGCTGCTCTGCAGGGGTCAACTGTCCTGCCGTCCCGGACGGCTGACCACTGGTAACCGGTGCTGTAGGGGCTGCCTGCACTGCTGGTACAACTGGGGGTGCCACAGCTGGCGAAGAAGGTGCGGGGAAACTCTCAGGGGGTGCTACAGCTGACTGCGCCCTCTGCTCCATCATACGGATCATCCGGTCCACGGCCCCCTCCTGGCGCCGTGAAATCTCTGTCAAATGGGCCATCTGAGCCCGAAGCTCCTGCACCTCAATCTGCCGACCCTGTGCTGACTCCTCCTGCTCAGGCTCAAGGGAGGAGGAAGGCTGAGAACGTGTCTGCATCCTACGTCGGGGAGGCATCGTGCTCACCTGCAATCCACATGCAAACATCAGGACAGCACCAAACAACACTCGACCCAATCCAGCGAAAGTCTAAGACATGTCATCCATTCCACGGCATTATGTTGTCTGCAGCCAACATAATCGCTTAGGAGAATAAACATGCCAATCACTCATCCCATCCCTTGGGAGAGGTATAAAACTCAATCAGGACTCTCGCTAACAGTCACGACTCTCACGTAGTCATCCTACCGTCCAGCCACAAGCCTAGGGTTTCTAAGTCCTCAATGACCTACAACCTAGGCTCTGATACCACTCTAATCTGTCACGCCACGGGGTCGAAACTGCGACCCGGGCTCGCTAACAGATCCGCCGCCCATACGGTGAACCCCGTATAGACGAAGCGTCAAACCTGCAAAAGAAATATGCTACGCTAAACAGATATCAGAGCTAAAAATAAACTGCTAGGAATAAAATATATACAATACAAAGTCCTCACCAAAGAACATAAGTCACTCAACTCTGAAAGAAAAGTACAACTCTATACCTCACTACAAGGTCTCTCAACAAGAACTCTCAAAATGTAAAAAGTGGGTATATCTACTCTCTAGACGACGACGACTGGTAGGGAACTAGCTCGCGACTCCCTTACCTCGATATGAAGAAACAGCAGCTGGAACAGAAGGAACAGGAGTAGAAGTCCCTGGGGAAAAAATACACCACGACGGGTGTGAGAACTACATCCCACAGTAGTTCTCAGTGGGTGCCGTCAACAAGCCCAACGGTCTGCCCACCAAGTCTACTAGAGGCATAAGGTAAAAAAAATGAAATACTGAAAGAAGAGCCGGAAAAGAATATCTCTACAGCTACTATGCACCTATCTAGATGCTCAAGAGTGGAACAGAAGGGATATGATGCCACAACTAACTCTCAACTCAGATCACCCAATCTAAACTGACTGCCACATCGGGTCCAGTCAAGCCTGCGCCTACCTACTGCCGCACATCCTCAACAGGACGGGTCTACCGTAGGTATGTCCGTAGCTGCCAAAACTGGCTCAGCCAGAGGGACTGTGTCCATGACTGCCAAAACTGGCTCAGCCAGAGGGACACAAGCATCGACAAGCCGCGATAGAAGAACTCAATCTCACGCCGGTTACAACAACCCGGTCTCGCCTACTCCGGAGTGGCACTCGAGGGGAGCGACCCGCTCGAGTCAAAATTAACTCATGTCAAGTATCTCTGCACAGTATCTCTGTCAAGTATCACAATCAAGCAGGCATAAGTCGACACTATGCTCAAGTGGAGACTCACTCTATCCACAATGCAAAAACCCAGCCCCAACTGATGCATAACACTAATCGGTCCAACCGCCCACAATCCGCGGTTGCCGAAACAAAACCCGAGTCGATAATCTGGTGCTAACCCACATGACTCAACAAAATAGCTATACTATCCCCACAACAGATGATAATAAAGGTTCCGGGAACCCCGAAAGACTAGAACCTACAACCCTATCAAACAAGAACAGGCTCTAGGCATAGCCTCTCGTTGTTCTCGTCCCAAAAGAAAAGGCAGACCTTAGAACCCAGACCACTTGAATCATCTCAAGTGGTTAATTTTATGGGAAACAGGTCACATTTCTTACTGAAAGCCATTTGATCTTAAGAAATTCATATTTAATAATTTTTAGTTCTTTTTAGGAAAATAATTGAAAACAAGTTTTATACCCAAGCCTCGTAGAGCTATAGCCTTTGTCCAATCAAACAAGAACAAACTCGGACGACCCTACGATGCTGGGAAGAAAACATTGGTTGACTAAAATCATATATGTGTCCAAAAACAGTTCTGGGTTCAAGGTTCTGCTAACACTGGTAAACTGCTGTCACTAACACAGCGGCGACAAATAAAACAGAAAATGGAATATCTCGGGACCGCCGTCCTCCCAAATGGCTCCCGCCACAGATAAACGGTCAAATACCTCTACCAGACTCCACTCTGGTCCCAAGCACGAGTGTAGAAAGCATCCCACACTAAAAGAAAACCGACCACTCGGCCCACTACCCGGGCTAGTAAAACACTATGTCCATGAGGAATAAAAGTGTGGATGTCTATAGCAGAATAAACCTAGCCCCAGTTGGAGTTTTCTAAAGTCTGGTTGAACATGCTGCATGTGACGGGGGTGCTAGGTCAAGTTCCAAGATAACAATAATTTACAACTAGTAGGAAACAAGAGATTTGCATGATCATCAAATAACGCTAGAATTATCAGCTATCACTTTCTAGCATACTACACAAGTGTATCACTATTATATATGGTCCTACTATAGCAGATTTAATGAACGTTCCATAAGTCTTGGAGACAAGGCCACCCACCTGAAGGTGCACAACTGTCCTGGGTCATACAGATAAGAAGGTCCAGAAACGGCCAAATCGCAGTATCCTCTAAGCTAGCAACACTGTAGTAGTGCTCACAATGTCCTGGACACAAGCATAATCCAAAATTTACACATAATCCACTCAAAATCCAAGTTCCCAAAATTCTGTGTGAACAGTCCCATTAATCCAAAATTTTCACCTGTAAAACAACCTCCAAAAATTACAATAAAAATATGACGGCGATCCTCGCGAAGTGTAGATGTCGACAGAGCCTTGACACATCGAATTCCGATGTCCGAATGTGGAGATAAAAATCCGCAAAGGCCTTGCTGTCTAGAAACCTCACCAGCACAAAAGGGACTCAGTAAAGCCTCGAAAACCGTGCCAAAAACCCAAATCTAGATGAAATACTCAACACGGAAGTCGAAGACTTACCTCTCGTGAATCTAACGCTGCAAAAATCGTCCAAAAATACAGTCGGGGTAGCTCTGTAGACCTCTCAGACTGAAGTACGATGGAAACGGGCCACCAACTAAAAATCGTCGCACTGCGCTCTGATGCCGAAGCCGTCAACGCCGCCGCTTCTAAAAAATCCGGGCCTCTGCCAGAAGATGCGCAACACGAAGATCTACAACTTTCCTAAAGGGGCCATGGGCAGGGGAGCTCGGGAAAGGGGGCAAAACTCCCTCACAAGACAGCTATTTATAGGCCCAGCCCGAAAATCCACCCATTTGGACTTTGGCCCAACAATTCGGGCGCCCGAAATGTTTCGGGCTGCTACAGTAACGGGCTGGGCCCGTTACTGTGTGCCCCCGAAACGCTCACGGGCCGCCACGTAGCCCAGCATCGCTCCCCGCGCCCGGCGCACCTGAGCCAGCGAACCACGCAACGCCACATGTCCCAACACTGTGCTATGCTCCGCTGCGCCCGACCAACCACGGGGCACCACGTGGCACCCCCACGTCACCCCGACAGCGCCCACGCCGCGCCCACGTGCGCGGCCGCGCCGCCGCCGGTGCCGTGTCGGGCACGCGTCCCGAGGCAACCGCCTCCACCGCGTGGACCGAGCGCACCAAGACCCTCCAACCACATGCTGCCACGTGGCCACACCCGGCTCACCGTGCACCCGCACCATTTCCATGGACCGCGCCTACCGCACTGGCCAATAAGGAGACGCCACGTGGCCCACACCCGGTGCACGCCCTCCGCGGTGGACCGCGCGCCTCCGCCGCCGCCAACCGCCGCACTCCGCCGCCCGCCGCCGCCGCCAGCGCCTCTCCGGCCGCCGGAACAGTACCCCAAGACCTCGAAATGTGTGTTTTCGCGTCCGGGCTCCGAAAAATTCAAGTAAATAGTCCATCTTGACCGTTTTCGCGCACTGAATCCAAATCCGAAGTCTGATTGGCCAAAATCCACTTCTAAAATTTTCCAAAAATTTCTGGAAAAGTAAACTTGATCCATTCTCATGCCGGGTCAAATCCTTGGTTCCAATAAGCGCGCTAAAAACCTCATTCATCCAAAACGGACTTCCTGATAAGCAAACAAGCTCCAAATACTCCAGAAATCTAATTCTTGGGACCGACGCACGCACACACGCTCCCCGAAGCCACTAATCCAACAGTAAACCCATAAGTGGGGATTCGGGTCCTCACATGCAAAGTCCGCACGATCACAGCACAACTGCAAAGATGGAAGGAAAGTACCCAAACAGCTCAAAACCCATAAAAAATCCATCAACAATCCAAAAACCCAAGCTTGAACAAATTTGACCACTTACCTCATGTGCGGCCGACACGCGCGCGCGGCTCGGCTTGACTCTAAGCTGCAGGAACACCAAGCTGCATCACTTGCTTTCTTTCTTTCCTCCTCTTCTCGTTTCTTTTCCTTACTTCCTCTCATTTCTTTTCTTTCTTTTCCTTTCTCTGTATCCCAGGGAGAAGAGGGGAGGAGGGGTCCAAATATATAGAGAAGAGAGTGCTCAATCCAGTCAACAGGTGGTGGGAAGTGAAATTATCGAAGCGCCCAAGCTTAAAACCCACCAAAAAGCACAACCAGCACAATGGGGTACCGGTACTCTCCATGTAGTACCGGTACCCAAAGGCTTGTTCCGGAACCCCACTCCTATTCTGGAATGCCAAGCCAACCGCAAGAGGCCGCTCGAGCTCCTGCACGCGCGGCGCCTCTGCTGCCTCTCCTCTACTCATGGACAGCAACCAACCCACACACATACACACACACACCTCCAACACCATCACCAAGCTCAAACCAAGCTTTCTCTCTCTCTCTCTCTAGAAAAACTGCAATGCACCTTCATGAGGCTTGACGCGCGCGTGCTCCGCTCGGCTTCCAACGGTAAGTCCACACTAGAAGCACACCTTCGCCTCTTTCAAACCCATCTTTTATTTCCCCTCAATTCCTCTTCTTATTCTCCTTCTTCTCCATTCATTCAATCCTCTGTTTCAAGTTTTTTCCTCTGTTTCAATTCCATGGAGAAGGTGATGACGTGGCATTGCTAATTAAAGGGGCTAATTGGAGGAGTTGGTGCATGGTGCATGGTGCATGGTGCATGGGAAAAAGAAACCCTCCAACACCAACCACTAATTCCATTCCATACTCTCTTTTAAATTCCTTTTTCTTTCCTTCAGACTAATTATCCAATTTAATTAAATAATTAATTAATCCATTTTAAGCCAACTCCAACTCACTTTTCGCCTTCGGGGCCTCCGCATCAGTCCGAAACCTCCCGAACTCCACTGTAAACCGAAAATACACATGTTCCAAACCTTTTCCAATTTTCTGCATACAACTATGGAGTTGAGGCTCTAACAAACCAGTCCTCTAACGGTGCACAGTGCCCGAAAAATTCTGATTCAAGCTTGGGCTTTCCCGTTGATCCAAATCAACCCGTACTCATCTGTAAACACAATTGGAACCCGTCCAAAGCAATTTCTCCGCACCACTCCATCTTGCGAGGTCGATACACTATCCGAAGTCCCGGAACTCTACACTCTCCCCTCCTTAAAAAAATGTTTCGTCCTCGAAACAAAAACAAATCCATAACAGAGGAGGGTGTCTCAATCAGATGGGGATAGGAGATGCTCAATACATCCTCAGGCTCTCAGGTGGTCGTTCTCACTCATCATAATGGCTCCACTGAACCTCACTCAAGGTATAACCCGATTGCATAATTCCTCAAGTTCCAACTCTCAATTTCAAGTTCCAAAAGTGGCGTCCACTGATCGCTCACCTCATTCCAAGGTTGCACTGCTCGCCTAGACAAGGCGTAACTGACCAAAATGTCCTCGCCGGGATAATGCTACAAGATCAATCCCACATCTCGAATAACTCTGCCCACCGGCAATCATCCAACCCGATGTCGATAACATCTTCAGCTATATCTTCTCGAAGCTACACTGGCACTACATACTCCAAAAGCTTCGGTCCTCAGTCGCAATCGTAGACTTAGGCTAATTCCCAACGGCATCACTCTTCGTTGGGTCCTTAGCCACTCTTGCAGCTGAAATCACAAGGCCTAGCAACCGAACCTTCCGAAGTCAAGTGCAAACTATCTCAACTTGGCAACAACTTCTTCTCTCTTAGAAATTGTAGCACTATCCTCAAGTGCTCCGCATGCTCTATGTCATCTCGGAAATGAATCCAAATATCCACGACGGGTACGGCTACCAACTCGTCCAAACACAGCTGGAACACTCAATTCCTCAATCCTAAAGGCGGCAGGGCATTAGTCAATCCATTTGACCGCGCTGTAACTCATAATGCCCCTACCTGGTCCTGAACACTATCTGGGCACAGCCCTCGGCTAATAGGCCCCACAAAGCTACCACTCTCACAAAGGCATATGCCGAAAAATAATCCCAACCTGTCTGTGCTCAAACCATCATAGAACCCTCACCATTGTGTACCCACAACGTGGCATCACTGCCGCGTACCAACGACATGGCATCAACACCGTGAATCAACGGCGTGGCATCCTACTCAAGTATCAGTCTCTCAGATCCTCACTATCGTATTCCCATGACGTGGTACTGGGTCACATAGAGCCCTCGATCCAACAGAATTCGCAACTGCGCTATCAGCTCTCTGTCTCTCAGGTAATACTCCAAGAGGTGCTATCGAAGTCGGCGCAGTTTCCAAAACCACGTCAATCACTATCTCGATCTCAATCTCACTAAACGGCAGCTTTAATAACTGCTCGAGTAGACTCACACCCGGGATCACACGACGATAAGGATATCCTTTAGTCCCGGTGCCGCCGGAGGCACCTCCTCAATAATTGCTAGCAAGCGATACGACCACGACTCAACCTCTGTCGTGGTCTAGCCTCCTCTATGAACACACTCCTCCTGACCAGGTCCACTGAGGGTCATTGTCCTCTCTCGACAATCCATGGTAGCCTAACATTGGGATAACCAATCCCAATCCATCCTCATATCAACATCTCTGAACTGATGTAGGACTAATACTCACTGGATCAAATTCCACGGTCCAACTGCACTAGGCAGGACTAGCAACACTCATCCATGTGCTATACGTGGTCTGGAACCTGATCCTCACGTGCACAAACCGACAGTCCTAACTATGGCCTACGCGAAGCTACTCATGCTCTACAAAACACACTCAAGCGGTGTCGGCATCAACCGTGCTCTAACTTCGACGACCGTAAGGAATCCACACCTGGTAAGACGCGATCCACTATCCTGGCGTCCTCTAACCTACTGCATAATCTCATCCACAAGATGCTGGTGGCTATCGCTCTATCTGACTCGACTTCACGGCTCCATCAGCCTACCGGTAAATCGGACGAACCTCTGAATCCAGAAGGGGTAGTGGGGGTGTCGTCGCAAGCGGCAACCCTGAGCACTACTCTGGGACACTCTGCCTGAAGATGTCCTGACTATCCACATAAAAAGCATCGCCCTTTCCTGAAGTCACTCTATGGCGATGAATGCGGCCCACCGCAAAAGACACAATCATACGAATACTGCCGCTGGTGTCTCGACTGTCGAGAACCTCCTGGTCTCCGTCTCCTCTGAGACCCATGACCCTAAACTGGAATCATGGCAACCTCGATCCACTCTACTATCCCAAAATCCGACGATGCTGGACGCCTCTCACTGGAGCTGGTCCCTCGCTCTCGGTCCCTCTCGAACATGATCACTGAGGCTCGGTCAATCCATCGAGCCTGCACAATCGCTGCATCTAAAGTCGGCGCTCGCCGAGAAAGCACAAGGTGATAGACATCTCGATGCAGTCCCCTCTCAAACACGATCAATCTTCTGAGCCTCATCCTGGGTATCATGGGGCACACTGCTCAACCATCGCAGAAACTCGCGAACACACCTCTGAAGAGGTCAACTCCCCTGCTACAAGTATCTCAAATTCCCTTCCAGTTTCTGCTTTACACTATCGGGAAAAAGGCCCTGAGAAGCAAAGCACAAAACTCACTCCAAGCCATCAATTGTACTCCCGGTGGTCCAACAGGACGAACTTGACGCCACCAACTCTCGGCGTCCTTATCCAAAAGTGCGCAACCAAGTGCACCTGATGCTTCTCCTGGATGAACAATTCCTCAAACAATTTCTCCATAGTAGCAATCCAGTTCTCGGCCTCCCAAGGCTCTAACTCTGCCCGGAAATCTGCAGGGGATGGAACTGGATGAAGTACATGACTGATTGGCAATCTCTTGCTGCTCCTGCACTATCCGCAGTGCGATCTGGGTCGAAGTCGACGATGTCGCGGCCGGAGGTACTACTGGCGATACCTCAGTCGGTGCTCTCTGCTCAAACCTGCGCATCACGCACTCCGCGTTCTCTTCCTAATGTCGTGTCGCCTCAACAACTGAGCTACCTGGGCCCGTAACTCTCATACCTCTCTCTGCTCTGTCCATTCAGCCTCCCGCCGATCGAGCTCCTCATCCAAGGTCAAACACGCCCTCGCCGCTGCACGGCATCTCAGAGGCAACAAGGACAACTGTCACGACCAACCAAACCTCAAACACTCTCGACCCAATCAAGCGAAAGTCTAAAACATGTTAACCATTCTAAAGCATTATGTTGTCTGCAGCCAACATAATCACTTTTAGAGAATAAACATGTAAAATCACTCGCCCCAATCCTCTGGGGAGGTACAGACTCAATCAGGACTCTCGCTAAAGTCACGTCTCTCACGACAGTCATCCTAATGTCAAACCAATAGCCTAGGGTCTCTAAGTCCTCAACGACCTATATTCCTAGGCTCTGATGCCACCCTAATCTGTCACTCCCCGTGGTCGAAACTGCGACCCGAGCTCAACAATAGATCTGCCATCTGTACGGAAACTGCCGTACAGACGAAGCGTCTACCCTGCAAGCCAGATCTATAGCTAAACATGTATCAGAGCTGAAACCAAAAATCTCTAGCTACAGAAATAATCACTGAACATCTGATATAGATAAAATAATCCTCAAATACAACATCACTCAGCTGTCAAATAAATACAAAAGCCTCACCAATCACTCAGACTGTCCAGTACAAAAACTAAATACATAAAATACAGGGTACATCTACCTCTGACTCTCAAAACTGGTAAGGAACTACTCGGCCACGTCCTCGCATCGATCAGCTGTCTCTGCGCGAACCAAGCCGGAACAGCTACCTCAGGAACCTGTCACCGCAGCGGGTGTGAGATCTACTGCAGAAGGTAGATCTCAGTGGGTACCGTCACCAATATCCACGGTATGCCCACTAAGTCTACTGGAGGCAAACATATAGGTATGCAGATAGATATATAATGAAAGCAGGAAATGAGCTACAGCTAATATGTCACAACCTCCTACCCAAGGAAATCTCTACTATGAACCTGCTATGCATACACTCTCTCTACCAAATGCCTTGAGTATCATGCTCAAAGGAAAACTCATCTAAGAGCAAGCTATGCACCACTCGCACGCGAGGTGCTCCCAAAACCCAAATCTCAATGACTGTCCAAAACTGGCACAGTCAAGCCCGCGCCTGTCGTCTAGGAACGCACCTGCCCACTCCACGTGGGGCGTCCTACTGACTACTATGAATGCACCTGCCCACTCCACATGGGGCGTCCTAACTGACTACTATGAACGCACCTGCCCACCCCCGTGGGGCGTCCTAACTGACTAATATGAACGCGCCTGCCCACCCCCGTGGGGCGTCCTAAACTGACCACTAGGAACGCACCTGCCCACCTCCTTGGGACGCCCTAGTCTGTCTATCCCAATCCTCATCACGCATCCGGAGCATACTCGAGGGGAGCGACCCCACCGAGCTCAAGTATCTCGTCAGTCTCAACTATCTCATAAATGGCTCATGCAGTCTATAATCCACGATCAAACAGATCGGATACTCAGTGCTCAGATAGCACGACTCAGTTGGGAAACCCTCCACGACTCGATCAGGGAATGCCCAAACCCTCTCAAAGCTATGTCGGAGAACCCTCCATGACTAAATCTGATAATGCACAACCTATGGCTAAGTTGGGAAACCTCCACAACTCAATCTGCCAGAGCCCAACCTCTCAAAACCAAGTCAGAGAACCATCTCCACTACCAAATCAGAATATAAATACCCATGGTCTAGAATAATCCCACAAGGGATCTCAACTCACCTGACACTAGAAACTCATCCCACAGAGCTCTAAAAATCTACTCGGCCCCCCGGCACGAGAATATAAGCATCCTGAACCTACTCAATCTCTCTGGAAGCTCACAATAATTCTAGACTATTTTAAAATCTCAGTTTTCATTAAAACCGGTCCGCCGATTTTTAAAACGGTTTAGATGCCAATCTAATGACAACTAATCATGCAGTCTAGTGTAATATCATCCCTAGATCATGCTAAAAATATCTGGGGTTCATAAATATTTTTCTATAGTTTTCTAGGCAACTATTAGATTTACCAGCTATATAAATAATAAGCTAAACATGATCAACATGCATTCAATAGCTTTAGAAAGCATTCCATATATCTTGAAGAAATTCCAACCTTCCTGGAACGCTTTCCACAAGCAAACGCTGAAGTCGGTGAAGCGCCGCACCGCTCACTGTCAAAAAATCTGCCGGAACGCCCAAAATTGCGCCGCACGCGCGCGCGCTGTCGCGATCCTCGGAAAAATCCTCCGCAAGCTCGATCAATCGTCTCGAGTCCTCTAATGAAAATCCGGCGCGCTCCGCCTCCCTTGCTGTCGACTCACAGTACGCGCGCGCACAACTGCAAAGATGGAAGGAAAGTACCCAAGCAGCTCAAAACCCATAAAAAATCCATCAACAATCCAAAAACCCAAGCTTGAACAAATCTGACCACTTACCTCATATGCGGCCGACACGCGCGCGCGGCTCCGCTCGACTCCAAGCTGCAGGAACACCAAGCTGCATCACTTGCTTTCTTTCTTTCCACCTCTTCTCTTTTCTTTTCCTTACTTCCTCTCATTTCTTTTCTTTCTTTTCCTTTCTCTGTATCCTAGGGATAAGAGGGGAGGAGGGGTCCAAATATATAGAGAAAAGAGTGGTCAATCCAGTCAACAGGTGGTGGGAAGTGAAATTACCGAAGTGCCCAAGCTTAAAACCCACCAAAAAGCACTACCAACACAATGGGGTACCGGTACTCTCCATGTAGTACCGGTACCCAAAGGCTTGTTCCGGAACCCCACTCCTGTTCCGGAACGCCAAGCCAACCGCAAGAGGCCGCTCGAGCTCCTGCACGCACGGCGCCTCTGCTGCCTATCCTCCACTCATGGACAGCAACCAACCCACACACATACACACACAGACCTCCAACACCATCACCAAGCTCAAACCAAGCTTTCTCTCTGTCATGCCCCGGGGTCGAAACTGCGACCCGGGCTCGCCAACAGATCCGCCACCTATGCCAAACCCCGCATAGGCGAAGCGTCCTACCTGCAAGGAAAGTACTACAGCTAACATATATCAGAGCTAAAAATGTAAATTTGCTGTATAACTAAAATCAACCACTGTACAACTGGAAATAACACAACAATGTCCATCTCCCAAAAATGATAATGATACAATATCCTCATATACAAAGTTCAAAACTCAACAGGGAGATAACTCCAATAAATACATCAGTGTACAGGCTTTCAATACATATCATCCTCACTACAACAGTCTCTCGAAAGAGAAAAAATAAAATAACTAATCTAAAGAAGATCTCCTCTGACGGGGCGGGGGGGGGGTACCGCTACTCTCCAACGACGGGTAGGGATCTAGCTCGCGACTCTCTCGCCTCGATCAACAACCGCAGAATCAGCAACACCCGCTAAGACTCTGCGAAACAAAGGAGAGGAAGGAAAAAGGAGGGGAAAAACCCCCAGAGGGTGTGAGAACTGCACCAAAAAGGGAGTTCTCAGTGGGTACCACCGCCAGACCCGACGGTCTGCCCACTAAGTCCTCAAGAGACAAAACTAACCAAAGCCGTAAAGACTGAAATAAGGAAGCTGGAGACTCTCAACAGCTATCACGCCTCTATCTAAATGCCCAAAAGAGGAGAACCAAAGAGTGGTATGCAACCACCCGCACATGAAGTGCACAATCGACCCAATCGATAGACCAGTAATCACTGGCACTGCCTGCTATGCCTGCTATGCCTGCTATGCCTGCCATGCCTGCTATGCCTGCTATGCCTGCCATGCCTGCTATGCCTGCCATGCCTGGTATGCCTGCTATGCCTGCCATGCCTGCTACGCCTGCCATGCCTGCCATGCCTGCTATGCCTGCCATGCCTGCTATGCCTGCTATGCCTGCCATGCCTGCCATGCCTGCTATGCCTGCCGTGCGTCTCGTACAACGGTTAACAACTCACAACGACCTCGGGACCACCGTCAATCCCCAAACGGTTCCCGACAACCCTAGCACTGGTCTAACACAGCTACTAGACTCCACTCGGTCCCCCTGACACGAGTGCAACAATAAAGTAAATGCCTGAACTCATCTGCGGGAATACTGACCGACTACTGACCGGTACGGCCGCATCCCAACATAAGTAACAGACCGGCTCCTGACCGGCACGGTCGCACACAAAATAAGTAACAGACCGGCTCCTGACCGGCACGGTCGCACATTAAATAAGTAACAGACCGGCTCCTGACCGGCACGGCCTCACATTAAATAAGTAGAAATGTCAGCAGGACTGGATCATGACCCTGATCAAAGTAGGAAAGCCCAACCACTAAAGAAAGCCTCGGTCCTCAATCATATGCAAAAGTACTCAAATAGTGGGAATCTCCGTCCACTAGAGAAATCAGATACCCAATATGGTGCATAAATAAATATCCGGTCAACCGCCCAATATCCGCGGTTGCCGCAATACCCTGTCGTCTATAATCACGTCCTATAACCGACCTCCGGTCAACCGCCCAAAGTCCGCGGTCACCGCAAACCCTGCCAACCGCGATCCAACACAACCCGTCCCTGACACCAATGTCCTGGCTACACTACCCCAGACCCCTGCTCGCACCCGAGCAACATAGACCGCCTGACTCACAAAGAAGGAGAAAATGAAAAGCATGGTTTCTCCTAAGTCAAGTTCCAATATGTAGTGCAGCAGTAAAAGATGGCCTAACTAGATGACCATACAAGCATGCAAAAGTCCTCAAGGAGATGAAAGGGGGTAAAGCATATAATAAATCCTCTAGGGATAAACAACATGCCGGAATCCCTAAGAAGCTAAACCTGTCCACAATCCAGGGTCCATCAACAGAATGATCATAATAATACCCGCACATAGATATAGCCCCCTACTCCATCGAGTAATCATATCATAAAAGATTATGTGCAACCTGGCATGCTAAAAGGTCATTACTAAAGCATATCAATCTGTATGATCTAGGCCATTCTTCCAGCTTTTCCTCTCGATGCTAAATATAGGTTGTACATTAAACGTGCATGCTATCAGATATGGAGGGGTGACATTCCCACAAGTGCACTTATATTCGCCATAACATAATCATTGCCTATACAGTTACTAATATTAAGCTTACCCACCTGAAGAGCTCAATCCAAGGCAAACATGGGGTCAGTGAAGAGCGTGGCCACTTGCACGCACAATCCGCTGAACCCGTATCCACGGTGCAAGTCGCGCAAACCTCGGCTCCTAGCAGTGTTCCAAAAACACTCGCGAACCCTCCTGGGTACAACAAAAAGTCCAAAGTTACACTTTATGCTAAAATATCCAAGTATACACCATTTGCTGAAACCAGCCCCGAAGATGTGCAATTTTCACCTGCAGAACGGACTCTGAAAAATCCATCAAAAATACTGTCGCGATCGTCGCGTCGAGACCTTCGAAACGAGTACCTGCACGTCAAAATCCGAGTCCCGGAGGCCGAGTTACAAATTCCACAACACGGTGAGCGCGAAAGTCCACAACATACACAACTATAATACTCTGCACAGTAAAGGGGAAAGAAGTATACCTTCGGGCGAATCCCAGAAAATTCCCCGAAAACACGACGGTAATCCTTGCGACGCGTAGATGCAAAAGTGTAAAAGCACGCCTCAAACCGAGTTCCATACAACAAGTTTGCACGCAAAACGGTCCACACTTTATGAGCCCGCGCACAAAACGATGCGCGGCCACCAAACCTGCGTGCAAAACGGTGCACGTCAATAAAACCCCGCACGCAAAATGGTGCGCGCCAACACGACCTGCACGCGAAACGGTGCACATACCTCGAATCTGCACGCAAAATGAGGCGCGTCCAAAATGCCAGCAACAGTCCACGCAGTAAAATGGCACAGTAAAACACGGTCCCTAATACGCATGGGGGCGTGAGCTCAAATCCAAAATCCAAAAAGGAAAACTCAAAACTGTGCCAAAAATACCACAAAACAACAAACGGGGCCTACCTCGACAACGCCGTGACGTCCATCGCGCCCATTAGCCTCTTTAGGGCACCCTACGCGCTCCACGGAGTCCACGGCGCGCTCGTGCGCCCACGAAAACCCCGCCCCGAATCGCCCTCTCCCTCTCCTGGTACGCTCGGGCGAAGCCAAAAGGGGAGAAGGAGGAAAAAAGGGGGCATTCGGGCCCAAATAGGCCAAAACCCGATTTTCGGGCGCACCTTTCGAGCGCCCGAAAAGGATTCGGGCGGCTACAGTAACCGCCCCGCCGCGGTCCACGCGCCCACGCCGCGCTAGCGAGGCGCCACGTCACCGTCGCTCGGCCAACCGGGGAGCGACACGTGTCCGTGGACCCGTGCACCGTGACCACGGAACAGCGGCGGCCAACCGACGGCCGCCACGTGGACCGCACCCACGCTCGCGCTGACGCCAGCCGCAGCGACACGTCGCGTCGCCCGCTGACCCGCGTATGGGAGGCCGACACGTGGCCTGCCCCCGCTGACGCCGCGCAAGGGCCCGCGCGCCTTCCCCGCGCGGGTCTGCGCCTCTGCCAGGCACGCTTCCCGAGGTACTCCCTCGCCTGCACCGTGGTCCCGGTGCACTGCACCGACCAACCACCAACCGCCACGCGTCCTGCCCTCCGGTGCACGCCGGCCCCGTGGACCGCGCTCCTCCCCGCGCGCCCGCGCGCCTGCCCGCGCACCGCACGCTGCCCGCGCCTGCCCGCCGCTGCGCCGGCGCTGCCCCAGCCGCCGGAACAGTGATCCCTTTCCACGAAATCCGTGCCGAGTCATCCGGGCTCCGAAAAATGCAAGTGAATAGTCCATTTTTATCGTTTTCGCGCGCTGAATCCAAATCCGAAGTCCGTTTTGCCAAATTCCAACCCTAAAAATTGCCGAAGGCATCCGGAAAGATGTTCTTTTGTCCAAACTTCGCGCTGAGCCCAATTTTAATATCCATTGCGCGCAAAACCACTTCTAAGCATTCGACGGGGTCATCTAACTACTCTCGTGATCCATTTAACACACCGACTCCATCACTAATGTCCAATTGGTGTGCAAATGCCACCGACACGCCACATAGGCCTCCAGGAGCTGCTGATCAACCAGTAATCTCGTCGTGGGGATCCAGGTCCTCACACTCTCTCTCTCTCTAGAAAAACTGCAATGCACCTTCATGAGGCTCGACGCGCGCGTGCTCCGCTCGGCTTCCAACGGGAAGTCCACACTAGAAGCACACCTTCGCCTCTTTCAAACCCATCTTTTATTTCCCCTCAATTTCTCTTCTTATTCTTCTTCTTCTCCATTCATTCAATCCTCTGTTTCAAGTTTTTTCCTCAGTTTCAATTCCATGGAGAAGGTGATGACGTGGCATTGCTAGTTAAAGGGGCTAATTAGAGGAGTTGGTGCATGGTGCATGGTGCATGGTGCATGGGAAAATGAAACCCTCCAACACCAACCACTAATTCCATTCCATACTCTCTTTTAAATTCCTTTTTCTTTCCTTCAAACTAATTATCCAATTTAATTAAATAATTAATTAATCCATTTTAAGCCAACTCCAACTCACGTTTCGCCTTCGGGGCCTCCGCATCAGTCCGAAACCTCCCGAACTCCACTGTAAACCGAAAATACACATGTTCCAAACCTTTTCCAATTTTCTGCATACAACTGTGGAGTCGAGGCTCTAACAAACCAGTCCTCTAACGGCGCACAATGCCCGAAAAAATCCGATTCAAGCTGGGGCTTTCGCGTTGATCCGAATCAACCCGTACTCATCTGTAAACACAATTGGAACCCATCCAAAGCAATTTCTCCGCACCACGCCATCTTGCGAGGTCGGTACACTATCTGAAGTCCCGGTACTCTACACTCTCCCCTCCTTAAAAAAAGTTTACGTCCTCGAAACCAGAACAAATCCATAACAGAGGAGGGTGTCTCAATCAGATGGGGATAGGAGATGCTCAATACATCCTCAAGCTCTCAGGTGGTCGTTCTCACTCATCATAATGGCTCCACTGAACCTCACTCAAGGTATAACCCGATTGCACAATTCCTCAAGTTCCAACTCTCAATTTCAAGTTCCAAAAGTGGCGTCCACTGATCGCTCACCTCATTCCAAGGTTGCACTGCTCGCCTAGACAAGGCATAACTGACCAAAATGTCCTCGCCGGGATAATGTTACAAGATCAATCCCACATCTCGAATAACTCTGTCCACCGGCAATCATCCAACCCGATGTCGATAACATCTTCAGCTATATCTTCTCGAAGCTACACTGGCACTACATACTCCAAAAGCTTCGGTCCTCAGTCACAATCGTAGACTTAGGCTAATTCCCAACGGCATCACTCTTCGTTGGGTCCTCAGCCACTCTTGCAGTTGAAATCACAAGGCCTAGCAACCGAACCTTCCGAAGTCAAGTGCAAACTCTCTCAACTTGGCAAACAACTTCTTCTCTCTTAGAAGTTATAGCACTACCCTCAAGTGCTCCTCATGCTCTATGTCACCTCTGAAATGAATCCAAATATCCACGACGGGTACGGCTACCAACCCGTCCAAACACAGCTGGAACACTCAATTCCTCAATCCTAAAGGCGGCAGGGCATTAGTCAATCCATTTGACCGCGCCGTAACTCATAATGCCCCTGCCTGGTCCTGAACACTATCTCGGCACAGCCTGTAGAATACTAGAATTTTGGATTGAGCTTACCGACTCCACCGACGAGCTTTTCGACTGAGGAAAGGTGCGAGCGCGTGTATTTTCATTTTACAGCGGAGTTCGGGAGGTTCCGGACGGCGGCGGAGGGCCCGAAGGCAAAAAGTGAGTTGGAGTTGGGCTTTTGGATTATTTTATTATTTTAATTAGTGAGTTTTGCTAATTAATGGTTCCCTTTGCTTTGTGACTGTGGGTGTAGGCTGTGGGTTTGGAGAATGAGGTAAGTGAATGTTTACTTTTAATTAATCTACTACTTACCTTAATTTAAGCTTAATTAAGTTTTTATTTAATTAAGTGAAGCACCTGTAGCTTTATTTAAGTGGCGTTCTTATCCACTTAGTGCCAAGTCACCATCTCCACGCCCACTCCTCTGTAGCTTGTGGTAGCAGAGAAAGAAGAAATGAGAGAAAAGGAAGAACAAGGGAAGAAGTGAAGAAGAAGAAGAGGACTTGAAGGTGATCTTGGTCGCGGACTCCCCGTTGGTGGCTGAGAGGAGCTCGTAGGCGTGCGTCGTGCGACGACGAGGTAATTGAAATTTTTGATTTTGGAGGTTTTTGTACAGTTTTTGCAGTTTGTTGGGTTTTCTTTGATTTATTTTATTTTATTTTTTTCATTTTATATTGGTGTGGCAAGGTGAGTCACGCTCGCACTTAAGCAGGCGCGGCTGCGGCGCATCGCTGAGCGGGCGCGCATTAGCGCCGCGCACAGCCAGCCCTGCTGCCGCAGGCGCGCTGTAAAGTGCTGCGCAGCCTGCGGAGGGCGCGCCCTGGGTGACGCGCAACTTGTGCGGGCGCGCCAGGGCGTCGCGCCCTGGGGGGGGGGGGGGGGGGGGGGGGTGGCCGCGCGCGGTCTGGGCGGACTGCGCGCGAGGCGCGCGGCCCTGCGGACCGCGCGCGAGGTGCGCGCAGTGCCGCAGGTGGCGCGCAGGCCGCGCGGCACCACGGGCCCTTGCGGGCCGCGCGCAGCGCCGCGGGCGCTGCTCGGGCCGCGCGCAGCCCTGCGGACCGCGCGAGGTGCCGCAGGCCGCGCGCAGGCTGCGCGGCACCGCGGGCCCTTGTGGGCTGCGCGCGGTGCCGCGGGCCCTGCGCGGGCCGCGCGCGAGGTGCGCGCGGTGCCGCAGGCCGCGCGCAAGGCGCGCAGCGCCGCGCGCCCCGAGCGGACCGCGCGCGGCGCTGCGGGGCGACGCGCGGCTGGGCCCAGCGCCGCGCGGTAGGCCCAGCGCCGCACGGCAGGGTTGCCGGAGCCGTGCGGCTGGCCGCGCCGCGCGGTTGCTTCGTTGGCTGCTGTTTTCGCTGTTTTCGCGAGCAGTTTCGCGAGCGGTTTTCGCAGTTTTTGCTGTTTTCGCGAGCAGTTTTCGCGAGCAGTTTCGCAAGCGGTTTTCGCAAGCAGTTTTGTATTTTTTCGCGAGCAGTTTTGCGCTGTTTTTCGCGTGTAGTTCTGCGCGGTTTTTCGCAGCGTTTTCATCGACGGAGGCTGTTTTTCGCCGCCGAATACTTGGTTTATGGCCGTTTTGCCTGACCTTAAGTTTTCCTCTCTTCTAACAGCTTGAGGTGCAGATTTTAGTTTCCGTCGAGACCGGTTGAGTGTTTTCTCGCCGCGTGGAGCCGCGGGCGCGCTCCGGGACAACCGTTGAGCGCGCGGTCTTGTGGTAGACCACAGGTGGGTTGGATTTTGCTCCAAAAATCGCGGGATGCCCTCTAATGCTTAAGAAAACACTTTGATCATGTCAAATTGCTTATTTTTAGCTGTTAAATTATCTGATAATTGCCTGGATTAGTACAAAAAAATTAGTTGGACCCCGAATTATTTTTAGTAGACTCTTGGCAACATTCGACACTAGACTGTAAGTATAGTTGGCTTTATTTCAGCTCCTGAACTGTTTTAAAAATCCGAAAACCCATTTTGTTGGAAAAATTAGCTTTTAAAAATGGTTTAAAATTTCCTGAGGCTTCTAAAAATGTAACATGGGTTCATGGTGCATATTCTCTCGTGCCGGGGGGCCGAGAAGATATTTTTAAGATTTTTTGAGATATACTAGTGTCGTTGGGGGTTCTATGAGAGCACTTCAGATTGAGTCGTGGAGTTTACTCCGACCTTGACATGAGGGTGAGTTATCTGTTCACTGTTTCCGATCTATTTGATCGAGGATTATAGCCTGCTGAGCCTGGTTTTATGCCAGTTATGAGATACTTGAGTTCGCGGGGTCGCTCCCCGCGAGCTACGCTCCAGATGCGATGATGATACCGAGCCTGACGAGGCTGCGATGTGGTTACTGAGATAGTCCTTGAGGGACACCCTACATAAGACCAAGTCCTGTTTGGGCGTAGTGGCAGTAGATGAGCGCAGGTTTGCTTGACTGGTCCAAAGTGGGACAGTCATTGTGTTTGGGTGACATGGGTGAGTGAGGTACATTGCATGATTCATAGTTCAGTATTTCTTTGAGCATTTAGTGATAGATTTACAGCTTTCCTTATCTATCTATCTATCTGTTTACCTTACCTGTGTTTCCGGTGGACTTAGTGGGCATACCGTGTGCTTTGAGAACGGTACCCACTGAGAACTACCTTCTGCAGTAGTTCTCACACCCGCTGCGGTGCAGGTATTCCTGAGGCGGCGGTTCCGACTCCTTCCCGTGCGGAGTCTTCTGATCGAGGTAAGGGCGTGGCTGGCTAGACGCTTACCCGAGTTAGTATAGCATAGAGGTAGCAGTACCCTTTTGAGTTTCCTCTTTTGTACTGGACACTTGTAGCGTGAGATTTGAGAGAGTTGTATGTATCTTTAGTTACAGCTGTATTTTGGATTTTACATATCTACAGATGTTCAGTTTCCTTTCTCTAGCATATACTTACTTTTGCTCTGATATCTGTTAGCTATAGATTTATTTGCAGGGTAGACGCTTCGTCTGTACGGCAGTTTCCGTACAGATGGCGGATCTGTCAGCGAGCCGGGTTGCAGTTTCGACCCCGGGGCGTGACACAACCCTCGGCTAATAGGCCCCACAGAGCTACCACTCTCACAAAGGCATCTGCCGAAAAACAATCCCAACCTATATGTGCTCAAACCATCATAGAACCCTCACCGTTGTGTACCCACAATGTGGCATCACTGCCGCGTACCAACGGCATGGCATCAACACCGTGAATCAACGGCGTGGCATCCTACTCAAGTCTCAATCTCTCAGATCCTCACTGTCGTATTCCCACGACGTGGTACTGGGTCACATAGACCCCTCGATCCAACAGAATCCGCAACTGCGCAATCAGCTCTCTGTCTCACGGGTAATACTCCAAGAGGTGCTATCGAAGTCGGCGCAGTTTCCAAAACCACGTCAATCACTATCTCGATCTCAATCTCACTAAACGGCAGCTTTAATAACAGCTCGAGTAGACTCACACCCGGGATCACACGACGATAAGGATATCCTTTAGTCTCGGTGCCGCCGCAGGAACCTCCTCAATAATCGCTAGCAAGCGATACGACCACGACTCAACCTCTGTCGTGGTCTAGCCCCCTCTATAAACACACTCCTCCTGACAGGTCCACGGAGGGTCATTGTCCTCTCTCGACAATCCATGGTAGCCTAACATTGGGATAACCAATCCCAATCCATCCTCATATCAACATCTCTGAGCTGATGTAGGACTAATACTCAATGGATAAAATTCCACGGTCCAACTGCACTGGGCAGGACTGGCAACACTCATCCATGTGCTATACGTGGTCTGGAACCTGATCCTCACGTGCACAAACCAACAGTCCTAACTCTGGCCTACGCGAAGCTACTCATGCTCAACAAAACACACTCAAGCGGTGTCGGCATCAACCGTGCTCTAACTTCGACAACCGTAAGGAATCCACACTTGGTAAGACGTGATCCACTATCCTGGCGTCCTCTAACCGGCTGCATAATCTCATCCACAAGATGCTGGTGGCTATCGCTCTATCTGACTCGGCATCACGGCTCCATCAGCCTACCGGTAAATCGGACGAACCTCTGCATCCAGAAGGGGTAGTGGGGGTGTCGTCGCTAGCGGCAACCCTGAGCACTACTCTGGGACACTCTGCCTGAAGATGTCCTGAATATCCACATAAAAAGCATCGCCCTTTCCTGACGTCACTCTATGGCGATGAATGCGGCCCACCGCAAAAGACACAATCATACGAATACTGCCACTGGTGTCTCGACTGTCAAGAACCTCCTGGTCTCCGTCTCCTCTGAGACCCATGACCCTAAACTGGAATCATGACAACCTCGATCCACTCGACTATCCCAAAATCCGACGATGCTGGCCGTCTCTCACTGGAGCTAGTCTGTCACGCCCCGGGGTCGAAACTGCGACCCGTGCTCGCCAACAGATCCGCCACCTATGCCAAAGTCCGCATAGGCGAAGCGTCCTACCTGCAAATCAAGTGCTACAGCTAACAGATATCAGAGCTATAAGATAAAACTGTTGTAAAAATGAAATCAACCACTGTACAACTGGAAATGATGCAACAATGCCCACCTCCCAAAAATGATAATCGTACAAAATCCTCAGATACAGAACTCATAGCTCAATAGGGAGGTATCTCTAATAAATACAACAGTGTACATGTGAGGACCCGAATCCCCACTTAAGAAATTACTGTCGAATTAGTGGCCTTTGGGAGTGTTTGTGCGTGTGTCGGGCCCAAGAAATGGATTTGTGGTGCAATTTGGGATTTAGTTTGCATCACTGGAGGCCTGCGTGGTGTGTTAGTGTTGTTTGTGCGCAATTTGGACACAAGGGATGGACTTCGGGCTTAAAACGGGATCACGTGGGATATTGGAGGACCCGTCGAGTGTTTAGGAGTGGTTTCGCGCGACGGGGATGTCAAAATTGGATTCAGGGCGAAGTTTGGATAAAGGATCACCTCTCTCGATGCCTTCGGCAATTTTTAGAGTTGGAATTTGGAGAAACGGACAACGGATGTGGATTCAGCGCGCGAAATCGTTGAGAGTGGACTATTTACTTGCTTTTTTCGGAGCTCGGATGACGCGCGCGCTTTTTGAGGCGCGTGCGCGAATCCCGAGGTGGCGGCTCGGATCCCGAGGTGGCGCGCGGCTCGAGGCAAGCGTGCGGTCGCAGGGATGGCGCAGGCGTGCTTGGGAAGAGCGCCTTCAGCGCGGGTCGCGCGGGAGCCGCCACGTGGCGGGCCCCCACTGGCCCCCCGCGCGGTGGTGGGGGCGCGCGTCCGTGTGGCGCGCGGGCTGCGCGTCCGCGTGGCGCGCTTGGGTGCGCGCCACGTGGCGACGGGGCGCGCGCGTGGACCCGGCGCACACGCCCCAGCTTGGTGGACTGCGGGTTGTGGCTCCCCATTGGCTGGCCGCCGTGGACCGGGTCCGTGGACCACCCTCCCTCCTCCCCTTTCTCTTCTTCTTCTTCCTTCTCCCCCGCGCCATTTCTCCTCTTCTTTTCATTTCTTCTCCAACCTAGCGCGAGAGAGAGTGAGGGAGGGGATTTTGTGGGTTGCGGCCTTGCGCCGTGGACCTTACGGAGCGCGCGAGGTGTTCCTTTGAGCCGGTTGGGCGGCGCGTCGCGGTCGAGGTAGGTCCCGCGTGTTGTTTTTGCGGTATTTTTGGCACAGTTTTGGAGCGTCCTTTTGGACATTGGATTTGACCCCTTGTTCTTATGTGTGTTAGGGACCATGTTCTACTGCACCGTTTTGCGTGCGGACTCCGTTTTACGGGCGGGTTTCGGCACCGTGCTCCGTTTTGCGTGCGGACTCCGGCGGCGTGCACCGTTTTGCATGCGGACTCCGTTTTGCGCGCGGGTTTCGGCACCGTGCTCCGTTTTGCGTGTGGACTCCGGCGGCATGCACCGTTTTGCGTGCGGAATCTATTTTTCGCGCGGGTTTCGGCACCGTGCTCTGTTTTGCGTGCAGACTCCGGCGGCATGCACCGTTTTGCGTGCGGACTCCGGTGGAAGCAAGGAATAGCGTGGAGACGAATTGCAAGTGTCTACAAGCAATTGGTTGCTAACCGAGGTGGGTTGGAATTTCTTCGAGATTTATGGAATGCCCTTTAAAGCTATTGTATGCATGTTGATCATGTTTAGCTTTCTATTTATATAGCTGGTAAATCTGTTAGTTGCCTAGAAAACTGTAGAAAGATAATTGTGGGCCCCAGATATTTTTAGCGTGATCTAGGGATAACATGACACAAGACTGCATGTTTAGTTGCCTTTAGATTGGCATCTGAACCGTATTAAAAATCGGCGGACCGATTTTAATGAAATTGAGACTCTGAAAATAGTTTGGAATTTTTGTGAGCTTCCAGAGGGTTTGAGTAGGTTCAGGATGCATGCATCCTCGTGCCGGGGGGGCGAGTGGATTTTTAGAGCTCTGTGTGATCAGCTTCTAGTGTCAGGTGAGTTGAGATCTCTGGTAGGATTATTCTAGATAATGGATTGGTATATCTGATTTTAGTAGTGGAGATGGTTCTCCGACTTGATTTCGAGAGATTGGGCTCTGGCAGATTGGGTCGTGGAGGGTTCCCGACTTAGCCATGGTTGTGCATTATCAGATAGGGTCGTTGAGGGTTCTCCGACATAGCTATGAGAGGGTTTGGCATTCCCTGATTGGGTCGTGGAGGGTTCCCGACTGTGATGTGATATCTGGTATTGAGTATCCGATCTGGTTGATCGTGGATTACAGCCTGCATGTGCCAATCATGAGATAGTTGAGACTGACTCGATACTAGAGCTCGGTGGGGTCGCTCCCCTCGAGTACGCTCCGGATGCGTGATGATGATTGAGATGGACCGACTAGGACGCCCCACACGCAGTTGGAAGGTGCGTTCGTAGTAGTCGGCGGGACGCCCCACGTGGAGTGGGCAGGTGCGTCCATAGTAGTCAGTAGTACGCCCCACGCGGAGTGGGTAGGTGTGTATAACGCCCCACAGGAGTAGGCAGGTGCGTAGTACGCCCCACACGCAGTGGGTAGGTGCGTAGGATGCCCCACGTGGAGTGGGCAGGTGCGTCCATAGTAGTCGGTAGGACGCCCCACGTGGAGTGGGCAGGCGCGTTCCTAGACGACAGGCGCGGTCTTGACTGTGCCAGTTTTGGACAGTCCTTGAGATTTGGGTTATGAGAGCACCTCGGGCGCGAGTGGGGCATAGCTTGCTCTTAGATGAGTATTCCTTTGAGCATGATACTTGAGGCATTTAGTTGTGAGGGAGTATGCATAGCAGGTTCATAGTAGAGATATTCATGAGCATGATGTTGAGACATTTTAGTTGTAGCTCATTTCCTGCTTTCATTTTATATATCTATCTGCATATCTATCTGTTTTGCCTCCAGTAGACTTAGTGGGCATACCGTGGATATTGGGACGGTACCCACTGAGATCTGCCTTCTGCAGTAGATCTCACACCCGCTGCGGTGACAGGTTGAGGCTACTGTTCCGACTTGGTTCGCGCAGAGACAACAGATCGAGGTGAGGACGTGGCCGATTAGTTCCTTACCAGCTTTGAGAGTCAGAGGTAGATGTACCCGTTTTTATTTTACGACTCCACTTTTGTATTGGACATTCTGAGAGACTTGTGAGGATTGTATTATTTTTTCATAGCTTATCTGACTATGTATTGAGGACTTTCATTTATCCAGATGTTCAGTTGATTTCTATAGCTATTAGTTCTTTTTCAGCTCTGACACATGTTAGCTATAGATCTTTTACAGGATAGACGCTTCGTCTGTGCGGCAGTTTCCGCACAGACGGCGGATCTGTTGGCGAGCCCGGGTCGCAGTTTCGACCCCGGGGCGTGACAGATTAGGTGGTATCAGAGCCTTGGTATATAGGTCATTGAGGACTTAGAAGGCTATTGGTTGGACAGTAGGATGACTGTCGAGAGAGGCGTGACTTTAGCGGGAGTCCTGATTGAGTGTGTACCTCCCCCAGAGGATTGGGGCGAGTAATCTTACATGTTATTTCTCTAAAGGTGATTATGTTGGCTGCAGACAACATAATACTTTAGAAGGGTTAACATGTTTTAGACTTTCGCTTGATTTGGTCGAGAGAGTTTTGGTCCTAATGGTTGTTCTGTTGCAGTGATTTGATGCTTCCGAGATGCCGTGCAGCGGCGAGGGCGTGTTTGACCTTGGATGAGGGGCTCGTATAGCGGGAAGCTAAATGGATAGAGCCGAGAGAGGCCTGAGAGATTCATACCCAAGCAGTCCTGATGTTTGAGGTGATGCGGCGCCTGGAAAAGAACATGGAGCGCGTGATGCGCATGTTTGAGCTGAGAACAACTCTCGGGGTATCACCTATAGTACTACCGGCTGAGGCATCGTCGATTTCGACCCTGATCGCACCACTGATGGTGCAGAAGCAGCGAGAGGTTGCTGACCAGTTGTTTTGCTTCATCCAGTTCCATCCCCTATAGATTTTGTGTAGGATACCGAACTTCTAAAAGTAGAAGTTAGACATTAAGTAGAATATGCCCAATTAATTCAAAGAAATCCTAATTAACCATAGGTAAAATGTGCAAGTTCAACTTTTAAATACCATATAGAAGTTACGGTAGGATATAGTAAGTCGGAAAAATTATTATATAAATAAAAATAAATAAAAATAGTGTAAGATACTATTTTTATTAGACTCATAGAAGCATAATATAGGTTGAAAATGACCTGCGCCGAAATCGGAGCGAAAACAGAAGATTTAATATTTCCTGTGAGAGACGGGGCAGATAAATTAGCAGAAAATTCACAGTGTCGGAAAATTCCGAAAAAATTCGGAGAACTCCGTAATATTATTTTAAGGCCACAGAAAAAGTTTCGCGTTGATCGGATGCCAGATAGTGAGAACGGGCTCCGCCAACAGTGTCGAAAAATTATGAGAAAATTACGGGAGCTTCGTAATTATGTTTTAAGGTTACAATAAAAGTTCCGCATCAATCGGATACCCGAGCAGTGAGAAAGGTATCTGACAGCGATTTTAAGTACAGCGAGACTTTTGGTGACCCAAAAATAGCCCAAACTGAAAATTTAAAATATCTCGTGATAAATTAAGTTGAGATGAGCCTGCCCGTCAAATTTGAGCACAAACGGACATCCAGAAGGGTTCCGCAGGCAAGTATCAGATAAAATTGGACTAAATAGTAAATTAACACTATTGTTGGGGGGTCCTGTATGCATAAAAGCTAATTCCCCTTTTCTTCTTCTTCTCCACCCACGCACCCCACGCACGCGCACATACAGACCGCACCTCCATGGAGAGCTCCCTCGTTCCTTCTCACCTCACTTCCTCTCTCTAAGATTTCTCATCCTAATGCGCATGAAATCGCAGAAAGATTTGTGGGAAGCCTAAGGCGAGCGAGGGCGAGCTTTTGAACCAGAAAAAGCTTGGAATCATAGCTCTTTGAGGTGAGTTTTGTAAAAAATAAATTTGATTTTGCCGTAATTTCTTTAGATCTAAAATCTATATGATCTTAGAAGGATTCTTGTCGAAGAAATCGGCGAAAATCGTGGAAAAATCATAATGAATGTGTATATGAAACCTAGGGTTAAAAGAGGAGTTTTTAGATTTTCATGGGATTGATCTCATTTGAACCTATGGAAACTCAATTACTATATAAAGAAACGTGTTGGCGAAGACAGATCGACATTCCGTCAAACGGTCGAAAAGTTAGAGCCGAAATACGCGCTCTAGGACTTTTGAGGCAAAAAGAGAAACAATTACATTAGTAATTTTGGTGGGGGATTTAAATGGAATCCTTCCATCATGGAGGGGTTTTGGGTAAACCCTTGACGATCCAGGCCACGAATCGTGGAAGTTCGTCGTCTTTCGTCGGCGCTTTTGCGCACACGTGAAAACACTAAGCATAGTGCTTGGAGGTTATTAATAGGCCGTTTTGGACTTGTTTAGGACATCCGACTTGAGGCGACCCTTGTGATCGAGACCGGTGCTCCCGTAGATTTTTTTGGAGAGCCGAGCCGAGCCAAGGACCCGAGGTGGGTGGTGCTCTTACCGAAGCCGTTGGGCTTCTCTCTATGTCTTAGCCACTTACACCATTGCATATCGCACCATTGCATTGTAGGATAGTATGTATTGCCATCTTTATACTTTCCGGTTGATATAGATATTTAGCAAATGTTATGCTATTATGTTGGATTGGGAAAGATTGGGTCGATACCGAGGAATCCTATAGTGCGGATTGGGTGTTGGACTTGCGAGTCGACAATAAATGAACGAGTGGCATATATGTAGAAATTGTGAACACCACACAATAAATGAACGAGTGGCATATGAGAAGAAGTGTAGGTAAACCTATCATGACACATGTGAGACATAGGTTGTGTATTATCTATAGGGATCTCAGTTGCTATCAGCCTTATAGATAGGGTATCCTCGTGTGGAGAGGATTGGATCATGCTCATAGTCTGTTTTAGGCTGGTGGAGGTCGCTCCTCTACGGTCGCCTACTCCGGAGTTGGTCACGGGGCACGCCACCCCGAGGGACAGTCAGGTCCCGCAGACGCGTTCGATTGGTAGGTTGAGACATAGTCTCCCTCGTCGTGATAGTGAGCCGTGGGCAACCTTCGGGTGTGCCGTGAGATTTGAGATGAAGTGTTAAAAACCACACTTCTTGAAAATGAGTTAGAGAACAAGTATGAAATAGTACTTCATGGACATAGTGATATATTTGGATATCTCTCCCCTGAGCATGCATACATGTCTTCCGTGTTGGGCATAGTAGAGTAGTTATTTACTGCATTTACAGTTTTCAGATATATCTATCTATCTATCTATCTATCTATCTATCTGCTTGTGCCCTCTTGGACCTAGTGGGAAGACCGGTGGAGTCGGTGGCCGAACCCACTGGGAACTATGGACCATAGTTCTCACCCCACTATTATTACAGGGCCGAGTATAGGTACTCCCGGCGAGGATCGCGGTAAGGGCTTGGCGCCCTAGAGACGTTGGTTGCAGCCTCCCTACATCTATAGCTTTTGTCACCTTGTCTTTACATTTTGAGAGTAGATGTTGTATAGGGTGAGGATGTTTTGGATGTGATTTATGTATTATTCATATGCTCGAATGGAATGGTTGTAATAGATAGAGTTTCTCTCTTGGTTACTTGTATGTTTACTTTTATATACTCGTACCTTGCTCTTATGTTCTTGTTAGCACTAGTTGTGCTCTCGTTGTGATTGTGTATATCTAGAATTAATTCCTGGGTGATTCTTGTACATGATCTTGTCGCTTAGCCTTGGGCGGACAGGGGAGGTTCTGTCCGTTCGGCGTCTGTTCAGCGCGCCCGAACCTTGCCAAATTGGTAGCGGTTTCGGGGCGTGACATTTTGGGATAGAGTTTGGAGCCTTGGGAGGCCGAAAACTGGATCGCTGCTATGGAAGAGTTGTTCGAGGATTTGTTCTTCCAGGAGAAACATCAGGGCGCTTGGTTATGCACTTTTGGATAAGGACGCCGAGAGAGTTGGTGGCGTCGAGTTCGTCCCGTTGGACCATCGAAGCGCAGTTGATGATCTGGAGCAAGGTTCTGCGATTGTTGAGCAATGTGCCCCGTGTTGCCCAAGATGAGACCCAGGAGGTTGATCTGCTTGAGAGGGGACTACATCAGGATATCTATCACCTAGTGCATGCTCGATGAATTGACCGAGGATCTGTGATCACGTCCAGGAGGGACGAAGAGCGAGTGACCAGCTCCAGTGAGAGACATCCAGCATCGTCGGATTGTGGGATAGTTGAGTGGATCGAGGTTGCCATGAGTCCAGTCTCAGGATCATGGGTCTCAGAGGAGACAAAGACCAGGAGGTTCTCGACGGACGAGGTACCAACAGTAGTGTCAGGATATCTTCAAGCAGAGTGTCCCAGAGTGGTACTCATGGTTTGCCGCTTGCGACGGCATCCCCACTACCCCTTCAGGATGAAGAGGTTCATCCGATGTACCGACAGACTGATGGAGCCGTCATACCGTGGTAGATAGAGAGATGGTCGCCAGCATCTAGTGGATGAGATTGTATAGTTGGTCAGCGGGCACCAGGATAGTGGATTGAGTCTTACCTGGTATGGTCTTCCTTATAGCCATTGGATTTAGAGCTTGTTGATGCCGACACCGCTCGTGTGTTTCAGTAGAGCTGGGATAGCGTCGAGTGGGCCAGAGATGGGACTGTTGGCTTGTACACGTGAGGATCAGGTTCCAGATCACGAATAGCACATGGAAGAGTGTTGCCTGTCCTGCCAGTGCAACTAGGACCTTGGATTTGATCATCGAGATGTTAGTCCTACATCAGTTCAGAGATGTTAATATGAGGTTGGATAGGAATCGGTCATCCCAATTTATGCTATCATGGATTGTCGAGAGAGGACATTGACCCTCCGTGGACCTGGTCAGGAGGAGTGTGTTTATAGAGGATGCGTAGATGTGTTGATGCCCCTGGCCGAGTTACCAGGTGATTACTTGCCCCTGGCCGAGTTACCAGGTGGTTACTTGCCCCTGGCCGAGTTACCAGGTGGTTACTTGCCCCTGGCCGAGTTACCAGGTGGTTGATGCCCCTGGCCGAGTTACCAGGTGGTTACTTGATTGAGATTGAGATCGAGACAGTGATTGACGTGGTTTTGGAAACCGCGCCAACTTCGGCAGCACCGCGTGGAGCATCACCCGTGGGACAGAGAGAGCTGTTAGCGCAGTTGCGAGATTTGACGGATCGAGAGGTCGGTGAGACCCAGTACCACGTCGTGGGGATACGACAGTGAGGATCCGAGAGATTGATACTTGAGTATGATGCCACACCGTTGATGCACGGTAGTAATGCCACACCGTTGATGCACGGTGGTGATGCCACGCCGTTGGTACACGGCAGTGATGCCACGTTGTGAGTACACAACGGTGAGAGTTCTATGATGGTTCGAACACAGGCAGGTTGGATTGTGTTGCGGCTGATGCTCTTTGTGAGATTGATAGCGTTATGGAACCATACAGCCGAGGGCTGTGCCCGGATTGTGTGCAGGAACCAGTAAGGGCATTATGAGCTTTTATCGTGGTCAAGTGGATTGACTAATGCCCTGCCGCCCTTATGATTGGATAAATTGTGTATACGCCAGCTATGTGTGGACGGATTGGTTGTCGTACCCGTCGTTGATGTTTGGATTATTTCCGAGGTGATCTAGAGCATGAGGGCACTTGAGGATAACGCTGCAACTTCTATGAGAGAAGAAGTTGTTAGCCAAGTTGAGAGAGTATGCCTTCTGACTTCGGAAGGTTTTGTTCCTAGCCTATGTTAGCGACAGAGGTCAAAGCTCTTGGACTATGCAAGGCTAGTGTAGCTTGGAAGAGATAAAGCTGAGGAGGATACCAGCTTTGATGTAGATGTTGCCAGCGATAGAGAGAGAGAATTGAGTTATTCATGGATCCAGTGACACCGATGGAGCGAGCAGCCCCTCCGTGCCGATGAGTAGTGCCGAGGCACCGAGGCAGGGTGGATAGCGGATAGTAGATGAGTTTTGGGACATCATCGATCGATGAAGTCAGTCCCGGCAGTCTGAACCATCCCGATTCGTAGGTTTGAGTGGGAACCCTTGTTGGCAGAATTGGGGTTGGTGGTAATGGAGAGACTATTTGAGAGCCTCCCTGTGCTAGGGAGCTTATGTAGTGGTTGAACTGCGCACTACAGGTTTCGAGGGACGAGGCGCATAGGATATGTGTGATTGGGAGTGGATTGCGCCAGGATACCTTTCAGTTTAGTTGGTCCCTCCGTTACGGATATTGACGCTTCGATGGAGTTGGCGTGGTGTATAGAGCGTGGCGTTGCAGTTCCATTGGATAGGGACCTGCCGCCATAGGCGAGTTCTGGATTTTTGAGCTTCGTGACGGGGGATGGAGCTTAGATCGGTCGGCAGAGGCATTGCTGAATTCTTTCCAGGATAGCGGATTTCAGAGATGCCAGAGATCGGGTGGATCCCGATGGCAGCATCAGCACCTACATCAGAGTGGCGCGGCGGTAGCATGGATTGGTTATCTACGTAGGACCGCATTTGTCACCCCAGTGTGAGCAGAGGCCAACTGAGCGACGACCACCTACATCGAGCGGATGAGTCTGTACCGCCCGGTTGGAGGGCGCTACGGCACTGGACCAGGTTGTTGCGGGCATGCTTTCTTTACAGCAGTTTGAGTTGAGTGTTTTTGGCTTTCCTGTATGGACTGGAGGTAGAGTTGTTACCACGTGCACTAGAGGTACAGATTCCTGTTGGTGTGGTGCATGTGGGGGAGCCTTGTGGATCGTGTCCAGTACAGTTGAGACTTGGAATTATACCGGCAGGTGTTACGGTTCTGTGACAGCTCCACGACTCAGATTGAGCGCACAGGATGGACCAGTTGGTGCGGTATCGTGCAACTGCTGATAGTGGAATGAGATCAGTGACCTTTCCGCGAGTGGGACTAGAGGGGTTCATTTTCACAGATCACCGGGGTATCCTTCCTGCAGCTGTGGCTTCAGCGGTTTAGGGCTAGGTGCTACTTTTGGTTGTTCTTCCTTGACCTCTGTCCTTTGGGATTCTTGAGGTTTTCCAGCTTTTGGACTCCTAGCCGTGTGGACTCGCTTCGCGGGATGTGCGTAGCTACTTGGGAGCTGGAGACAGTGTTCATGGATACTTACTTTTGGCTTTGGGACTCCCCTTTTGAGCCATGTTAGTTTCGAGGACGAAACTTTCTTTTAGTGGGGGAGGATGTGAGGACCCGAATCCCCACTTAAGAGATTACTATCGGATTAGTGGCCTTTGGGAGTGTTTGTGCGCGTGTCGGGCCCAAGAAATGGATTTGTGGTGCAATTTGGGATTTAGTTTGCATCATTGGAGGTCTGCGTGGTGTGTTGGTGTTGTTTGTGCGCAATTTGGACACAAGCGAAGGACTTCGGGCTTAAAACGGGATCACGTGGGATATTGGAGGACCCGTCGAGTGTTTAGGAGTGGTTTCGCGCAACGCGGATGTCAAAATTGGACTCAGGGCGAAGTTTGGATAAAGGATCACCTCTCTCGATACCTTCGGCAATTTTTAGAGTTGGAATTTGGAGAAACGGACATCGGATTTGGATTCAGCGCGCGAAATCATTGAGAGTGGACTATTTACTTGCTTTTTTCGGAGCCCGGGTGACGCGCACACTTTTTGAGGCACGTGCGCAAATCCCGAGGTGGCGGCTTGGACCCCGAGGCGCGCGGGGTGTCCCGCGCCTGCGCGGGCACGGTGTCACGCGCCCGTGTGGCGCACGGGCTGCGCGCCCGCGTGGCGCGCTTGGGTGCGCGCCACGTGGCGACGGGGCGCGCGCGTGGACCCGGCGCACGCGCCCCGGCTTGGTGGACCGCGGGTTGTGGTTCCCCATTGGCTGGCCGCCGTGGACCGGGTCCGTGGACCACCCTCCCTCCTTCCCTTTCTCTTCTTCTTCTTCCTTCTCCCCCGCGCCATTTCTCCTCTTCTTTTCCTTTCTTCTCCAACCGAGCGCGAGAGAGAGTGAGGGAGGGGATTTTGTGGGGTGCGGCGTTGCGCCGTGGACCTCGCGGAGCGCGCGAGGTGTTCCTTTGAGCCGGTTGGGCGGCGCGTCGCGGTCGAGGTAGGTCCCGCGTGTTGTTTTTGCGGTATTTTTGGCACAGTTTTGGAGCGTCCTTTTGGACATTGGATTTGACCCCTTGCTCTTATGTGTGTTAGGGACCGTGTTCTACTGCACCGTTTTGCATGCGGACTCCGGCGGCGTGCACCGTTTTGCGTGCGGACTCTATTTTGCGCGCGGGTTTCGGCACCATGCTCCGTTTTGCGTGCTGACTCCGGCGGCGTGCACCGTTTTGCGTGCGAACTCCATTTTGCACGCGGGTTTCGGCACCGTGCTTCATTTTGCGTGCGGACTCCGGCAGCGTGCACCGTTTTGCGTGCGGACTCCGTTTTGCGTGCGGGTTTTGGCACCGTGCTCCGTTTTGCGTGCGAACTCCGGCGGCGTGCACCGTTTTGCGTGCGGACTCCGGTGGAGGCAAGGAATCGCGTGGAGACGAATTGCAAATGTCTACAAGCAATTGGTGGCTAACCGAGGTGGGTTGGAATTTCTTCGAGATTTATGGAATCCCCTTTAAAGCTATTGTATGCTTGTTGATCATGTTTATCTTACTATTTATATAGCTGGTAAATCTGTTAGTTGCCTAGAAAACTGTAGAAAGATAATTGTGGGCCCCAGATATTTTTAGCGTGATCTAGGGATGACATGACACTAGACTGCATGTTTAGTTGACTTTAGATTGGCATCTGAACCGTATTAAAAATCGGCGGACCGATTTTAATGAAATTGAGACTCTGAAAATAGTTTGGAATTTTTGTGAGCTTCTAGAGGGTTTGAGTAGGTTCAGGATGCATGTATCCTCGTGCCGGGGGGCCGAGTGGATTTTTAGAGCTCTGTGTGATGAGCTTCTAGTGTCAGGTGAGTTGAGATCTCTGGTAGGATTATTCTAGATCATGGATTGGTATATCTGATTTTAGTAGTGGAGATGGTTCTCCGACTTGATTTCGAGAGATTGGGCTCTGGCAGATTGGGTCGTGGAGGGTTCCCGACTTAGCTATGGTTGTGCATTATCAGATAGGATCGTTGAGGGTTCTCCGACATAGCTATGAGAGGGTTTGGCATTCCCTGATTGGGTCGTGGAGGGTTCCCGACTGTTATGTGATATCTGGTATTGAGTATCCGGTCTGGTTGATCGTGGATTACAGCCTGCATCTGCCAATCATGAGATAGTTGAGAGTGACTCGATACTAGAGCTCGGTGGGGTCGCTCCCCTTGAGTACGCTCCGGATGCGTGATGATGATTGAGATGGACCTACTAGGACGCCCCACACGCAGTGGGCAGGTGCGTTCGTAGTAGTCGGCGGGACGCCCCACGTGGAGTGGGCAGGTGCGTCCATAGTAGTCAGTAGTACGCCCCACGCGGAGTGGGTAGGTGCGTAGTACGCCCCACAGGAGTGGGCAGGTGCGTAGTACGCCCTACACGCAGTGGGTAGGTGCGTAGGACGCCCCACGTGGAGTGGGCAGGTGCGTCCATAGTAGTCGGTAGGACGCCCCACGTGGAGTGGGCAGGCGCGTTCCTAGACGACAGGCCCGGGCTTGACTGTGCCAGTTTTGGACAGTCCTTGAGATTTGGGTTTTGAGAGCACCTCGGGCGCGAGTGGTGCATAGCTTGCTCTTAGATGAGTATTCCTTTGAGCATGATACTTGAGGCATTTAGTAGTGAGTGAGTATGCATAGCAGGTTCATAGTAGAGATATTCATGAGCATGATGTTGAGACATATTAGTTGTAGCTCATTTCCTGCTTTCATTTTATATATCTATCTGCATATCTATCTGTTTTGCCTCCAGTAGACTTAGTGGGCATACCGTGGATATTGGGATGGTACTCACTGAGATCTGCCTTCTGCAGTAGATCTCACACCCGCTGCGGTGACAGGTTGAGGCTGCTGTGCTGGCTTGGTTCGCGTGGAGACAGCAGATCGAGGTGAGGACGTGGCCGATTAGTTCCTTACCAGCTTTGAGAGTCAGAGGTAGATGTACCCGTTTTTATTTTATGACTCCACTTTTGTACTGGACATCTGAGAGACTTGTGAGGATTGTATTATTTTTTCATAGCTTATCTGACTATGTATTGAGGACTTTCATTTATCCAGATGTTCTGTTGATTTCTATAGCTATTAGTTCTTTTTCAGCTCTGATACATGTTAGCTATAGATCTTTTGTAGGATAGACGCTTCGTCTGTGCGGCAGTTTCCGCACAGACCGCGGATCTGTTGGCGAGCCCGAGTCGCAGTTTCGACCCCGGGGCGTGACAGTACAGGCTCTCAATACATATCATCCTCACTACAACAGTCTCTCAAAAGATGAAATAAAACAACTAATCTACTGAAGCTCTCCTCTGAAGGGGTACCGCTACTCTCCAAACATGGGTAGGGATCTAGCTCGCGACTCCCTCGCCTCGATCAACAACCGCAGAATCAGCAACACCCGCTAAGACTCTACAAAACAAAGGAGAGGAAGGAAAAAGAAGGGGGAAAACCCCCAAAGGGTGTGAGAACTACACCAAAAAGGGAGTTCTCAGTGGGTACCACCGCCAGGACCGACGGTCTGCCCACCAAGTCCTCAAGAGACAAAAACTAACCAAAGCCGTAAAGACTGAAATAAGAAAGCTGGAGCCTCTCAACAGCTATCATGCCTCTATGCCTGCCTATGCCTGCTATGCCTGCCATGCCTGCTATGCCTGCTATGCCTGCCTATGCCTGTTATGCCTGCCATGCCTACCTATGCCTGCCATGCCTGCCATGCCTGCCTATGCCTGCTATGCCTGCCATGCCTGCCCATGCCTGCTATGCCTGCCATGCCTGCCTATGCCTGCCATGCCTGCTATGCCTGCCTATGCCTGCCATGCCTGCTATGCCTGCCATACCTGCCCATGCCTGCTATGCCTGCCTATGCCTCTCGTACAACGGTCAACAACTCACAATGACCTTGGGACAACTGTCGATCCCCAAACGGTTCCCGATAACACTAGCACTAGTCTAGATACAGCTACTAGACTTCACTCGGTCCCCCTGACACGAGTGCAACAATAAAGCGAATATCTGTAATAAACCCAATCTGGTGCCACCAGTAAAACTGGCATTGCCTGCTCAGCGGAATCTGCACACATGGCTCGAAACCGCGGGATCGGCCCACATGGCTCGCATCCCAAAGTAAGTAACAGATCGGCATCTAAACCGTCCGATCGGAAACTATAGTAAGTAACAGATCGGCATCTAAACCGTCCGATCGGAAACTAAAGTACGTAACAGATCGGCATCTAAACCGTCCGATCGGAAAATAAAGTAAGTAACAAATCGGCATCTAAATCGTCCGATCGGAAACTCAAGAGTGGCACTCGAGGGGAGCGACCCACACGAGTAAAGTATCTCTGTATAGCATGACTTTGATCAAGACTATGATCAAAGTGGAAAACTCTGTCCACTAAAGAAAGACCCGACCTCAATCGGATGCAAAAGTACTCAATAGGGGGAAACTCTGTCCACTAGAGAACTCAGATACCCAATCTGGTGCATAAATAAATATCCGGTCAATCGCCCAATATCCGCGGTTGCCGCAAAGCCCCACAACTAATCCAACCTGTCCCAGACACCAAGTCCCGACTACACTACCCAGATCCCTGCTCGAACCCGAGCAACACTGACCACCTGACTAACAAAGAAGGAGAAAGGAAAAGCATGGTTTCTCCTAAGTCAAGTTCCAATAAGTAGTGTAGCAATAAAAGATGGCCTAACTACATGTCCATACAAGCATGCTTTTGTCCTCAGAAACGATAAAAGTGGGTGAAACATATATTACCAAAGCATGCTAAAGTATTCCTACTATGGTATACCAATCTCACCCAAGTAGGCCATTCCTTGCTTACCTTTCGCTCATATCGGTTGTACATCAAATATGCCTACTGTCAGTCATCGAGGGGTGACATCCCCACAAGTGCACTTATATTTGCCATAACATAATCATTGCCTTATACAGTTACTGATATTAAGCTTACCCACCTGAAGTGTTCAATCCAAGGCAAACCTGGGTCGGTGAAGAGCGTGGCCACTTGCTCGCACAATCCGCTGAACCCGTATCCACGGTACATGTCGCTCCACCTCGGCTCCTTGCAGTGTTCCAAAAACACTCGCGAACCCTCCTGGGTATAACAAAAGGTCCAAAGTTACACTTTATGCTAAAATATCCAAGTATACACCATCTGTTGAAACCAGCCCCGAAGATGTGCAATTTTCACCTGCAGAACGGACTCTGAAAAGTCCATCAAAAATACTGTCGCGATCGCCGCGTCGAGACCTTCGAAACGAGTACCTGCACGTCAAAATCCGAGTCCCGGAGGCCGAGTTACAAATTCCACAACACGGTGAGCGCGAAAGTCCACAACAAACACAACTGTAATACTCTGCACAGTAAAGGAGAAAGAAGTATACCTTCGGGCGAATGTCAGAAAATTTCCAGAAAACACGACGGTAATCCTTGTGATGCGTAGATCCAAAGAGTGTAAAGGCACGCCTCAATCCGAGCTCGTACAACAAGTTGCACGCAAAACGGTGCACACCGCCGCAGTCCGCACGCAAAACGGAGCACGGTGCCCAAACTCGCGTGCAAAATGGAATCCGCACGCAAAACGGTGCACCGTGTCGAAATCCGCACGCAAAACGGAGTCCGCACGCAAAACGGAGCACCGTGCCGAAATCCGCGCGCAAAACGGAGTCCGCATGCAAAACCGAGCACGCCGTCGTGTTCCGCACGCAAAAAGGAGCAGTAAAAATACGGTCCCTAACACAGATAAGAACAAGGGGTCAATCCAATGTCGAAAAGAATGCCCCAAAACTGTGCTAAAAACACCATAAAAACAACACGCGGGACCTACCTCGACCGCGTCGCGCCGTCCAACTGTCTCTTTGGAACACCTCGCGCGCTTCGCGAGGTCCACGGCGCACCGCCGCACCCCACGAAAATCCCTCCCTCACTCCCTCTCGCACTCGGTTGGAGAAGAAGAAGAAAAAGGGAGGAGAAATGGTGCGGGGGAGAAGGAAGAAGAAGAAGAGAAGAAGGAGGAGGAGGGAAACAAAAGGGGTGGTCCAATGGACCCACCCCACGGTTCCCCCCAATGGGGAACCGCCGGGTGGCGGTCCACCACACAAGGGCGCGCGCACCCGGTCCAGGCGCGCGCCCCTGCGCCACGTGGCGCGCGTCGCTGCGTGCCACGAGGGCGCCGCAGCCCGCGCGCCACACGGGGCGCGTTACACCGCGCCGCACAGGCGGGGGACACCCCGCGCGCCACACGGGGCGCGTTACACCGCACCGCACAGGCGGGGGACACCCCGCACGCCACACGGGCGCGCGCCCCCCACGCCCGCGCGGGCGCCAATGGGGGCCCGCCACGTGGCGGCCCCCGCGCTAACCCGCACAGGCAGGCACGGTTCCCCGCGCCAGCTGCGCCCCCCTTCACGCAGTACGCCCCCTCGAGCCGCGTGCCAACGCCACCGCGTGCACCTCGGGATCCGTGCCGTCTTGAGATTCGCGCACGCACCTCGAAAAACGTGCGCGTCAACCGAGCTCCAAAAAAACAAGTAAATAGTCCATTCTCAACGATTTCGCGCACTGAATCCAAATCCGAAGTCCGATTGGCCAAACTCCAACTCTAAAAATTGCCGAAGGCATCCGGAAAGGTGTTCTTTTGTCCAAACTTCGCGCTGAGCCCAATTTTAATATCCATTGAGCGCAAAACAACTTCTAAGCATTCGACGGAGTCATCTGACTACTCACGTGATCAATTAAACACTCTGAGTCCATCACTAGTGTCCAATTGGTGCACAAACGCCACCGACACGCCACATAGGCCTCCAGGGGCTACTGGTCAACCAGTAATCTAGTCATGGGGATCCAGGTTCTCACATAGTCCCTCGCTCTCGGTCCCTCTCGAACATGATCACTGAGGCTCGGTCAATCCATCGAGCCTGCACAATCGCTGCATCTAAAGTCGGCGCTCGCCGAGAAAGCACAAGGTGATAGACATCTCGATGCAGACCCCTCTCAAACACGATCAATCTTCTGAGCCTCACCCTGGGTACCATGGGGCACACTGCTCAACCATCGCATAAACTCGCGAACACACCTCTGAAGAGGTCAACTCCCCTGCTACAAGTATCTCAAATCCCCTTCCAGTTTCTGCTTTACGCTATCGGGAAAAAGGCCCTGAGCAGCAAAACACAAAACTCACTACAAGCCATCAATTGTACTCCCGGTGGTCCAACAGGACGAACTTGACACCACCAACTCTCGGCTTCCTTATCCAAAAGTGCGCAACCAAGTGCACCTGATGCTTCTCCTGGATGAACAATTCCTCAAACAATTTCTCCATAGCAGCAATCCAGTTCTCGGCCTCCCAAGGCTCCAACTCTGCCCTGAAATCTGGAGGGGATGGAATTGGATAAAGTACACGACTGATTGGCAATCTCTCGCTGCTCCTGCACTATCCACAGTGCGATCTGGGTCGAAGTCGACGATGTCGCGGCCGGAGGTACTACTGGCGATACCTCAGTCGGTGCTCTCTGCTCAAACCTGCGCATCACGCGCACCGTGTTCTCTTCGTGACGCCGCATCGCCTGAACAACTGAGCTACCTGGGCCCGTAAATCTCAGACCTCTCTCTGCTCTATCCATTCAGCCTCCCGCCGATCGAGCTCCTCATCCAAGGTCAAACACGCCCTCGCCGCTCCACGGCATCTCAGAGGCAACAAGGACAACTGTCACGACCAACCAAACCTCAAACACTCTCGACCCAATCAAGCGAAAGTCCAAAACATGTTAACCATTCTAAAGCATTATGTTGTCTGCAGCCAACATAATCACTTTTAGAGAATAAACATATAAAATCACTCGCCCCAATCCTCTTGGGGAGGTACAGACTCAATCAGGACTCTCGCTAAAGTCACGTCTCTCACGACAGTCATCCTAATGTCCAACCAATAGCCTAGGATCTCTAAATCCTCAACGACCTATATTCCTAGGCTCTGATGCCACCCAAATCTATCACGCCCCGGGGTCAAAACTGCGACCCGGGCTCAACAACAGATCCGCCATCTGTACGGAAACTGCCGCACAGACGAAGCGTCTACCCTGCAAGCCAGATCTATAGCTAAACATGTATCAGAGCTGAAACCAAAAATCTCTAGCTACAGAAACAATCACCGAACATCTGATATAGATAAAATAATCCTCAAATACAACATCTCTCAGCTGTCAAAAAAATACAAAAGGCTCACCAATCACTCAGACTGTCCAGTACAAAAGTGAAAACATAAAATACAGGGTACATCTACCTTTGACTCTCAAAACTGGCAAGGAACTACTCGGCCAGGTCCTCACCTCGATCAGCTGTCTCCGCGCGAACCAAGCCGGAACAGCTACCTCAGGAACCTGTCACCGCAGCGGGTGTGAGATCTACTGCAGAAGGTAGATCTCAGTGGGTACCGTCACCAATATCCACGGTATGCCCACTAAGTCTACGGGAGGCAAACAGATAGGTATGCAGATAGATATATAATGAAAGCAGCAAATGAGCTACAGCTAATATGTCACAACCTCCTTCCCAAGGAAATCTCTACTATGAACCTGCTATGCATACACTCTCTCTACCAAATGCCTCGACTATCATGCTCAAAGGAAAACTCATCTAAGAGCAAGCTATGCACCACTCGCACGCGAGGTGCTCCCAAAATCCAAATCTCAATGACTGTCCAAAACTGGCATAGTCAAGCCCGCGCCTGTCGTCTAGGAACGCACCTGCCCACTCCACGTGGGGCGTCCTACTGACTACTATGAACGCACCTGCCCACTCCACGTGGGGCGTCCTAACTGACTACTATGAACGCACCTGCCCACCCCCGTGGGGCATCCTAACTGACTACTATGAATGCACCTGCCCACCCCCGTGGGGCGTCCTAAACTGACCACTAGGAACGCACCTGCCCACCTCCGTGGGACGTCCTAGTCTGTCTATCCCAATCCTCATCACGCATCCGGAGCGTACTCGAGGGGAGCGACCCCACCGAGCTCAAGTATCTCGTCAGTCTCAACTATCTCATAAATGGCACATGCAGGCTATAATCCACGATCAAACAGATCGGATACTCCGTGCTCAGATTGCACGACTCAATCGGGAAACCCTCCACGACTCGATCAGGGAATGCCCAAACCCTCTCAAAGCTATGTCAGAGAACCCTCCACGACTAAATCTGATAATGCACAACCCATGGCTAAGTCGGGAAACCTCCACGACTCAATCTACCAGAGCCCAACCTCTCAAAACCAAGTCGGAGAACCATCTCCACTACCAAATCAGAATATAAATACCCATGGTCTAGAATAATCCCACAAGGGATCTCAACTCACCTGACACTAGAAACTCATCCCACTGAGCTCTAAAAATCTACTCGGCCCCCCAGCACGAGAATATAAGAATCCTGAACCTACTCAATCTCTCTGGAAGCTCACAATAATTCCAGACTATTTTAAAATCTCAGTTTTCATTAAAACCGGTCCGCCGATTTTTAAAACGGTTCAGATGCCAATCTAATGCCAACTAATCAAGCAGTCTTGTGTAATATCATCCCTAGATCATGCTAAAAATATCTGGGGCTCATAAATATTTTTCTATAGTTTTCTAGGCAACTATCAGATTTACCAGCTATATAAATAATAAGCTAAACATGATCAACATTGTAGTGAACCGGAATTTTGGTATATAAATAAATGTAAATAAAATGGTATGAAATGCTATTTTATTGAATTTATATAAGTAAAGGATGACCTGGAAACGAATTGGGCCCAAATCGGGATTAGAATGTGAGATCTTGAATCTTACATGAGAAAGGCCCAGATTGCAAGTGAAAAATTCACAGTTTCGGAAAATTCCGAGAAAATTACGGGAGCTCCGTAAATGTGTTTTAAGGCCACAGTAAAAGTTTCGCGTTGATCGGACACCCGGATAGTGAGAACGGGCTCCGCAAGCGAAATTAAATACAGTGGGACTTATGGCGACCCAGAGGTGGTCCAAAATGAAAAGTTTAAGTACCATGAGGTAAATTAAGTTAAACTGTGGCTGCCCGTCAAAATTGAGCAAAATCGGGCGAGAAACGGGCAAGAACAGACGAAATCGGGCGAAACTGGGCTTGGGCCCAAGTTTCGGGCGCCCAAAAATGTGTTCCGGGCGCCCGGAAAGTACTGTAGCAAACCGGCATTTTTGGGCTATAGCGAACCGGTCACTGTAGCAGCCAGGTCCGGACTACGATGCGCCCGAAAGTTACTGTAGCAGCGCCCGAATCCCGAGTTGGCACGGATCCCGAGGCAGTTGGCACGGATCCCGAGGCAGTGGCACGGATCCCAAGGCAGTGGCACGGACCGCGAGGCAGTGGGCGCGAATCTCGAGGCATGGGTGCGAATCCCGAGGCAAGCTTTTCGCGCGCGGCGCGCGGCCCGAGGCACGCGTGGTAGGTGAGGAGCGCCACGTGGCGCTTCCTTATCGGACGCCCTGACCGAGGGAGCGGGGGCGCGTCGGGAACACGCGCGGACCCCCTGGCGTGGTGTCATCGGGGAGGCCACGTGTCGGCCTCCCATTGGGCGGTCAGCGTGACGCGATGCGCTGACGCGACCCATCGCTGCGGCCGGCGTCAGAGCAGGCGTCGGTGCGGTCCACGTGGCGGCCCTTGATTGGCCGCCGCTGTTCGTTGGTCGCGGTGCACGGGTCCAGGGACACGTGTCGCGCTCGGGTTGGTCGAGCGGTGCTGACGTGGCGCCTAGCTGGCATGGCGTGGACCGTGGACCGCGGCTGGGGCGGTTACTGTAGCCGCCCGAAAACTTTCGGGCGCCCGAAAGGGTGCGCCCGAAAGTTCGGGCTCGGCCTATATAGGCCCGAATGGCCCATTTTTCTTCCTTTTCTCCTTTTTGGCTTCACCCGAGCGTACCAGGAGGGGAGCCGGGCGATTCCGCCCGGGGTTTTCGAGGGCGCACGAACGCGCCGTGGACTCCGTGGAGCGCGCAAGGTGCTCCAAAGAGGCTAGTGGGCACGATATACGTCACGGCGTTGTCGAGGTAGGCCCCGCCCCGTGTGTCGTTTTTGCGGTATTTTTGGCACAGTTTTGAAGTTCCCTTTTGGATTTTGGATTTGACCCCTTTGCCCACGTGCATGTTAGGGACCCAACTTTCTGTGCCGTTTTACTGCGCGAGTTTCGCGGGCCTTTTGGACGCGCCTCATTTTGCGTGCCGTTCGTGGGAGACATGCACCGTTTTGCGTGCGGATTCGGCAAATGCGTGCAGTTTTGGACGCAAACTCGTAAAACGTGCACCGTTTTGGGTGCAACGTTAAAAAGGGAACGTGCACCGTTTTGCGTGCCAATACGAGGTATGTGCTCCATTTTGCATGTATGTTGGACTAACGGGCACCGTTTTGCGCGCACTCTAATGTTGCGTCTTCTTTTTCGTGCAGGGCTGGAAAAACATGCATCGTTTTGCGTGCAACCCTACAGTAGAATGTGCACCATTTTGCGTGCCAATACGGGGTACGAGCTCCGTTTTGCGTGCGGGTTGGACCAATGCGCACCATTTTACGTGTAGATTCTAATAGCTTGCATCATTTTTCGTGCAGGGCTAGGAAAAATGTGCACCGTTTTGCGTGCAACCCTACAGTCAGACGTGCACCATTTTGCGTGCAATTTCGAGGTACGTGCACCGTTTCGCGTGCAGTTCGTGTTGACGCGCACAGTTTTGCGTGCCGACCCTAATATTATGCATCATTTCTCGTGCAGGGTCAGAAAAGACGTGCACCATTTTGCGTGCAACCTTAAGAGAAGCATGCTCCGTTTTGTGTGCAAACTCGAGGGATGTGCACCGTTTTGCGTGCAAGCTCGAGGAAACAAGTAGAATCGCGCGGAGTCCAATTGCAAGTGTCTACAAGCAATTGAGGACACCACAAGGTGGGGAATTCTGCCGAAATTGGGTGACCTCTCCCCTTGCTCCTTTGCTTTTTCGATTCGAAGCATGATAGTAGCCTGTTAGAGGCGTTAGGTAATTATGATTAAGATTGCCTGTGTAGATGGATTCAGATGAAAAGTGCAACTGTTGGTTGCCAGAGATAGAGGAATAGATGTGCATGTGCAAAGAGACACAGAGGAAAAGTGCAACTGTTGGTTGCCAAAGATATATGGTAAATATGCATGCGTAGAGATAATTATTATTTTATGAATGAGATGAAAGTAATTGCATGCATGAAAAAAAAAGATTAGCTAGTTATGATTGTGATCATGTTAGGGTATAACCCTAGGAATCACGTGACATAAGGGAACAACAATTGTTGGTAGTAAGACTAGGAGAAAACCTAGTATAGGGGTTTGACGAGTGACATCAACTTAGGAGTTATCCTAGGGTGGATGAGTGGCATGGTCTTAGGTAATAACCTAAGGACACTAGATAGAGAGACATGGAACTCTAGGACAAGCATGACATGGAACTCTAGGACAAGCATGACATGGAACTTAGGTAAAGAGAACCTAAGGTGAACTAGTGATCAGCATAGAGTCAAGGAACTCTAGGACAAGTATGACATGGAACTTAGGTAAAGGGGACCTAAGGTGAACTAGTGGAGTTTGAACTCACAGACAGGATATTAGAGTCAGTGTAGACAGGAAAATAGAGTTAAGTTAACTCTAGGATTCAATAAGGAATCAGGAAAATGAGAAAAGTGGATCAAGTGGGGAGACATGAAGGGGAAAACAGGAAATTGGAGTCAGAGTAACTCTAAGTTAAAAGTGAAATCGAAAAATAGAGTTAAGTTAACTCTAGAATTCAGTAAGGAATCAGGAAAGCGGGATAAGATCCCAAGGTTAAAGAATTAAACAAATATAACCCTAGAGAGTCATAGGGTGCCTGGGCAAATGGACAATAACTTTAACTTCAATTTGAGTTAAACAAAAGAAAGTGAAATGTGTAAGAGTCTGGAGACTCTCTGGTTACCCGTGTGGCAAGACCTAGGGTAAGGGATGAAAAAGTGGTTAATAAGCAAGACAAGCAAATTGCTCAAGATAGAGCTAAAATTTGGTTAATAAGCAAGACAAGCAAATTGCTTAAGATAAAGAGAATGAAAAGAGGATATAAATGACGCCTTCGAATTTGAGACTCGTCAAGTGGAGCAGGACTTCCTGGGCAGTGACCCGTCGGACGAGGTACTTTCGAAAGGCTTAAAGTGAAAGCAAAGAGCTAAATGCTCAAAGGAAAGAGAAAGTGATTTGCCAGTGGCAAAAAGGGAGCTATAAGCTCGAATAAGAAAGAAAAGCAAGTGTTCAAAGGCAAAGAGGCTAAGAACTAAAGTAAAAGAGAAAGAAAAAGAAAAGAAAAGAAAGAAAATTAAAGATAAAACGGGCGGACCTACGGTGAGAAACGCGGCCCATGTTGGAGCAGTTGGCAGTGCCCCTCTCCCGGGTAGAGACCCGTTCGGGACGTTTCTTCCGTAGGACGGGGTAACACTTGCGGGTGTTATCGGCAACCTTAGAAATCTTATCTTATGATAGCAGGACTACCGGGCTGGGGCCCGTCGGATAAGAATTTCTGAGGGTTAACTTGAACTAAAGCACCAGAATCTAAAGACTAAAGAAAACAGAGTGGCCAAGGTGGCCGGGTTAGTTTGACCCTGTATACAGCGGCATAGTGGCCAAGTTGGTGCTTAGTAGCCTAGTATGACTAGACAGAGTAGTGCTGGGTCGATGATTATATACAGACAGTGCTATATTGTTTTGCATAGCTGCATTTTGATATCGAGGATTTTAGTTTCCTAGCACTATTATTATTGCTTCCATTGGACCAAGTGGTATAGGACACTTTTTCTCGGTGGCTGAACCCATTGGGAACTCAGTTGTAGTTCTCACACCCCTTGGGTGACTCCCCCCACAGGTTCGGGTATGGATGCAGCGGTTGCGACTGTTCAGATGCAGACGGCGAGGCATGCGACAGGGGCAAGGGCCCAGCAACATAGAGACCTAGAGGGTCTAGCAGAGGTATTCCAGTTTTATATTTCTTGAGTGAACCTTGTATGGTGAGGAATTTATGTAAAGGAATTGTAATAATTTTATTTGCAAGTTCGGAGATTGTAAAGTGTAATAAAGTAATGCATGGTTCACTCTTGTATGCTTTCATTTCCGCTTTAACTGTTGTTATTGAATGAAAGTTTTAAATTTCTAGTGATTTTTAGTACTCTGATATTGAGCTTCCGCATACACTTGTTGTGTTATTATGGATGTTACCGTTCCTTTCGGGTAGGAAAAGGTCTTACCCGACTGGCGGGTCTGTTGGCGTGCCCGAACCGTACAAATTGGCGGACTCGGGGCGTGACAAACATGCATTCAATAGCTTTAGAAGGAATTCCATACATCTTGAAGAAATTCCAACCCACCTGGAACGCTTTTCGCAGGATAACGCTGAAGTCGGTGAAGCGCCGCACCGCTCACAGTCAAAAAATCTGCTGGAACGCCCAAAATCGCGCCGCACGCGCGCGCGCTGTCGCGGTCCTCGGAAAAATCCTCCGGAAGCTCGATCAATCCTCTTTAGTCCTCTAATGAAAATCCGGCGCGCTCCGGCTCCCTTGCTGTCGACTCACAGTACGCACACGCACACCCTCGGCTCCGTGCAGTGCAAAGTCCGCACGATCACAACACAACTGCAAAGATGGAAGGAAAGTACCCAAACAGCTCAAAACCCATCAAAAATCCATCAACAATCAAAAAACCCAAGCTTGAACAAATCTGACCACTTACCTCATGTGCGGCCGACACGCGCGCGACTCCGCTCGACTCCAAGCTGCAGTAACACCAAGCTGCATCACTTGCTTTCTTTCTTTCCACCTCTTCTCTTTTCTTTTCCTTACTTCGTCTCATTTCTTTTCTTTCTTTTCCTTTCTCTGTATCCCAGGGAGAAGAGGGGAGGAGGGGTCCAAATATATAGAGAAGAGAGTGGTCAATCCAGTCAACAGGTGGTGGGAAGTGAAATTACCGAAGTGCCCAAGCTTAAAACCCACCAAAAAGCACAACCAGCACAATGGGGTACCGGTACTCTCCATGTAGTACCGGTACCCAAAGGCTTGTTCCGGAACCCCACTCCTGTTCCGGAACGCCAAGCCAACCGCAAGAGGCCGCTCGAGCTCCTGCACGCGCGGCGCCTCTGCTGCCTCTCCTCCACTCATGGACAGCAACCAACCCACACACATACACACACACACCTCCAACACCATCACCAAGCTCAAACCAAGCTTTCTCTCTCTCTCTCTAGAAAAACTGCAATGCACCTTCATGAGGCTCGACGCGCGCGTGCTCCGCTCGGCTTCCAACGGTAAGTCCACACTAGAAGCACACCTTCGCCTCTTTCAAACCCATCTTTTATTTCCCCTCAATTCCTCTTCTTATTCTCCTTCTTCTCCATTCATTCAATCCTCTGTTTCAAGTTTTTTCCTCTGTTTCAATTCCATGGAGAAGGTGATGACGTGGCATTGCCAATTAAAGGGGCTAATTAGAGGAGTTGGTGCATGGTGCATGGTGCATGGGAAAAAGAAACCCTCCAACACCAACCACTAATTCCATTCCATACTCTCTTTCAAATTCCTTTTTCTTTCCTTCAGACTAATTATCCAATTTAATTAAATAATTAATTAATCCATTTTAAGCCAACTCCAACTCACTTTTCGCCTTCGGGGCCTCCGCATCAGTCTGAAACCTCCCGAACTCCACTGTAAACCGAAAATACACATGTTCCAAACCTTTTCCAATTTTCTGCATACAACTGTGGAGTCGAGGCTCTAACAAACCAGTCCTCTAACGGCGCACAATGCCCGAAAAATTCCGATTCATGCTGGGGCTTTCGCGTTGATCCGAATCAACCCGTACTCATCTGTAAACACAATTGGAACCCGTCCAAAGCAATTTCTCCGCACCACGCCATCTTGCGAGGTCGGTACACTATCCGAAGTTCGGGTACTCTACACTCTCCCCTCCTTAAAAAAAGGTTTCGTCCTCGAAACCAGAACAAATCCATAACAGAGGAGGGTGTCTCAATCAGATGGGGATAGGAGATGCTCAATACATCCTCAGGCTCTCAGGTGGTCGTTCTCACTCATCATAATGGCTCCACTGAACCTCACTCAAGGTATAACCCGATTGCACAATTCCTCAAGTTCCAACTCTCAATTTCAAGTTCCAAAAGTGGTGTCCACTGATCGCTCACCTCATTCCAAGGTTGCACTGCTCGCCTAGACAAGGCGTAACTGACCAAAATGTCCTCGCCGGGATAATGCTACAAGATAAATCCCACATCTCGAATAACTCTGTCCACCGGCAATCATCCAACCCGATGTCGATAACATCTTCAGCTATATCTTCTCGAAGCTACACTGGCACTACATACTCCAAAAGCTTCGGTCCTCAGTCGCAATCGTAGACTTAGGCTAATTCCCAACGGCATCACTCTTCGTTGGGTCCTCAGCCACTCTTGCAGCTGAAATCACAAGGCCTAGCAACCGAACCTTCCGAAGTCAAGTGCAAACTCTCTCAACTTGGCAAACAACTTCTTCTCTTTTAGAAGTTGTAGCACTACCCTCAAGTGCTCCTCATGCTCTATGTCACCTCTGAAATGAATCCAAATATCCACGACGGGTATGGCTACCAACCCGTCCAAACACAGCTGGAACACTTAATTCCTCAATCCTAAAGGCGGCAGGGCATTAGTCAATCCATTTGACCGCGCTGTAACTCATAATGCCCCTACCTGGTCCTGAACACTATCTGGGCACAGCCCTCGGCTAATAGGCCCCACAAAGCTACCACTCTCACAAAGGCATCTGCCGAAAATTAATCCCAACCTGTCTGTGCTCAAACCATCATAGAACCCTCACCGTTGTGTAACCACAATGTGGCATCACTGCCGCGTACCAACGGCATGGCATCAACACTGTGAATCAACGGCGTGGCATCCTACTCAAGTATCAATCTCTCAGATCCTCACTGTCGTATTCCCACGACGTGGTACTGGGTCACATAGACCCCTCGATCCAACAGAATCCATAACTGCGCTATCAGCTCTCTGTCTCACAGGTAATACTCCAAGAGGTGCTATCGAAGTCAGCGCAGTTTCCAAAACCACGTCAATCACTATCTCGATCTCAATCTCACTAAACGGCGGCTTTAATAACAGCTCGAGTAGACTCATACCCGGGATCACACGACGATAAGGTTATCCTTTAGTCACGGTGCCGCCGCAGGCACCTCCTCAACAATCGCTAGCAAGCGATACGACCACGACTCTACCTCTGTCGTGGTCTAGCCTCCTCTATAAACACACTCCTCCTGACCAGGTCCACGGAGGGTCATTGTCCTCTCTCGACAATCCATGGTAGCCTAACATTGGGATAACCAATCCCAATCCATCCTCATATCAACATCTCTGAACTGATGTAGGACTAATACTCAATGGATCAAATTCCACGGTCCAACTGCACTGGGCAGGACTGGCAACACTCATCTATGTGCTATACGTGGTCTGGAACCTGATCCTCATGTGCACAAACCAACAGTCCTAACTCTGGCCTACGCGAAGCTACTCATGCCCTACATAACACACTCAAGCGGTGTCGGCATCAACCGTGCTCTAACTTCGACGACCGAAAGGAATCCACACCTGGTAAGACGCGATCCACTATCCTGGCGTCCTCTAACCGGCTGCATAATCTCATCCACGAGATGCTGGTGGCTATCGCTCTATCTGACTCGGCATCACGGCTCCATCAGCCTACCGATAAATCAGACGAACCTCTGCATCCAGAAGGGGTAGTGGGGGTGTCGTCGCAAGCGGCAACCGTGAGCACTACTCTGGGACACTCTGCCTGAAGATGTCCTGACTATCCACATAAAAAGCATCGCCCTTTCCTAAAGTCACTCTATGGCGATGAATGCGGCCCACCGCAAAAGACACAATCATACCAATACTGCCGCTGGTGTCTCGACTGTCGAGAACCTCCTGGTCTCCGTCTCCTCTGAGACCCATGTCCCTAAACTGGAATCATGGCAACCTCGATCCACTCGACTATCCCAAAATCCGACGATGGTGGACGTCTCTCACTGGAGCTGGTCCCTCTCTCTCGGTCCCTCTCGAACATGATCACTGAGGCTCGGTCAATCCATTGAGCCTGCACAATCGCTGCATCTAAAGTCGGCGCTCGCCGAGAAAGCACAAGGTGATAGACATCTCGATGCAGTCCCCTCTCAAACAAGATCAATCTTCTGAGCCTCATCTGGGTATCATGGGGCACACTGCTCAACCATCGCAGAAACTCGCGAACACACCTCTGAAGAGGTCAACTCCCCTGCTACAAGTATCTCAAATCCCCTTCCAGTTTTTGCTTTACACTATCGAGAAAAAGGCCCTGAGCAACAAAGCACAAAGTTCACTCCAAGCCATCAATTGTACTCCCGGTGGTCCGACAGGACGAACTTGACGCCACCAACTCTCGGTGTCCTTATCCAAAAGTGCGCCACCAAGTGCACCTGATGCTTCTCCTGGATGAACAATTCCTCAAAGAATTTCTCCATAGCAGCAATCCAGTTCTTGGCCTCCCAAGGCTCCACCTCTACCCTGAAATCTGTTGGGGATGGAACTGGATGAAGTACACGACTGATTGGCAATCTCTTGCTGCTCCTGCACTATCCACAGTGCGATCGGAGTCGAAGTCGACGATGTCGCGGCCGGAGGTACTACTGGCGATACCTCAGTCGGTGCTCTCTGCTCAAACCTGCGCATCACGCGCTCCGTGTTCTCTTCCTGATGCCGCGTCGCATCAACAACTGAGCTACCTGGGCCCGTAACTCTCAGACCTCTCTCTACTCTGTCCATTCAGCCTCTCGCCGATCGAGCTCCTCATCCATGGTCAAACACGTCCTCGCCGCTGCACGGCATCTCAGAGGCAACAAGGACAACTGACACGACCAACCAAACCTCAAACACTCTCGACCTAATCAAGCGAAATTCCAAAATATGTTAACCATTCTAAAGCATTATGTTGTCTGCAGCCAATATAATCACTTTTAGAGAATAAACATGTAAAATCACTCGCCCCAATCCTCTGGAGGAGGTACAAACTCAATCAGGACTCTCGCTAAAGTCACGTCTCTCACGACAGTCATCCTAATGTCCAACCAATAGCCTAGGGTCTCTAAGTCCTCAACGACCTATATTCCTAGGCTCTTATGCCACCCAAATCTGTCACGCCCCGGGGTCGAAACTGCGACCCGGGCTCAACAACAGATCCGCCATCTGTACGGAAACTGCCGCACAGACGAAGCATCTACCCTGCAAGCCAGATCTATAACTAAACATGTATCATAGCTGAAACCAAAAATCTCTAGCTACAGAAACAATCACTGAACATCTGATATAGATAAAATAATCCTCAAATACAACATCTCTCAGCTGTTAAATAAATTCAAAAGCCTCACCAATCACTCAGACTGTCCAGTACAAAAGTGAAAACATAAAATACAGGGTACATCTACCTCTGACTCTCAAAACTGGTAAGGAACTACTCGGCCACGTCCTGACCTCGATCAGCTGTCTCCGCGCGAACCAAGCCGGAACAGCTACCTCAAGAACCTGTCACCGCAGCGGGTGTGAGATCTACTGCAGAAGGTAGATCTCAGTTGGTACCGTGACCAATATCCACGGTATGCCCACTAAGTCTACTGGAGGCAAACAGATAGGTATGCAGATAGATATATAATGAAAGCAGCAAATGAGCTACAGCTAATATGTCACAACCTCCTGCCCAAGGAAATCTCTACTATGAACCTGCTATGCATACACTCTCTCTACCAAATGCCTTGAGTATCATGCTCAAAGGAAAACTCATCTAAGAGCAACCTATGCACCACTCGCACGCGAGGTGCTCCCAAAACCCAAATCTCAAAGACTGTCCAAAACTGGCACAGTTAAGCCCGCGCCTGTCGTCTAGGAACGCACCTGCCCACCCCACGTGGGGCGTCCTACTGACTACTATGAACGCACCTGCCCACTCCACGTGGGGCGTCCTAACTGACTACTATGAACGCACCTGCCCACCCCCGTGGGGCGTCCTAACTGACTACTATGAACGCACCTGCCCACCCCCGTGGGGCGTCCTAAACTGACCACTAGGAACGCACCTGCCCACCTCTGTGGGACGTCCTAGTCTGTCTATCCCAATCCTCATCACGCATCCGGAGCGTACTCGAGAGGAGCGACCCCTCCGAGCTCAAGTATCTCGTTAGTCTCAACTATCTCATAAATGGCACATGCAGGCTATAATCCACGATCAAACAGACCGGATACTCAGTGCTCAGATTGCACGACTCAGTCGGGAAACCCTCCACAACTCGATCAGGGAATGACCAAACCCTCTCAAAGCTATGTCGGAGAACCCTCCATGACTAAATCTGATAGTGCACAACCCATGGCTAAGTCGGGAAACCTCCACGACTCAATCTACCAGAGCCCAACCTCTCAAAACCAAGTCGGAGAACCATCTCCACTACCAAATCAGAATATAAATACCCATGGTCAAGAATAATCCCACAAGGGATCTCAACTCACCTGACACTAGAAACTCATCCCACAGAGCTCTAAAAATCTACTCGGCCCCCCGGCACGAGAATATAAGCATCCCGAACCTACTCAATCTCTCTGGAAGCTCACAATAATTCCAGACTATTTTAAAATCTCAGTTTTCATTAAAACCGGTCCGCCGATTTTTAAAACGGTTCAGATGCCAATCTAATGCCAATTAATCATGCAGTCTTGTGTAATATCATCCCTAGATCATGCTAAAAATATCTGGGCTCATAAATATTTTTCTATAGTTTTCTAGGCAACTATCAGATTTACCAGCTATATAAATAATAAGCTAAACATGATCAACATGCATTCAATAGCTTTAGAAGGCATTCCATACATCTTGAAGAAATTCCAACCCACCTGGAACGCTTTCCGCAGGCAAACGCTGAAGTCGGTGAAGCGCCGCAACGCTCACTGTCAAAAAATCTGCCGGAACACCCAAAATAGCGCCGCACGCGCGCGCGCTGTCGCGGTCCTCAAAAAAATCCTACGGAAGCTCCTTCAATCCTCTCGAGTCCTCTAATAAAAATCCGGCGCGCTCCGACTCCCTTGCTGTCGACTCACGGCACGCGCGCGCACACCCTCGGCTCCGCGCAGCGCAAAGTCCGCACGATCACAGCACAACTGCAAAGATGGAAGGAAAGTACCCAAACAGCTCAAAACCCATAAAAAATCCATCAACAATCCAAAAACCTAAGCTTGAACAAATCTGATCACTTACCTCATGTGCGGCCGACACGCGCGCGCGGCTCCGCTCGACTCCAAGCTGCAGGAACGCCAAGCTGCATCACTTGCTTTCTTTCTTTGCACCTCTTCTCTTTTCTTTTCCTTACTTCCTCTCATTTCTTTTCTTTATTTTCCTTTCTCTGTATCCCAGGGAGAAGAGGGGAGGAGGGGTCCAAATATATAGAGAAGAGAGTGGTCAATCCAGTCAACAGGTGGTGGGAAGTGAAATTAAGGAAGTGCCCAAGCTTAAAACCCACCAAAAAGCACAACCAGCACAATGGGGTACCGGTACTATCCATGTAGTACCGGTACCCAAAGGCTTGTTCCAGAACCCCACTCCTGTTCCGGAACGCCAAGCCAATCGCAAGAGGCCGCTCGAGCTCCTGCACGCGCGGCGCCTCTGCTGCCTCTCCTCCACTCATGGACAGCAACCAACCCACACACATACACACACACACACGCCTCCAACACCATCACCAAGCTCAAACCAAGCTTTCTCTCTCTCTCTCTAGAAAAACTGCAATGCACCTTCATGAGGCTCGATGTGAGGATCCGAATTTCCGCAAAAGGATTATTGTTGAATCAGCTGTGACACCCCCGGAATTTGGATTAGTCCTCTATATAAATGATATAATAGAACTAAATCTCTAACCCGGCTATAGCATTTTGGATTGTAGCAAGATCCAAGAGGAACATGAGAGTTAAGCGTGCTAGAGCTAGAGTAGTTCTAGGATGGGTGACCCCCTGGGAAGTGGGGCGTCACAGTTGGTATTAGAGCCATTCACCAGCCGGAAATGTGAGATGAGTCTCGGCTGAGCCAGGGTTATATAGCGGGTAGAGCGAGGCTCCCCGGCTAATGACCGTTGTGAGTGGAGTGCAGCTCCTCACAAGGTCGGCTAAGGCTAGCGAGACGAGTCTCACATCGCCTGGTGCTTTTGAGTGTTCTTGAGCCTGACGTGGACGTCAGGGCTTAAAGGGGGGAAGAATGTGACACCCCCGGAATTTGAATTAGTCCTCTATATAAATGATATAATAGGACTAAATCTCTAACCCGGCTATAGCATTTTGGATGGTAGCAAGATCCAAGAGGAACATGAGAGTTAAGCGTGCTAGAGCTAGAGTACTTCTAGGATGGGTGACCCCCTGGGAAGTGGGGCGTCACATCAGCAGAGCTTCTGCAGTGCGTTTGGCAGCCTCTGGGGGCATGTACTGTGTACTGGAGGTGTTTGTGCACAAATTGGACACAAGTGTTGGACTTCGGGCTTAAAATGGATCACGTGAGTGATCGGAGGACCCCGTTGAGTGTTTAGAAGTGTTCTCGTGCGGAACAGATATCAAAATTGGACTCAGCGCGAAATTTAGAAGTGTTCTCGCGCGGAACAGATATCCTAGAGTAGTTCTAGGATGGGTGACCCCGTGGGAAGTGGGGCGTCACATCAGCAGAGCTTCTGCAGTGCGTTTGGCAGCCTCTGGGGGCATGTACTGTGTACTGGAGGTGTTTGTGCACAAATTGGACACAAGTGTTGGACTTCGGGCTTAAAATGGATCACGTGAGTGATCGGAGGACCCCGTTGAGTGTTTAGAAGTGTTCTCGCGCGGAACAGATGTCAAAATTGGACTCAGCACGAAATTTGGGGTAAAAATACTTGTCTGGATGCATTCGGCAAATTTTAGGAGCGGAATTTGGCAAAACGGACATCAAATTTGGATTCAGCGCGCGAAAACGATGAAATTGGGCTACTTACTTGATTTTTGCGCCACTGGTTACTGTTCACGCAAGAACAGTAACTCCGGCAGCCGACAGGCAGCGGCGGAGTGCGGCGGACGGGCTCGGGCAGCCGACGGAGCGGCCGCGAGCAGCGCGCGGGCAGGCGCGCGGTGCATGGGAGCGCGTTGGACATATGGCGGCTTGCGATAGGGTCGGTTTAGTGGGCGCGGTTCACGGAGTGGCGCGGGGCGGTGCATGGACTGGGAGGGACACGTGTTGGCTTCCGGTTGGCTGGCTCAGGTAGGCGGGGTCCACCGTGGCGCACCAGGGTGCGTCGGGAACCGTGCCTGGCAGGGCACCAGGCGGTGCGCCAGGGTTGGTCGGGTGTTAGTGCGGGCCATGTGGCGCCCGCTGATTCGCGGGCGCCACCCACCCGCGTTGACCGGGAGAGGCCACGCGGCGCTTCGCGAATGGTGCGGGATGCTGTTGCCTGTTCGGGCAGACGTGGCGATCCCTGGAGAATCCGGGCACTCGTCGCAGGCCGGCCCGTGGAGCTTTCGGGCGCCCGAAAATGGGCTTGCGCTCGAAAGTTGGGACAAATCTGGTATTTCTGGATTTGTCATTTTGGGCCTATAAATAGAGCCCGAACTTCTCCCTGGAACTCTTTTCCTCATCCTCTTCTCTCAGTGCAACCTTCACGAGATTTCCTCCTCTCCCAGAGCCAGTTCCATCTAAAGATTCCAGGATTTTTCTGTGGCACGCATCTCGAGGTTTTCATTTTTACGGCGCAGCGCGACGCTCGTTCGTTTGTGATATTCTTCATCGCATTTTGTGCGAGGACTCCCGCGGCTTACTCCGACCACCGTTTTAGTCGATTCTTGCGCCGTTGGCTTCTCGACAGGTAGGGCTACGATCTTCGTGATTTGAGTTTCCCCTCATTTCGAGTTTATCTTAGAGTTACCCGAGCTTTCATTTGACCTTTTTTCTTGGGCGGAGTTTTGGACAGCAATGTAGTACTTCGGCGATATCTTTGCGCAAAGGCGTCGGATCGAGGCGTGCCAAGAGGCGTTTTTCATCTACACAGCGGAAGGAACACTCTCAAATTTTCTAGTAATTTTCTGAATATTTTTCAAAGGTGAAAAGTCCCTGTTTACAGGAAGTAGTGTTACAGTTTTTGAGATCGGTTTATTTCGGGGTGGTTCCCTTGTCGAATGTGTTTCTCAGTGTAGGAAACTCGGATTTGAACGTGCAGGTACTCGTTTCGACCGGTTCATCACGAGGATCGTGAAAGTATTTTTCTTGGAATTTTCTGAGCATTTCTCACAGGTAAAAATAGGGCATCTTTGGACTGTTAGCATTGGGACAGCATGTGTTGAGTTTAATTGTATGTTTTGGGGTAATTCTTGTACAGTGATCGCGGCGGTTTAGCTGTTTGGGCGGGAGCACTATTTGTGTCACGCCCCGGGGTCGAAACTGCGACCCGGGCTCGCCAACAGATCCGCTATCTGTACGGAAACTGCCACACACACGAAGCGTCTACCCTGCAAAAGATCTATAGCTAAACATGTATCAGAGCTGAAATAGAACTAATAGCTACAGAATCAAACACTGAACATCTGAATATAAATAAATCCTCAAATGCATAGTATCTCAGCTATGAAAAATAAAACTATCCTCACAGATCACTCTGACTGTCCAGTACAAAAGTGGAATCATAAAAGATACAAGGTACCTCTACCTCTGACTCTCAAATAAAATGGGTAAGGAGCTACACGGCCACGTCCTCACCTCGATCAGCTGTCTCCGCGCGAACCAAGCCGGAACAGCAACCTCAGGAAACTTGTTACCACAGCGGGTGTGAGAACTACTGCAGAAGGTAGTTCCCAGTGGGTACCGTCACCAATATCCACGGTATGCCCACTAACTCTACCGCTGCACAAAACAATAGGTATGCAGATAGATAATACGAAAGCTGAAAAGAAACTACAGTTAATATGCCACAAATATCATACTCAAAGAGAATGCTAATCGAACCAATAGAACCATCAAACCTTTGCCACTCACTGGGCGGCATCGCCACTCACTGGCGGTATATCACGAAACTAATAGAACCCTCGTGTGAAAACCGCCTCACAGGCCAAACCTTCGCCACTCACTGGGCGGCATCGCCTCTCACTGAGCGGCATCTCACGGAACCGCCTCAACAGGCCAAACCATCGCCACTCACTGGGCGGCATCCCCTCTCACTGGGCGGCATCGCCTCTCACTGGGCGGCATCTCACGGAACCGCCTCAACAGGCCAAACCATCGCCACTCACTAGGCGGCATCGCCTCTCACTGGGCGGCATCGCCTTTCACTGGGCGGCATCGCCCCTCACTGGGCGGCATCGCCCCTCACTAGGCGGCATCGCCTCTCACTGGGCGGCATCTCACGGAACCGCTTCAACAAGCCAAACCATCGCCACTCACTGGGCGGCATCGCCACTCACTGGGCGGCATCGCCCCACACTGGGCGGCATCGCCCCTCACTGGGAAGCATCTCACGGAACCGCCTCAACAGGCCAAACCATCGCCACTCACTGGGCGGCATCGCCACTCACTGGGCGGTATCGCCCCTCACTGGGCGGCATCTCACGGAACCAATAGAACCCTCCACGACTCAATCTGATAAAGCCCATGAAACCCACAAGACACTAGAAACTGTCCACGGAGTCAAGTAAAATTCCACTCGGCCACCAGGCACGAGGGCACATGCACTCTGAACCCGTCCGACCCTTCTGGGCAATCTAATAATTTAAAAGGGTATTTTTAAGGTCAAATTTCCATTAAAACAAGTTCGGTGATTTTTAAGATGGTTCAAATGCAGTCCGAATGCCAACTAAATATACAGGCTAGTGTCCAATGATAATAGGAACCTACTAAAAATAATTAGGGGTACAGGTTAGCATTATACAATATTCCAGGCAACTATCAGATTTTTCATCATAATAAAAATACATGCTAGACATACAGGATATTCATGCAGAAGCATTAGGGGACATTTAATAAAGTTTGGAAGACTTCCAACCCACCTGGAACGCTTTCCGCAGGCAAACGCTGAAGTCGGTGAAGCGCCGCACCCCTCACTGTCAGAAACTGCCGGAACGCCCAAAAATCGCGCCGTACGCGCTCGCGCTGTCGCGGTCCTCGGGAAAAGCCCCCGAAAGCTCGATCATTCCTCTCGAGTCTGCAAAAGAATCCGGCGCGCTCCGGCTCCTCACTGTCAACTCACAGCACGCGCACACCCATACGCACGCACGCACGCACGACATGGTTCCGCGCGACGAAACTCCAAACTCGCAGCAATCAAGCAAACGATGGAAGGAAAAATCCAATTAATCTCAAAGCATCATAAATCCATCATCAAATCCATCTAACGGAGTCCAAAAAATCAAACTATAAAAAATCTGCCAACTTACCTCATGTACAGTCGACGCGCGCGCGGCTCCATTCGGTTCCAAGCAACTGACCACAGCACACTCTTCAACCTCTCCCACCCTCTAACTCTCCTTCTCTTTCTTTTTCCTTACTTTCCTCTCATTTCATTTCTCTCTTTTCTTTTCTTTGATTTCTGCTGAGTAGAGCAGGAGATGGTGCCCATATATATAGAAGGGAGGGGGTCAATCCGGTCAACATGTGATGGAATGTGAAATTACCAAAGTGCCCAAGCTTAAAATACTCAAAAAAAACATCCTGCACAATGGGGGTACCGGTACACAAAGGCCCACTCCGGAACGCCAAGCCAAAAATGCCAGTGCGCGCTCAAGCTTGTTGGGTTATGTATAATTGGATCTAAATAGGGGAAAAAACACCTAGAGGGGGGTGAATAGGTGTAAACAATAAACACTCAAAAATTTTTGCGATATAAAACCCAATGCGGAAAAATAAATAACACGCAAAGATTTTTACGTGGAAAACTCCAATCCGGAGTAAAAAACCACGGGACCGATAACACGGTGAAATCCACTAGAATTAACACACGTACAAGGTGATTTACCGTACACACTTACGACTCAACCTTTTCCATACACTCCTAGTAGATCTTCTCCGCTCGCTCTGCAACGCTGCACGAATCCACGATTAGCGTCCAACGCCGAATCCACGGCGTCCAATGTCGAGTCCACGACGTCCGACCGAATCCACGGTCTTCACCCAGTAGCACGTCTCGAATCCACGAACGTACCTCGCTCCGAATCCACGAGAGCGGTTGCACCTTGAATCCACAAGGCCACGCGAGTCCACGCGCCGATTTTGGGAAAATCGTTGTTTTTGGGTGGTGATGATCCGCCGAATACTTAGATTAGAAATAGATCGGAAATACCATCTAAGTATTCATTAATTTGATTCTACTCAAAATCTGAGTTTGAAAAACCTATAATCAAATTAATAATATAGATGAAGAAACATAGAATTAAATCATGTATTTCCTTTCTTCTCTATATGTGGAATATTTAAGGATTGATTGGATTCCTTCCACTTAGCGTCATCCCCTTAAAAGATGAAACAAAGGGTCTATTTATAGGTTAGAAAACTTGTGGAAGAAGATAAGAATCAAAAACTAACCATTACTGGAATTTTACAGGACGACAGTCCGGACTGGAGTTGGCGGTCCGGACTGTCTCAGCGAAACAGACGATTTCCAGAAAAGACGACATTCGGGGTCCGGACTGAAATCCACGGTCCGGACTGTTCATGCTTTTCTTGCAAATTCCACGTTCGGGGTCCGGACTGAAATTCCCAGGGTCCGGACTGGAATTATGCACGAACTAACCTATGTTCGGGGTCCGGACTGTAAAGCCCGATCCGAACTCTGAACATATGGAATGTCCAGTTTTTGATTTTTATGCAATAAAAAAACTCATCCACGTGTTTCTACACTATAAGAAGTATTCGGATCAACAAACTTATTTAATTAAACGTACCTGATCCTTTTGAATTCTTCTTACTTGAGATTGAGGTATACGATCCAACTTTTTCATCTTCAATCTTCAAGACTTAACCGATTTCACGAAATACGCCAACTCAAATTCCGTAACAATCTCCCCCTTTGGCGGTTTCGTGACAAAACACAAATCCACTCAAGAAAAATCAAAAAGATATTTTTGTTGATATCACCATACAACAAAAATTTACATTGGAGATCCAAATAAAGATAAATACATGAGTTAAACTTCCTAAAACAGACTCTAGACTTAGACATCTGTAATATCTGCAAAAGAAATCATTCTTGACACAAAAGATCGTTAGTAACCTCAAGAATTTTCAACAATCAAAACCAAACACAGAGATAGAGTTTTTACTCATTATTATGACATTTGCAAGTTCAGATATGTATGAAAATCATAATAAAAAATCGACATATCTTTTAAGCAATAGAAATCCAAATGTCATAGAAAGGTTAGTCAACAAGCAACTTGTTAGTTATATTACAAGCCCAAATAGTTAGTCGAATAGTTAGTTGAGGCATGCATCAAATCACATATAAAACCAAAGTTGAAAGTTATACTTACCTTTACCTTAGTTTCAGCATTGTGCATTGTTCAATCACTGTTCAAAGTTCTCTAAACTCTCTCCCCCTTTTTGTCACAAAACGAAGCCAAAATTACATAATTTAAGGAGAGTTAAAAGTTCAAGAACCAAAAGTGAACTGAGAACTTAAAAAAAATGTAACAAGCCTGCAAGAATACAGAAGGTTAGTACAGAAATAAACTGAACGATAGTGAGAATAAAGGAGATTACTCCGAATCGTCAGAGCTGATGCATCCGAGCTTCTGAAATATTTTCTTGATGCGCTTGTTCATTGAAACTTGTTCTTTCTTTACCTCTCTAAGATCCTCTTTCATCTCAACGAACTCGTTAGACATGCGTTCTTGCTCGTTGGAGAGGCGCTGTTGTTCTTTGTAGATTGAGGTAACAGAGGCATCATCATCGGAGGTTGAAGGAGGTATTGGGGGAACTGATGTTGTAGCTGCTGGAGGTGGAGTTGCAGATTGTGTTCTTCGTCGACGAGGAGGTGATGGAGGCTCATCTTGCTTTGTGGAGAGGGATTTGACGATAGTCGTGTCGTTGATAGTCCCCAAGCTATACATATAAGTCGATGAAGAAGTATCGACTTTGAATCTTTTCAAAATACGCATAATTATCATTGGATAGGGAAGTCTCTCGGTGGGATGCGCATGTTCGACATACCGAGCCATCCTAGACCAGATAAGGAACGGGATGTTGAAGTTAGAACCCATAGCAGTTGCCGGGTGTCCAATAAGATAGAGAAAAAGCATCCTGTCCCATCGAAGAACTTTGGTTTGCATGTTCGGAAGGATATTGTAGCAAACAATGAAGTTTAGATATCGATATTCCGGTTTAAGCTCTCTTGAGAGAACTGAGTTCCCTGTTGACATCGTATCGGGCATACAAATCCCATTTACAACCACTCTCCAAGAGTCAGTGGAGAAGACATGACCTTTCAAGTAATGTCGGCCTTCAGCCCTAGCCTTCATCCCCACAACTTCTCCAATCAATTGTGGAGTGACCTTGATTTGAAAATTTCTAACCTTTGTTAGAAATTCGTGCTTTCCGTCCTCCTGATCAACCAATCCTGAACCATTCTGATAGAACATCCTTACGGAATGGAGACAATATCCGGTGGTCTCAGGAAAATGGCATATGGGGCCAAGACCAACATGGTCAAACAAGGTCCCAAACAGTTCCTTCCGTTCCTTCAGAGCATCGACATTGACGTGTCTTTCGCCAATGCATTCTCTTTTCTCGAAATCCTTTATCCTTGTTGAGCTTATAAAGTCTTGTGGAGGGGGCTGGCTTGCCAGTGGTTCTTCAATTGAGATACCCCGAGCACTTCCTCGTTTCCTTGCAACATTCTTTCTCTTGGTTTTAGGTGGAGTTGCTTCCATCGGTGCTTTCCCTTTCTCAGCGGCAGTAGGTGGGGTTTTTGCCTTGGACGTTTCTGCTGGGACTTTCCCTTTTGAAGCAGTAGGAACTGTCGCTTCAACCACCAACTCATCCCAGTCGATTGATTCTGTGACGCCCCACTTCCCAGGAGGTCACCCATCCTAGAACTACTCTAGATCTAGCACGCTTAACTCTCATGTTCCTCTTGGATCTTGCTACCATCCAAAATGCTATAGCCGGGTTAGAGATTTAGTCCTATTATATCATTTATATAGAGGACTAATCCAAATTCCGGGGTGTCACAGATTCAGTTTCTGATTCCGTCTCGGAGTCATCTCGAGTTTTCTTTGCCTTCTTAGCCCTCTTAGGCTTGGTCGTTGCTTTCGAGTGAACCATAGCAGAAAGAAGAAATATGATCCAAGTGATTACCATTTCTACTGTTCGTTGTGAGAGACAAGTCTTGTGAACAACAACTCAAGAACACGACAAAAATTGTTTATTTTCAAAAATTTGAAAAATTGTACCTAAACAATCATTATCATATAGAGAGACTAGGAATCAAATTAGTTTTGCAAAAAGAATTTTAAAAATAGATCAATTCCATGATTTTCGAAAATTCCTATTATATGCCCTAAAATCGAATTTTTAGAAATCGAAGCCTAAAAATCAGTTAATCAAGAGAAAACCTTGCATATAATCAAAACTAATCTGCCCAGAGTTCTTATTTCAAAAGAAGTTTGATCAAAAACAAATCACAAACGGAAAAGATATGAGATTTGCATCACGTTTTGAGAAAAATATAGAAAACCTGTGAAAAACCGAGATTTTGATCAAGAAAACTCACTTGGATTTGGAGAAAATGAGTTGGGAAGGCTCCAAAATACTTGAATTCTAGAGAGAGAAGCTCTGGAGACTTTTGAACAAAAGATTGTAGTAAAAGAAATCAAATCCCTTTTGTTCTTAATAAAACCCTAGACGCGGTCCGGACTGCCTGAAGAATCCAGTCCGGATCGGCTAGCCGCAGGATTTTCCTGCGTTCGGGGTCCGGATCGGCTTGTCCAGTCCGGACCAGCTCCAAACTTTTTCTACAGAAAAATTCAGAAAATTTCCAGAAATTCCAGAAAAAGATTGTAAGCAATGTTGTGTATCAACTTTAAATAAAAATCATCGTTTCATACAACAAGAAATAGATTATGCCAAATCTATCAAAAATATTCAACAAATGAAACGAAAATTTATAAAAATTAAATCCCTTAAAGGTGAACAACTTCAATCACATCTGTCACGCCCCGAGTCCGCCAATTTGTACGGTTCGGGCACGCCAACAGACCCGCCAATCGGGTAAGACCTTTTCCTACCCGAAAGGAACGGTAACATCCATAATAACACAACAAGTGTATGCGGAAGCTCAATATCAGAGTACTAAAAATCACTACAAATTTAAAACTTTCATTCAATAACAAATAGTTAATGCGGAAATGAAAGCATACAAGAGTGAACCATGCATTACTTCATTACACTTTACATCTCTGAACTTGCAAATAAAATTATTACAATTCCTTTACATAAATTCCTCACCATACAAAGTTCACTCAAGAAATATATAAAAGGGATACCTCTGCTAGACCCTCTAGGTCTCTATACTGCTGGGCCCTTGCCCCTGTCGTATGCCTCGCCGTCTGCATCTGAACCGTCTCGTCCGCTGTATCCATATCCGAACCTGTGGGGGGGGGGGGGGGGGTCACCCAAGGGGTGTGAGAACTCCGACAGAGTTCCCAGTAGGTTCAACCACCGAGAAAAAGTATCCTACACCACTTAGTCCAATGGAAGCAATAATAATAGTGCTAGGAAACTAAAATCCTCAATATCAAAATGCGGCTACACAATATAATATATCACTGCACTATACTATCTGTGTCTAATCATCAACCATCACTACTCTGTCTAGCCACACTAGGCAACTAACCACCAACTCGGCCACTATGTCGCTGTATACAGGGTCAAACTAACCCAGCCACCTTGGCCACTCTATTTCTCTTTATTCTTTAATTCTGGTGCTTTAGTTCAAGTTAACCCCTCAGAAATTTCTTATCCAACGGGCCCCAGCCCGGTAGTCCTGCTACCATAAGATAAGATTTCTAAGGTTGCCGATAACACCCGCAAGTGTTACCCCGTCCTACGGGAGAAACGTGCCAGATGGGTCACTGCCCAGGAGCGGGATACACCTGCGCCTCCAACAAGGGTCACGTTTCCTCTCCGAAGGTACGCCCGTTTTATCTTTATATTTTTCTTTCTTTTCTTTTCTTTTTCTTTCTCTTTTTACTTTAGTTCTTAGCCTCCTTGCCTTTGAACACTCTTCTTTCTCATTCGAGCTTATAGCTCCAATTTTGCCATTGGCAAATCTCTTTCTTTGAGCATTTAGCTCCTTGCTTTCACTTTTAGCCTTTCGAAAGTACCTCGTTCGACGGGTCACTGCCCAGGGAGTCCTGCTCCACAATGACGAGTCAAATTCGAAGGCGCCATTTACATTCTTGTTATGCTCTTTTAGCCGCTTTTAGCTTGCTATTAAACTTTACCCTTTTTGCATTAATTACCTCTTATCCTAGGTCTCGCCGTCAGGATAACTAGAGAGTCTCTTGGACTCTTATCATTTCTCTTTCTTTTAACTCAAATTGAAGTTAAAGTGATTGTCCATTTGCCCAGACACCCTATGACCCACTCTAGGGTTGTATTATTTAGCTTTTTGACTTTGTGATTACACAAACTTTTCCTTAGAGTTTGACTCTAAGTTGATCACTTTGCTATCAGTTTAATTCTTTAAACTTTGTGGCCACATACTCTTTTCTTTGCCGAACCTGGAGTTACATTATCTCTATTTACCTGTTGCACTGTGCATTTAGAGTTATCTTGACCCTAATCCATTTCCTGTGAGTATAAACTCCACTCGTTCACCTTAGGTTTTCTTACCTAAGTTTCATATCATGTTTAACCTAGAGTTCCTTGACTCTATGTTAACCAGTCTATTCTCAACCCACTAACTTACCTTAGGTTTCCTTTACCTAAGTCTTATATCATGCTCATCCTAGAGTCCTTGACTCTATGTTGATCACTCTATCCAATGTCCTTAGGTTATCTCCTAAGATAATGCCACTCATTCAATCATAGGATATTGTCACGCCCCGGGGCTCGAATCGCGCGGAAGAAGAGCCACCGATGCTCCTGATTCAGCCATATATTTTTTTTTGTAAACCAACGCTCCCCGGTGCGTGTCCAGACCCGCCGCATACACAAATTCACTCTGCAAACGGGCAGAGTCTCCTTTGTATATGCACGGCGTCTCACATACAAAATGTCTCACAAGGCGTAGCACATACAATCTCTAACCACATCAGTTGGGGTCTCGTGCACATACAACCAAACGACTCACATGATATTCTAATATTCACTTAGAACATAGAGGCCGATGTTTGGAAAAGATAAATAATCACAAGGTTTTGAAAACGGCATCCACACGATGCCGATCTTTGTGAAAACATTTCGCAAGCACATAAATCCCACAAGGTTTGTAAAATTCGGTGCCCACACGACACCCATGTTTTAAAAGTAGTTTTCGCAACTGGTTTTCTTTGCTTTTCATTGTTTAAAACGGCCAAGTAAGAAAGAATGCAATAATCATTCGTTTATTCAAAAAGGGAAAAAGGCAACATCCACTTCGACCCCACGGGGGTGTCGCAATCCACAACTAGCTAGCATGAGTAATAAAAGAAAAGGAAAGGAAAGTCACTGTATCTGAAGTCACTAAAAGCCAGAACAGCACTCTCGCAGCCTCACCGGCGCCCTAGCACTCGCCCCTGGACGAACCTGTCACGGAGTGGGAAATCAGTGACTAGAAATAGCATGATAGGCATAAAAGAACAATAATAGGTCAAACCACAAAACCGGAACAACCATCCCTCTCATGCATCATCCACCATAACCACACCCTGTATCAAAACAACATCGGGCACCTTTCCCGATGTCCACCGCCGAGCACCTGCCTCGGCCGCCGAGCACCTGCCTCGACATCACCGCTCACACCCCCCACCCATGGGGGCCCCCATTCCTAACGCCACCCTCGCGTGGGGTACACGGGTCAACGTACCACTTTTCCGGAAAAGCACACCCTTGCGGTGGCCAAACCGCTGGTGTGCGTGTAGCAAAACTTGAGCCTCAGATTGATATTAAGTATAATAACATAACAGGGTTAGTGCATAATCAGAAGGAGACTAACAATTCCACATTGCCCCAACATGCTATTTCTAACAGTAAATCCCTATTCCCACAATCCCCGGGAATGTACCCACCTTGTGTGCGTCGTCCTGCGTTCGTCCAGTCCGCGTCTGTGCACCAGTCGCCAGCAGCGTCCCGCGCTCCTCAAGGAACATGGGCAAGTCAAGACTTAGAGGTCCGAAACTTACATCGACTCCCAACAGCGTGCGGCGGAGTTCCCCGCACGGCACCGGCCCGTGCGGCGTACACTCCGCCTGGGCGCAGCCCCGCGCGGCACCAGCCCGCGCGGGCGCCCCTCCTGCGGGCGGCCCCGCGCGGCCGAGCGCCGCGCGGGCGCGCTGCCCGCGGTGCGGGGCGACCCCGCGCGGCACCAGCCCGCGCAGGCACCCCTCCTGCGGGAGGCCCCGCGCGGCCGAGCGCCGCGCGGCGCGCTGCCCGCGGTGCGGGGCGGCCCCGCGCGGCACCAGCCCGCGCGGGCGCCCCTCCTGCGGGCGGCCCCGCGCGGCCGAGCGCCGAGCGGGCGCGCTGCCCACGGTGCGGGGCGGCCCCGCGCGGCACCAGCCCGCGCGGGCGCCCCTCCTGCGGGGCGGCCCTGCGCGGCACCAGCCCGCGCGGGCGCCCCTCCTGCGGGCGGCCCCGCGCCGGCGCGTTGCCCGCGGTGGGGGGCGGCCCCGCGCGGCACCAGCCCGCGCGGGCGCCCCTCCTGCGGGCGGCCCCGCGCGGCCGAGCGCTGCGCGGGCGCGCTGCCCGCGGTGCGGGGCGGCCCCGCGCTGCACCAGCCCGCGCGGGCGCCCCTCCTGCGGGCGGCCCCGCGCGGCCGAGCGCCGCGCGGGCGCGCTGCCCGCGGTGCGGGGCGGCCCCGCGTGGCACCGGCCCGCGCGAGCGCCCCTCCTGCGGGCGGCCGAGCGACGCGCCGGCGCGCTGCCCGCGGTGCGGGGCGGCCCCGCGCGGCACCAGCCCGCGCGGGCGCCCCTCCTGCGGGCGGCCCCGCGCGGCCGAGGGCCGCGCGGGCGCGCTACCCGCGGTGTGGGGCGACCCCGCGCGGCACCCGCCCGCGCGGGCGCCCCACCCGCGGCCGGCCCCGCGCGTAGCGGTGCGCGACGGCGCCGCCCCTCCTCCCTCCTCGTGACCAACAAAACGAAGGGAACAAGCTTACCCGAACGAAAACGCACCCCGACTCACCTCGATGCGCGAAAGAGGAGGAAGGAGAGGGGTCGTCCGCTTGCCTCCACCGGTCCACCCTCGCCCGAGTGCTTGGTTACTCCTTGACGGCGGCTACGAGGGAAGAAGTAAAAGAAAAGAGGCGGCCACAAAAACAAATGAAACCCTAATACTCTTTCCCATCCGGCTATATATATATACTAAAAAGTTAGGGTTTACCTTAAAAGGTATGGGGGTTGCCAACACGGATCCCGAGACTCCTAAGGGGACCCCAACTTCAAGAATTAATTCTGGTCAGACCGGAAGTCGGAAAATGAAACCGATCGCGCCCGCGCGCTCCGCTCCGCGAGCTCTACCGCCTAAAATTATCTGCGGGCCCCGACGGTCTGTCCGGAAAAACACCAAAATGAGGCCCCCGGTCGGACATTACAAGAAGAGGGTGACCAGAAAGGTTAAGGAAAGACCGGGTCTTACAGATATACCCCTAAATTTGATGCCACTCATTAACCCTGAGTCTAGGTTTTCTCCTAGTCTTACTACCAGCATGTCCTTTTCCTTATGCTTTCACATGATTCCTAGGGCTATACCCTAACATGATCACCGATAACAAATAATTGATTCCCCTTTTTACGCATGCAATTATTTCCATCTCAATCATCAATAAAGTTTAACATCTACGCAGGCAATTATCATCCATATTTAGCAATTCAGAAAAATCCACTTTTCTATCTGCATCCTTCTACACATGCAAGTTTATCTCTTATTCTAATAATTAGAAAAGTTTACTTCTCTTCTATATCCATCTACACATGCAAAATTCAATCATAATTACCCAACGCCTCTAACAGGCTACTATCATGCTTCAAGATCAAAAGCAGAGGAAAAAGTGGAGAAGTCACCCATTTTCGATAGAATCCCCCACCTCGGTGTATTCTTTTGGTCCTTGAAGGAGACAATTTCAACTCCTTGGATCCGTGAGGCTTCCCTACATTGTAAGGAAGGCAAAAGATAAGCAATTGCTTTTACATGATTCACTAAAATTCATAAGGCGGTAAAACTAACCCCTTTTTTTGACAACTTAAAGGGAAAAATTCCTATTTGGTCATTTTCCCCATCAAAAGGCTAAATTTTTATCGGTTCATAAAAATGAGAGGAGAATAGTCATCCCATGGCATGTTGCCAAAAAGAAACTTGCTCAACTCGATCCGGGGTCAAAATGCTCAATTTGAGAAAAGCTCAATTTGAACAATTTCCCAAAATTTACCGATTTTGCATATTGGCAAAAAATCGAGGATTCGCTTTCAGAATTGGAGAGAAGCTCAATTTGAGGTATTCCCCCGACTTATCGATTTTGCGTGTTGGCAAAATTAGGACATTGCATTTTTCTTATCGGGGAAAAGGAAAGAAGAGAAAAATTTTCTTTCTTTCCTTCTTTTCTTCTTTTCTTTCCTTTCTTTCTTTTCTTTTTTTTTTGTAAGTGTTCCTGCTGCTGGGCAGCAGCATGTATAGCTGCTGCCCACGCAGCAGTTCCAGCAGCTGCTGCTGCCTTACGCAGCAGCAGCAGGGCCAGCAGCTGCTGCTGCCTTGAGCAGCAGCAGCAGGGCCAGCAGCTGCCCCCAAGGCAGCTGCTCAAGTAGCTGCCTGGGCAGCTGCTCAATGCTGCTGCGCAGGCAGCAGGACCAGCAGCTACCCCCATGGCAGCTGCTCAAGCAGCCCACGATGGCTGCTGCTGGCAGAAAGAGAGAGAGAGAGAGAGAGAGAGAGAGAGAGAGAGAGAGAGAGAGAGAGAGAGAGAGAGAGAAAGAGAGTTTAACTTACCTTCTTCCTCCTTCTTCTTCCCCTTTTTCTTCTCCTTTCCTTCTTCTTCCTCCTTTCCTTCTCCTCTTTCGTTTCTTCTTTCAGCTGAGAGAGAGGGAGAGAAAATGAGAGAGTGAGAAAGTGAATTTCAAAAGAGAGGAGAGAGTAGAGTATTTACTCTCTGCAGGGGTAGGTGGGGAATGGGGTGATTTTACTAAAAAGCCCCCAACTTAACCCCAATTTTACTCAAATACCCTTTAAAAATGCTGCAGTTTTCCTGCAGTGAGCAAATTTGAGTACCCTCTTTTCATTGCGCTTTGCCGTCGGCTGGGAGATCGAAAATAAAATTTTTCTTCTTCCCTTTATTCTACAAATTTTTCTTAAACTTCCCACGATTTTGTTTAAATTTTTGGACTACCCTAAGCCCTCGAAAGAGAGCCCCGAAAAAGCTTCGCGATCAACTGCACTGTCAAAAACTGCAGTTTCAGAATTCACGAAGCATTTTTCTTCGCTTCGTTCTCCAATTTTCCTTAATCGCTCACCTAGGTTTTTCACCCCTTTTAATCAGAAAACTTTTGTGAGACACCTCACGATTTCTTTTAAATTTTTGGGCTACTCTAAGTCTCCGAAACAGGGCTCCGAAAATGCTTCGTGATCACAAATTTCAGAAATTCCAGAATTTGCAGAGTTCTCGGGGTTCAAGTCACTTTTCGACCCGATGCCCTTCGCGTCAGCCCGAAACGCACCGAACTCGACTGTAATCATATTTAAATCACGTTACAAGTCTTCTCGCTGAATTTCGCCATTTTGCGAACTCGGCGAACACGAGTCCAAATTTTGCAAACTTGAGGCTTCGCTTCTCAACCACAACTCACTTTTCGACTCAACGGCTTTTTCGTCGATTCAAAATACTTCCAACCCACTTGTAATTACATTTGAAATGTGTTACAAGCATTTTTGCTGAGTTTCGCCACTTTCCAGAAATCGGCGAACTTAAGCTTTAGAATTTAGAACTTCAAATTCTCAACTTACAACTCACTTTTCGACTCAACGGCCTCTGCGTCGATTCGAAATGCTTCCAACTCACTTGTAATTACATTTGAAATATGTTACAAGTGTTTTTGCTGAGTTTGGCCATTTCTGGGTCACCAAAAGCCTCGCTGTATCAAAAATCGCTGGCGGACCCCGTTCTCACAATCCGGGCATCCGATCAACGCGAAACTTTTACTGTGGCCTTAAAACATATTTACGGAGCTCCCGTAATTTTCTCGAAATTTTCCGACACTGTGAATTTTCCACTAAAAATCTGCGCCCCCCTTTCTCCAATAAAATTCTAGATCTCTTTATTTTATCCCGATTTGGGCCCAACTCACTTCCAAATATTCTTTACTTCCCCAACTTTCATAAAAATGGTATTTCATACCATTTTTATTTATATTTATTTATATACCATAGATCTGGTACATTACATTCTACCCCCCTTAAAATAAGTTTCGTCCTCGAAACTTGTATCACATCTCGACTCCTATTTGATCGAGAGGGAGGAATTTTGCCCTCAATGCTGGGCTCACTGTATGTCGTTACTGGCATCATATTGCCTGCTCGCGGAGACTACACGAGCAACTCGTTCACGAATTCCTATCTCAATCCAGGGACAAACTCAGACCTAGTGTCTGGCCACTTTCACCAAATAGGTGAGAGACACAGTTGAGCACTTGCTCTCTCAATTTGCCACTAATGACCCAATCTTTATTTGTGAAATTTCCACTTTAATTCCGCCGTCATTCTTTCACAACGAGGTTGCATCTGCAACAATTACATTTACCGCATATTCTTTCCAATCGCTCCCCTGCCTAATGTGGAGGGCAAAGGCCAATCCACAAGTCCTCAGCTATCACGCACGCTGCTAGTGCTCTAAATCCACAGGTTATCAGCTAACCCGACATCTCAGACTACTAATAGGTTCACAGACCACGGTCAAATAGGGGCCTATAGCCCAAAACTAGTCCACAGACCCAATCGTCAAACGGGTAGATCCACACTTAGGATTACTCCCCCAACACTCCCACTAGGAGCTACAATACCTCAATCATCACTAGCCCTACGGCCTGATCACATCACACACTCTCAGTGTACTAACAGCCTCAAGGCTCACACGTGGCATTCCACGTTCCCGGGTCATCGCTCGGACTACCGCCCCGACCAAATCTCTATCATGCCCCGCCCTCAGGTCTCGGGCCGCTGTCTCTCACAGCCGACTGCGCCTGCCCACTGGGCTACAGGCCCACAGTCCACAAACATGGTCCAGGCACGGATCGTCCCCAAGCGAACCCGCTAATCGTCGCCACGCGACCACTACGCTCACTGAGCAAAACCAACTAACTAGTCGTCAATCCACGACCCGAACCCTCTATCAACTCTGGCCACACTGGGCACAGGCTAATGTGTCACCTAATCAGCCCTCTCTGGCTAAACAATATTCGTGCTCCATGAGCACCCAAACAGTTGGGCGTCCTACGCCCCCATGCTGACTCATAAAGTCCAGCTTTAAGCAACTTGCTTAAACACGCGTATGACTCCTATACACCACTCCCAACTGGGTTGAGGCACCACTATAACCCGTTCACCACTCTGGTGATTAACACGCAAACCCTGCGGTGGCAATCCTTGCCATTATACCGATCAATCAGACCGCCACCATAAAACTCTCGCTCTTTCGAGAGATCCTCGTATCTTGAAGCCTACTCTGGGCCTCACTAACTTTACTATGCGGCAACTCAGCCACAATCGTCACGCCACATGGTTACTACCGTCATCAGGGCGAACTCACGCCGCCAGGCCCGTAAATCTTCCTTGCCCTAACCCTTAGGGCACAGCAACTTGGCTCTCGCGACATAGCGATCACCATTTACCTCGCGAGTCGGTCACTCACTGGACCTACTAACCATACTTTGGCAGCAATGTTACGGCATTTTGGTGTTGGCATATTTCGTGAGTCAAGTCAGTGAGTTGAGTCGGAGTCTTAAAGGGATCAAATTGTCATTCAGCAATCAAAGACTTAGAGAAGATTCAACAAGAGCTCAAGTTAACACTCAGTGTCTTGAGTCTTGAAGATTGAAGTTGAAGAATTGTGGATCAGTTACATCAATCTCAAGAAGAAAGTATTCAAAAGGATCAGGTATGGTTAACTAAATAATTTTGGTGATCCGAATACCTTCTTATAGTGTAGAAACACTTGGATGAATTTTTAATTGCATAAATTTCAAAAACTGGACATGGGACATGTTCAGGATCCGGATCAGACAGTCCAATCCGGATCCCGAAGGGTGTTTGTTCATTGGCAAATCCGATCCGGATCAAAGGTCATTTCGATCCGGATCCCGAACATGGGTTTTTGCTGGAATACATGAACGATCCGGATCGGGCATTTCAATCCGGATACCGAACCCTGTTTTTACTGGAATAGCCTGACTCGTTACGACGATCCGGATCACAGTAAATCCGATCCGGATTGCCGTCCTGAAAATTTCCAGATAAAGTAAGTTTTTGATTCTTATCTCTTTCCAAAGGTTTCTAAACTATAAATAGACATTTAGGGTTTCTCAAAAACGTGGGGAGCACGGCCGATCAATTTATAAAACACTTGAGAGCAACCCTAGAGGCTAGGTTTTTATCGTTCTTCCCTATAGCCTCTTTTAGGTCAATTCGACGGTTCTTTCAAGAACATATCTTTTGTCGAATTGATCTAATCTTTGCTTAGAGATTTTTCCCATGGATCTTCATTGATAATCTAAGCAAAGGATCACCATCGAAGCCAATATTCTTACCGGCTGAGTTTGCGTCGTGGATTCGACGTGGCATCGTGGATTCGGTGTGCTAAAGGCATTTCGCGGATTCGAAACGTGTGCTCGTGGATTCGAGTGGCGTTCGTGGATTCGAACGTGTGCAGTGGACGTGCAAAATCGTTGGAGCGCAAGGTCCGAAGAAGTTGAAGGAGGGGTTAAATCCGTGGAGACGGTAATCACCTTGTTATTCTTCTTTTCTTAGTGGATTGTTATTGCGTGGACATCCAACCGGTCAGCGCAAGGTCCGAAGAAGCTGAAGGAGGGGTTTGAGTTCGTGGAGTCGGTAATCACCTTGTTATTCTTCTATTCTTAGTGGATTGTTATTGCGTGTTGGTCCCGTGGTTTTTCTCCTGGATTGGAGTTTCCACGTATATCTCGGTGTGCTGTTTTTATTTTCCGCATTGGTTTTTATTTTGCACTGAGATTTGGTTTTATAAGTATTACACCTATTCACCCTCCTCTAGTTGTTTGATAGTACCTATTTAGA
>CM055066.1:43738844-43785039 GCA_029204045.2 Tillandsia leiboldiana | reverse complement strand
TCCTTCGGGATATATAAAAACCTACAATTGGTATCAGAGAGGGTTTTAGGTTTATCTATCATGATGGGTGAAAGTGGTAATATTTATAGACCTCCTCTTTTTGATGGGACTAATTATGCTTATTGGAAAGTGCGGATGAGAGCTTTTCTCATCTCAATTGATGAGCGAGTTTGGCAAACCGTGGAACACGGTTGGGTGCATCCTGTTGAGGAAGTAGGAAATTCTACTACCCCAAAACCTCGCTCTAGATGGTCCAAAGAGGAATTTGAAAGATCTTCTTACAATGGGAAAGGTATGAACGCTTTATTTAATTCTCTTTCCTCGACTGAGTTCACACGAATTTCCACGTGTGAAACCGCGAAGGAAATTTGGGGTATTCTCAAAATTACACATAAGGGTACTAATCTTGTAAAAATTCAAAAGCTCCAGATGCTTACAAGTCAATTTGACTCTATTCATATGGAAGAGCATGAATTGTTTACAGATTATTACACAAGACTTCAAGATATAATCAATACTCGTGCTAATTTAGGAGAAAAGATCCCGAAGTGGAAAGTTGTAAGAAAGATACTTCGGACTCTTCCGGAACGGTTTAGGGCAAAAGTTACCGCCATTGAAACCGTTAGTCATCCGGATGAGATGAGTGTAGAGGAATTAGTAGGTGCTTTGCAAACTTATGAAATGACTTTTCCTACTAATCAAGTTTCTTCCAAGTCTTCTTCTAAGCTTACAGGTATTGCATTCAAATCAACAAAGGATGAAGATAGCGAATCAAGTTCCGACGATGAAATCTCTTTTGCCGATTTTGAAGAACAATTGGCGCGGATCACAAAGAAATTTCGTCGAAAGTTTTGGAAGAATCGAACCGATGGATCTTCATCCACGAAACCTTCTAAAGGATCATCGGGTTCTAAATCCTCTAACCTCAAAAGCTTTGCAAAACCTTCTAAAGAAAAAGAAAAATATGATTTCGAAGGGGAAATCCAATGCTATAGATGCAAAGGCTACGGCCATTTTTCAACGGAATGTCCTTCTCCGAAATCATATAAAAAGAAGGCTTTGCAAGCGAAAACTTGGGACGATTCTACTTCTAATGAATCGACCTCAAGTAAAGAGGAAAAAGTCGTTGCCTTACATGCTTCTCAAATTCCCTCTTCTAATGTTTGCTTATCATCTTTAATCACTGACTCTATTCCTTTGATTTTGCATGAAACATCAACAACCAACGGAGAGTCATCAAGTGAGGGGGAGTCGGACGAAGAAGAATTCGTTGAGGCATATCAACAACTTCTTGCGGAATCTAAGAAGATGGCCAAGCATATCAAGAAGTTGAGGAAGCAACGACTTGAGAATCAAGACGAGAATCATGCTTTAAAGATAAAACTTCATGATCTCGAGGAGGAACAAGGACGTTTATTGAATAACAATAAAATCCTCCAAGAAAAGCTAAACCAATCGGAGACAAACGCTAAATCATATATGGACAAGATTGGTTTTCTAGAAAAACAGTTTGAGGAGATTCATGTCACCAACTAAGTTTTGACCAAGCAAGTTCATGAACTCAAATTCGACATACAAAGGCTTTCAACCGGTTCCAAGAAACTAGATTGTATGTCCGGATTAGGTCAAACAAGCAAGGTTGGTTTGGGATTTAAAAAGGATCAAACTGTGCATGCTTCAAGTTCCACATTCAAATTGAAAGGAAGAACGTGTCACCTTTGTGGACTTGAAGGACATTTGGTGAAGACGTGCCCGAAAAAGAGAAAGAAGAATTCTTCGGCAACTTCATCTACGGAGCGAACTCAACGGAATCAAAAGATACATCAAGTCAAAGGAGTTCACTCAACCCACCAAAGGTCCGAGCCACAACATCAATCATACAAGTGGATCACTACGAGGCAAAGACCTAAGGTGGACCAACAGTCAAAGCGGACATCCCCCGGCCACAACGAATCAAGACAACCCAAAATCCAGCGATTTTGGATTCGGAAAGGTGATATCTTTCCTTGTCTTAAGTTCTAAATAGCTTATGACTGTATGTAATGCTTTGATTGGTTTTCCCTTCATATCTTTCTTAATCTTTGCATTACATGTTTTTCAATGCTCTTCGTTTTTATACTTTGTTTTTGAACAAAAGGGTTTTTACTGAACAAGTGCATTGAATAAAAAGGGCTTCACGTTTATTCACTCCAAATTAATTTTATTTGGATTATCAACTTTACTCCATAATCATAATCTTGAAGATACTTCATTATAGGAGTTTTTGATATTATAAGCATCAAATTTTAGAAATCATGTGTGATCTTTAGATGCTTAATCTATCTCGGTTGTGTGAATTCATTGTGATAAACGTGAGACAACCGATAGACTAAAATTTGGGATTTAATTCTTTCACGTAAGAGATTGCATTCTTACAAGGGTAATGAAATGATTTGCAAAAGATGTGGAAAGAGTTACATCCGAAAGGAGTGTGAAAACTACCACCACATGTTGGAAAGAGCTGCCACCCCCGGTCGTCCGGTCTGTGTGTGAAGCTACCACATGTTATGGATGCTTGAAAATTATTTATGAAATTTTGTTTAGTTGAAGCATTCGGAGATTTAAATTTAAAGCTCTTATTTTGAACAATCTCCTGGTTGGTATAAGGTGGGATAGTTGAAAGATGCTCAAAGAGCCACCCTTAGGTATTTTAGTGCTTATCTCAAATTTGAAAGGGTAAAATTCAAAATTGATGTCATTTGGAAATCTCTGTAAGTCATATTTGTAAATCCGTTACATCTTGATAGACTTTGGATCTCAAGACTATTTTTGATGACTTGTGTTTGACGAATATAACATGAAAAACTGTTTATAATGTTTTATCTTTATTTTTAATGATTTAGGAGTAAATCTTTTTAATTTTGTGAAATTAATTGGATTGAATGACATCTATGTGAATTCATTGCTTAAAGCACTTAAATTGATTTCTTGATGGAATACAAATCGGTATTTGAAAAGATTCTAAAATCTGGATTTGTTTCAAGAAATTATTTGATTTTTGCTTTCTGGTACAGGTACGCAATCTGCACTTTTGTTATATACCGGAACTGAGCCTTTATCTCTCTTTCTCTATGAACTAATGCTGTTAGTGATTTCCTTTTGTCTAGTATGTTCACTGTTTGACAATTTGTGACAAAAAGGGGGAGAACAGAAAATAATGATCGTATCACAAAGGGGGAGAACATAAATGCTCAAGACAGGGGGAGAACATGGAGAACATGGAGAACATGTTAGAGATGCTCATGATAGGGGGAGATAAAGAAAAGATTGAAAGAGCCGAAAAACAAAAGAACCAAAAGGACGAATCAAATGTAGGATTTTAATTTCTAACGACTAACGTTTGATTTTGTTTGGAGTTTTGTTTTTGCAGGATCTACATCACTTTAAGACTCCAAGTCCTAAGTCATAGAGTTTGTTCTAAGACTGGTTCAAATGTATTTTTGTCTATTGGATCTTTCATGCAAAGAAAGTCAATGTTTTGGTGATGACATTGAGTTTCGATTTTTTGGTTTAAGATGAGTGACTTGAGCGCTTTTATGTATTTTTGGGTTTTGTCACGAAATTGCCAAAGGGGGAGATTGTTACGGCATTTTGGTGTTGGCATATTTCGTGAGTCAAGTCAGTGAGTTGAGTCTGAGTCTTAAAGGGTTCAAATTGTCATTCAGCAATCAAAGACTTAGAGAAGATTCAACAAGAGCTCAAGTTGACACTCAGTGTCTTGAGTCTTGAAGATTGAAGTTGAAGAATTGTGGATCAGTTACATCAATCTCAAGAAGAAAGTATTCAAAAGGATCAGGTATGGTTAACTAAATAATTTTGGTGATCCGAATACCTTCTTATAGTGTAGAAACACTTGGATGAATTTTTAATTGCATAAATATCAAAAACTGGACATGGGACATGTTCAGGATCCGGATCAGACAGTCCAATCCGGATCCCGAAGGGTGTTTGTTCATTGGCAAATCCGATCCGGATCAAAGGTCATTTCGATCCGGATCCCGAACATGGGTTTTTGCTGGAATACATGAACGATCCGGATCGGGCATTTCAATCCGGATCCCGAACCCTGTTTTTACTGGAATAGCCTGACTCGTTACGACGATCCGTACCACAGTAAATCCGATCCGGATCGCCGTCCTGAAAATTTCCAGATAAAGTAAGTTTTTGATTCTTATCTCTTTCCAAAGGTTTCTAAACTATAAATAGACATTTAGGGTTTCTCAAAAACGTGGGGAGCACGGCCGATCAATTTATAAAACACTTGAGAGCAACCCTAGAGGCTAGGTTTTTATCGTTATTCCCTATAGCCTCTTTTAGGTCAATTCGACGGTTCTTTCAAGAACATATCTTTTGTCGAATTGATCTAATCTTTGCTTAGAGATTTTTCCCATGGATCTTCATTGATAATCTAAGTAAAGGATCACCATCAAAGCCAATATTCTTACCGGCTGAGTTTGCGTCGTGGATTCGACGTGGCATCGTGGATTCGGTGTGCTAAAGGCGTTTCGTGGATTCGAAACGTGTGCTTGTGGATTCGAGTGGCGTTCGTGGATTCGAACGTGTGCAGTGGACGTGCAAAATCGTTGGAGCGCAAGGTCCGAAGAAGTTGAAGGAGGGGTTAAATCCGTGGAGACGGTAATCACCTTGTTATTCTTCTTTTCTTAGTGGATTGTTATTGCGTGGACATCCAACCGGTCAGCGCAAGGTCCGAAGAAGCTGAAGGAGGGGTTTGAGTCCGTGGAGTCGGTAATCACCTTGTTATTCTTCTATTCTTAGTGGATTGTTATTGCGTGTTGGTCCCGTGGTTTTTCTCCTGGATTGGAGTTTCCACGTATATCTCGGTGTGCTGTTTTTATTTTCCGCATTGGTTTTTATTTTGCACTGAGATTTGGTTTTATAAGTATTACACCTATTCACCCCCCCTCTAGTTGTTTGATAGTACCTATTTAGATCCTTCGGGATATATAAAAACCTACAAGCAACCTAGCTGACACAAGCGTAAAACACCCTATGCTGAAGGTGTTGGCTGCGCCGACAAAAGTTCGGCGGCCGCTGCCATTCCCTTTACTGTCGCCCCTACAGGCGGCGACGCCGTATACTCACACGTTGTTTGTGCAGCCTCAGCTTGCTGCGCTATCAGCCACCGAAGCCTATCTATCTGCTCCGACTGTCACATCGACGCCACACTTAGGCGTTGGAATCAGCCTTCCTGTCGGCGGAAAATTTCCGCTGACGGCAAGAAACTTGATCTGCTGCTGGACCACCAATAAGTGCGGCCACTTGCTATCGCAGCTCGTGTACCTTGTTCGACCCATAGCCCTCTCGCGGCTCGAGTCGAGACAAGCGCGTATCCCTGCGTGGTGTCATCGCTAATATGCACACCACAACAAAATGATTTGCCCAAATTTTAGCCATTTGAGCAACGCGCAATCTATATACCGACAGAAAAGCTCGTCGACCCAATCATGCGAAAGTATAAGAGGGTACTCCCTTTCATCTCCAACATTACGTTGTCGGTCGCCAACGTAATATCCGAAGAATGAAAGCTCGTCGCCCTCGATCAGTCCCAACATCCTTTTTGGGAACAACAATAACCAATCGAATGCTTTCGCCCAACAATCCACACACTCTCTCGTGCTAATCCCTAGTGTCTCCCTAAGGTTTGCTAACCACCTAGGACTATTCCTAGGCTCTGATACCACTCTAATCTGTCACGCCCCGGGTCCGCCAATTTGTACGGTTCGGGCACGCCAACAGACCCGCCAATCGGGTAAGACCTTTTCCTACCCGAAAGGAACGGTAACATCCATAATAACACAACAAGTGTATGCGGAAGCTCAATATCAGAGTACTAAAAATCACTACAAATTTAAAACTTTCATTGAATAACAAATAGTTAATGCGGAAATGAAAGCATACAAGAGTGAACCATGCATTACTTCATTACACTTTACATCTCTGAACTTGCAAATAAAATTATTACAATTCCTTTACATAAATTCCTCACCATACAAAGTACACTCAAGAAATATATAAAAGGGATACCTCTGCTAGACCCTCTAGGTCTCTATGCTGCAAGGCCCTTGCCCCTGTCGTATGCCTCGCCGTCTGCATCTGAACCGTCTCGTCCGCTGTATCCATACCCGAACCTGTGGGGGGGGGGGGGTCACCCAAGGGGTGTGAGAACTCCGACAGAGTTCCCAGTGGGTTCAACCACCGAGAAAAAGTATCCTACACCACTTGGTCCAATGGAAGCAATAATAATAGTGCTAGGAAACTAAAATCCTCAATATCAAAATGCGGCTACACAATATAATATATCACTGCACTATACTATCTGTGTCTAATCATCAACCATCACTACTCTGTCTAGCCACACTAGGCAACTAACCACCAACTCAGCCACTATGCGGCTGTATACAGGGTCAAACTAACCCAGCCACCTTGGCCACTCTATTTCTCTTTATTCTTTAATTCTGGTGCTTTAGTTCAAGTTAACCCCTCAGAAATTTCTTATCCAACGGGCCCCAGCCCGGTAGTCCTGCTACCATAAGATAAGATTTCTAAGGTTGCCGATAACACCCGCAAGTGTTACCCCGTCCTACGGGAGAAACGTGCCAGATGGGTCACTGCCCTGGAGCGAGATACACCTGCGCCTCCAACAAGGGTCACGTTTCCTCCCCGAAGGTACGCCCGTTTTATCTTTATATTTTTCTTTCTTTTCTTTTCTTTTTCTTTCTCTTTTTACTTTAGTTCTTAGCCTCCTTGCCTTTGAACACTTTTCTTTCTCATTCGAGCTTATAGCTCCAATTTTGCCATTGGCAAATCTCTTTCTTTGAGCATTTAGCTCCTTGCTTTCACTTTTAGCCTTTCGAAAGTACCTCGTCCGACGGGTCACTGCCCAGGGAGTCCTGCTCCACAATGACGAGTCAAATTCGAATGCGCCATTTACATTCTTGTTATGCTCTTTTAGCCGCTTTTAGCTTGCTATTAAACTTTACCCTTTTTGCATTAATTACCTCTTATCCTAGGTCTCGCCGTCAGGATAACTAGAGAGTCTCTTGGACTCTTATCATTTCTCTTTCTTTTAACTCAAATTGAAGTTAAAGTGATTGTCCATTTGCCCAGACACCCTATGACCCACTCTAGGGTTGTATTATTTAGCTTTTTGACTTTGTGATTACACAAACTTTTCCTTAGAGTTTGACTCTAAGTTGATCACTTTGCTATCAGTTTAATTCTTTAAACTTTGTGGCCACATACTCTTTTCTTTGTCGAACCTGGAGTTACAATATCTCTATTTACCTATTGCACTTTGCATTTAGAGTTATCTTGACCCTAATCCATTTCCTGTGAGTATAAACTCCACTCGTTCACCTTAGGTTTTCTTACCTAAGTTTCATATCATGTTTAACCTAGAGTTCCTTGACTCTATGTTAACCAGTCTATTCTCAACCCACTAACTTACCTTAGGTTTCCTTTACCTAAGTCTTATATCATGCTCATCCTAGAGTCCTTGACTCTATGTTGTTCACTCTATCCAATGTCCTTAGGTTATCTCCTAAGATAATGCCACTCATTCAATCCTAGGATATACCCCTAAGTTTGATGCCACTCATTAACCCTGAGTCTAGGTTTTCTCCTAGTCTTACTACCAGCATGTCCTTTTCCTTATGCTTTCACATGATTCCTAGGGCTATACCCTAACATGATCACCGATAACAAATAATTGATTCCCCTTTTTACGCATGCAATTATTTCCATCTCAATCATCAATAAAGTTTAACATCTACGCAGGCAATTATCATCCATATTTAGCAATTCAGAAAAATCCACTTTTCTATCTGCATCCTTCTACACATGCAAGTTTATCTCTTATTCTAATAATTAGAAAAGTTTACTTCTCTTCTATATCCATCTACACATGCAAAATTCAATCATAATTACCCAACGCCTCTAACAGGCTACTATCATGCTTCAAGATCAAAAGCAGAGGAAAAAGTGGAGAAGTCACCCATTTTCGATAGAATCCCCCACCTCGGTGTATTCTTTTGGTCCTTGAAGGAGACAATTTCAACTCCTTGGATCCATGAGGCTTCCCTACATTGTAAGGAAGGCAAAAGATAAGCAATTGCTTTTACATGATTCACTAAAATTCATAAGGCGGTAAAACTAACCACTTTTTTTGACAACTTAAAGGGAAAAATTCCTATTTGGTCATTTTCCCCATCAAAAGGCTAAATTTTTATCGGTTCATAAAAATGAGAGGAGAATAGTCATCCCATGGCATGTTGCCAAAAAGAAACTTGCTCAACTCGATCCGGGGTGAAAATGCTCTCAAGAATTTGAGAAAAGCTCAATTTGAACAATTTCCCAAAATTTACCGATTTTGCATATTGGCAAAAAATCGAGGATTCACTTTCAGAATTGGAGAGAAGCTCAATTTGAGGTATTCCCCCGACTTATCGATTTTGCGCGTTGGCAAAATTAGGACATTGCATTTTTCTTATCGGGGAAAAGGAAAGAAGAGAAAAATTTTCTTTCTTTCCTTCTTTTCTTCTTTTCTTTCCTTTCTTTCTTATCTTTTTTTTTTGTAAGTGTTCCTGCTGCTGGGCAGCAGCATTTATAGCTGCTGCCCACGCAGCAGTTCCAGCAGCTGCTGCTGCCTTATGCAGCTGCAGCAGGGCCAGCAGCTGCTGCTGCCTTGAGCAGCAGCAGCAGGGCCAGCAGCTGCCCCCAAGGCAGCTGCTCAAGCAGCTGCCTGGGCAGCTGCTCAATGCTGCTGCGCAGGCAGCAGGACCAGCAGCTGCCCCCATGGCAGCTGCTCAAGCAGCCCACGATGGCTGCTGCTGGCAGAAAGAGAGAGAGAGAGAGAGAGAGAGAGAGAGAGAAAGAGAGTTTAACTTACCTTCTTCCTCCTTCTTCTTCCCCTTTTTCTTCTCCTTTCCTTCTTCTTCCTCCTTTCCTTCTCCTCTTTCATTTCTTCTTTCAGCTGAGAGAGAGGGAGAGAAAATGAGAGAGAGAGAAAGTGAATTTCAAAAGAGAGGAGAGAGTAGAGTATTTACTCTCTGCAGGGGTAGGTGGGAAAAGGGGTGATTTTACTAAAAAGCCCCCAACTTAACCCCAATTTTACTCAAATACCCTTTAAAAATGCTGCAGTTTTCCTGCAGTGAGCAAATTTGAGTACCCTCTTTTCACTGCGCTTTGCCGTCGGCTGGGAGATCGAAAATAAAATTTTTCTTCTTCCCTTTATTCTACAAATTTTTCTTAAACTTTCCACGATTTTGTTTAAATTTTTGGACTACCCTAAGCCCTCGAAAGAGAGCCCCGAAAAAGCTTCGCTGTCAACTGCACTGTCAAAAACTGCAGTTTCAGAATTCACGAAGCATTTTTCTTCGCTTCGTTCTCCAATTTTCCTTAATCGCTCACTTAGGTTTTTCACCCCTTTTAATTAGAAAACTTTTGTGAGACACCCCAGGATTTCTTTTAAATTTTTGGGCTACTCTAAGTCTCCGAAACAGGGCTCCGAAAATGCTTCGTGATCACAAATTTCAGAAATTCCAGAATTTGCCGAGTCCTCGGGATTGAAGTCACTTTTCGACCCGATGCCCTTCGCGTCAGCCCGAAACACACCGAACTCGACTGTAATCATATTTAAAACACGTTACAAATCTTCTCGCCGAATTTCGTCATTTTGCGAACTCGGCGAACACGAGTCCAAATTTTGCAAACTTGAGGCTTCGCTTCTCAACCACAACTCACTTTTCGACTCAACGGCTTTTTCGTCGATTCGAAATACTTCCAACCCACTTGTAATTACATTTGAAATGTGTTACAAGTATTTTTGCTGAGTTTCGCCACTTTCCAGAAATCGGCGAACTTAAGATTTAGAATTTAGAACTTCAAATTCTCAACTTACAACTCACTTTTCGACTCAACGGCCTCTGCGTCGATTCGAAATGCTTCCAACTCACTTGTAATTACATTTGAAATATGTTACAAGTATTTTTGCTGAGTTTGGCCATTTCTGGGTCACCAAAAGCCTCGCTGTATCAAAAATCGCTGGCGGACCCCGTTCTCACAATCCGGGCATCCGATCAACGCGAAACTTTTACTATGGCCTTAAAACATATTTACGGAGCTCCCGTAATTTTCTCGGAATTTTTCGACACTGTGAATTTTCCACTAAAAATCTGCGCCCCCCTTTCTTCAATAAAATTCTAGATCTCTTTATTTTATCCCGATTTGGGCCCAACTCGCTTCCAAATATTCTTTACTTCCCCAACTTTCATAAAAATAGTATTTCATACCATTTTTATTTATATTTATTTATATACCATAGATCTGGTACATTACAACATCTAACATGATCTTATGAGTAATGCCTTTATCAAATCATCAATTTGGTAAAGAAATTGAAATACAAGATCAATAGATGTTTGAAATCCCAAATATATTAGATAATGTATCTAGACAATTTGTTGAAGAGAGTGGCACTTTGAGCATCTTTCATTAAAATCCCACCTTATACCAACCTTGAAATTTGACAGAGTCAAATATTTCAACATGCATTTTATTTAATCAAACATGAAAAACCTTGCTTGGTATACATGTGGTAGCTGCACACAGTACTCGGACGACCGAGGTGGTAGCTCTTTCCTCCATGTGGTGGTAGTTTTCACACTCCTCATTGGGATGTAACTCTTTCCACATCTTTTGAGCATATTACTTTTTCTTTGACTCCCCCTCAATTGGCTATCAATTATTTAAGATATAAAGTATTCAGCCAAATATTGATCTCGATTTCATACTCGACTAAACAGTCAAATAAGATAAAAACTATACCAAGAGATCATCGAGAGAGAAATTGACTTTGATCAAAACAAAGATGAGTTAATTGACATAAATGATCATTGCATCAAATGAAATATTATGACATCTAAAGCATTCCAATTGCCTTTCGCAAATGAATAAAACGTTTTTTATCCAAAGGTTTTGTTAAAATGTCAGCAAATTGATCTTCAGTTGAAATATATGAAAGTTGAAGAATATTTGATTCAACTAGCTCTCTAAGAAAATGATATCTAAGTTCAATGTGTTTTGTTCTTGAGTGCAACACAGGGTTTTTGGAAATGTTTATAGCACTGGTGTTGTCACAGAGAATCATTACCGAAGTTGCTAAAATTCGGAAGTCGCTCAACACACTTTTCATCCAAATGAGTTGGGTTGAACAACTACCCGCTGAGATATATTCCGCTTCGGCAGTCGAGAGTGCAATGCAGTTTTGCTTTTTACTATGCCACGCAACAAGGCAATGGCCAAGATAAAAACATGCACCACTCGTACTTTTTCGATCATCCACAGATCCTGCCCAATCGGCATCTGAATATCCAACAATATCTAGACTTGTTCCCATAGGATACCAAATTCCGAAATTTATGGTTCCTTTGATGTACCGGATGATCCGTTTCACCGCTTTCAGGTGAACCTCCTTTGGTGCTGATTGATATCTCGCGCAAATCCCAAAACTAAAGGATATGTCCGGGCGACTAGCTGTGAGGTAAAGTAGACTTCCAATCAGGCTGCGATAAAGTTTCTCGTCTACATTCTCACTAAGAGATTCACTTCCTAATCCCTTATTGCTAGTTCCCATTGGAGTCGGAAAATCTTTAGAATCTTCTAATCCGAATTTCTTAACCAACTCCTTTGCATACTTGGATTGACACAGATAGATGCCTTCATCATTTTGTTTCACTTGCAATCCTAGAAAGTATGTCAGTTCGCCCATCATAGACATCTCAAATTCGCTTTCCATGGTTTCAGCGAATTTAGAAGCCTCATTATCTCTTGTTGCACCAAAAACAATGTCATCGACATAGATTTGTGCTACAATGAAGTTATTTTAGTAATGCTTCACAAAGAGAGTCCTGTCTGCTCCCCCTCGAGTATAGCCCTTCTCCAAAAGGTGCTTCGTTAACCTTTTGTACCATGCTCGCGGTGCTTGTTTTAGACCGTAAAGAGCCTTTTTCAAACGAAAAACATGGTTAGGTAGTTTACAGTCTACAAAACCTTTCGGTTGAGCCACATAAACTTCCTTATTTAAAAACCCATTTAAAAATGCGCTCTTAACGTCCATTTGAAAAAGTTTTACTTTAAAATGACAAGCTATCGCAAATAGGATACGAATGGACTCGAGTCTAGCTACAGGGGCGAAAGTTTCATCAAAGTCTATACCTTCTATTTGAGAGTAGCCTTGAGCAACTAAACATGCTTTGTTCCTGATGATGGTACCATCCTCATTTTTCTTGTTCTTGAAAATCCATTTAGTACCAATTACATTGTGTTCCTTCGGAGGCGTCGTTAATTCCCAGACTTTATTCCGTTCAAACTGATGGAGCTCTTCCTGCATTGCTTCAATCCAGTAGTCATCCTGAAGAGCTTCATCAACGTTCTTTGGTTCGATTAAGGAAACGTAACAAGCGAATCCACAAACCAACTGTCTCCGAGTCCTGACTCCTTCTTGTGGGTCTCCAATAATATTAGATTCCGGATGATCCTTGGAGATGCGTAACGTTTGAGGTAACGGAGTACTCGGAGGTACATGAGATGATTCCTGCACATCAGATAAACTTGAAGAACCATTAGATGCATCATTATTATCGGAAGAATTGTTATGAGAAGATGCATTTGCAGGAGTATCATCATCAAAAGAGATATCAGGGGTAGATTTATTAGATGCAAAGTGGAAAGCTTCATCTACTTTAACATTTATAGATTCTACTATCGTTTTAGATTCCAAGTTAAATACCCGATATGCTCTACTGTTCGTAGAATAACCCATGAAAATCCCTTTGTCACTTCGAGAGTCAAATTTTCCAAGATTTTCGCGGTCACGTAAAATGTAACACCGACTCCCAAAGATACGAAAATAATTGATATTCGGTTTTCTATAAAACCATAGTTCATATGGTGTTTTTAAGGTTCCTGGGCGCAAATAAACTCGATTAATAACATAGACTGCAGTGTTCACGGCTTCAGCCCAAAAATGTAACGGTAAATTCCGGCTATGAAGCATAACACGTGCCATCTCTTGTACAACCCTGTTTTTGCGCTCGACTACACCATTCTGTTGAGGTGTATAGGGTGCTGAGAATTCATGTTTAATGCCGTTGGAAGTGCAAAAATCAATAAATTTAGAATTTATGAATTCTCCACCTCTATCACTTCTAACACGAATGATCTTTTCATTCTTTTCAATCATAATACGATGGCAAATCTCGTGAAAAGAATCAAAAGTATCAGCTTTCTCTTTTAAAAATGCTACCCATGAGTATCTAGAGAAATCATCAACCAATAAGAAAATATACCATTTACCTCCCAAAGATGGTTGACGTGTCGGCCCCATAAGATCCATATGCAGTAATTCTAAGGGCCGTTTAGTACCAACGTGGTTCAAGTTCTTGTGTGCAGTCCTGGATTGTTTTCCCTTTTGACAACCACCACACACAATGTTTTGTTTAAGTGAAAGTTTTGGAACCCCCTTGACCACGTCTTTGTTTGAAATTCTAGCAAGTTCCTTAAAATTTATGTGACCTAGCCTTTCATGCCAAAGTGTTTCATTATTCAAAGAGGCTAAGTTACAGTTTTCAGAAATTTTATTAGGAACAACATAACAATTGTTTTCAGATCTAACCCCCTTTAAAAAGAAAACATTGTAGTTATCAGTTACAACACATTCAACAGATGAAAAATTAACTGAAAAACCATTGTCACAAAGTTGACTGATACTTATGAGGTTAGTCTTAAGGCCTTCAACAAATAACACATTATTCAGAATCGGGCCATCTGGAATAGCTACTGTTCCTTTTCCAACAATTTTGGAAGACTGACCGTCTCCGAAAACTACAAGTCCTCCGGAGATTTTCTCAAAATTTTGAAAGCAGTTTTTGTCACCGGTCATGTGACGGGAACAACCGCTATCCAGATACCAAGACGAATTATCATATGCATGCAAGGAAATATTAGTAACAAGACAATGGAAGATTTCACCTTTGCGTACCCAAACCTTTCGAGTTTTGGTGTACGTCGAAAATGATTGTGAAGTTGATACCTTTGGTGAAAGCCTCTTGTTTGATCCATCGCTTTTCCTTGACGTCGTCGTCTTGTTTGATGAACTACCGAGGCTCTTTTCCTTCGAATAATTTGCATTAGATTTTCGAGGAATCACCTTTTTGGTAGTCGTTGCAAGAAGTGCTTGAGTTGAGCATTTGGCTCCCATCTTGCAATTTCTCCTTATGTGCCTTGCAATACCACAATGAAAACATACCTTCGTGCTTGACGATCCCGAAGAGGGTGAAGTAGGTTTGTTGTCGTCGTTTGTCGTCAATTCCGGTGTCGGAGGAGGAGATACCGACTGGGGCACAAAGACTGTCCCACTCGAACTAGGAATGTCTCCAGTTTGAGTGTATCCGAGGCCGAACCGATTTGTTTGACCAAGACCAAGAAGCTTATCCAACTTACTCCTTCCAGAAGAAAATTGCTTTAAATCATCCTTGAGTTGGAAAATGGTCTCCGTCCTTTCCAATTTTTCCTGTCGAGCCTCGCCGTAGAGCTTCAAGAAGTAATTCGCTTTGTTCACCATATCTACATAATTCTTCTCGAATTACTCATTGGACTCTTGAAGGGAAACATTTACTTTAATCAGATTATCCCTATCCACTTCAAGAGCGTTTGAGAGAGAAGATGCCCTTTTTGCTTCTTCTTCAAGATCCTGTAATCTCCCGCTCAAACTCTTGTTTTGCTTTGCCAGTTTCTTTGAATCCCTCAAAAGCTTATGGTAGGCAAGAGCAAAATCTTCACCTTCAGAGTTACTCGATTCATCATCCGTTGTAGTTTTTTTCAACCCGGGAGGAATTGGACAATGAATCTGAAGTACTTGCCATTAAGCACATGAAGGGTGAAGATGTGATGGACGCGTGGAATGCCGTTGCGCTCTTTTCTTCCTCACTTGAAGACGACTCATTTGACGATGAGGTGTCATCCCAAGTGACGGCTTGCATTACCCTCTGCTTGGACGGATTCTTATTTGGACACTCCGTTGAGATATGGCCGTATCCTCGGCACTTGAAGCATTAGACTTGTCTTTCTGAGCTTTTCTTATCCTTTGAAAAACTTTCTTGCTTTCTTGGCTTTTGTCTTGAAAAACCTTTGCCTTTCTTCCACTTTTCGGAGGATGAGGTTTTACTTGAATTACCCCTTCGGAAGTTTCGGCAAAAATTTCTTGTCAGGAGAGCAAGCTGTTTCTCAAAGTCCTCCATAGATAGGTTCTCGTCATCGTCTGAGGAGGATGAATCCGCGTCTTCTTCTTTTGTAGTTTTCAATGCATAACCTGAAGACTTAGAAGAGGATGCCTTTCCCGAAGAATAGTTAGTAGGAAATGTCATTTCATATGTTTGTAAAGAACCAACTAATTCTTCTACACGGATTTCGTCCAGGTGTTTAATAGTTTCAATGGCCGTAACCTTGGAACGAAATCTTTCAGGAAGAGTTCTTAAGATCTTTCTTATAATTTTAAATTCTGGAATCTTCTCTCCCAAGTTAGCACATGTGTTTACGATGTCTTGCAATCGTGTATAGTAATCTGTGAAAGATTCATTTTCTGCCATGAAAATGGAGTCAAACTTGCTCGTAAGCATTTGTAGTTTTTGAATCTTCACAAGGTTAGTTCCCTCATGTGTAACTTGAAGAACATCCCAGATTTCTTTCCCAGTCTCACATGCCGAGACGCGAGAGAACTCTGTTTGTGATAAGGCATTAAATAAAGCATTAATTTCTTTGCCATTGTAAGAAGATAAATCAATCTCTTCCTTGGTCCATTTCGACCTAGGTTTGATGGTGCGAACATCAGCAAGAATTTCAGTTGGATTAGACCATCCTAATTCAATTGATTGCCACACCCGTTCGTCGATGGAAATTAAAAAGGCTTTCATCCGTACTTTCCAGTAGGCATAATTTGTTCCATCGAAGAACGGGGGTCTATTGATGTTTCCACCTTCAACCATTGTTTACAACCCTATTCCCTCTCTGATACCACTTGTTGGGTTATGTATAATTGGATCTAAATAGGGGAAAAAACACCTAGAGGGGGGTGAATAGGTGTAAACAATAAACGCTCAAAAATCTTTGCGATATAAAACCCAATGCGGAAAAATAAATAACACGCAGAGATTTTTACGTGGAAAACTCCAATCCGGAGTAAAAAACCACGGGACCGATAACACGGTGAAATCCACTAGAATTAACACACGTACAAGGTGATTTACCGTACACACTTACGACTCAATATTTTCCATACGCTCCTAGTAGATCTTCTCCTCTCGCTCCGCAACGCTGCTCGAATCCACGATTAGCGTCCAACGCCGAATCCACGGCGTCCAACGTCGAGTCCACGACGTCCGACCGAATCCACGGTCTTCACCCAGTAGCACGTCTCGAATCCACGAACGTACCTCGCTCCGAATCCACGAGAGCGGTTGCACCTTGAATCCACAAGGCCACGCGAGTCCACGCGCCGATTTTGGGAAAATCGTTGTTTTGGGGTGGTGATGATCCGCCGAAAACTTAGATTAGAAATAGATCGGAAATACCATCTAAGTATTCGTTAATTTGATTCTACTCAAAATCTGAGTTTGGAAAACCTAGAATCAAATTAATAATATAGATGAAGAAACATAGAATTAAATCATGTATTTTCTTTCTTCTCTATATGTGGAATATTTAAGGATTGATTGGATTCCTTCCACTTAGCGTCATCCCCTTAAAAGATGAAATAAAGGGTCTATTTATAGGTTAGAAAACTTGTGGAAGAAGATAAGAATCAAAAACTAACCATTACTGGAATTTTACAGGACGACAGTCCGGACTGGAGTTGGCGGTCCGGACTGTCTCAGCGAAACAGACAATTTCCAGAAAAGACGACATTCGGGGTCCGGACTGAAATCCACGGTCCGGACTGTTCATGCTTTTCTTGCAAATTCCACGTTCGGGGTCCGGACTGAAATTCCCAGGGTCCGGACTGGAATTATGCACGAACTAACCTATGTTCGGGGTCCGGACTGTAAAGCCCGATCCGGACTCTGAACATATGGAATGTCCAGTTTTTTATTTTTATGCAATAAAAAAACTCATCCACGTGTTTCTACACCATAAGAAGTATTCGGATCAACAAACTTATTTAATTAAACGTACATGATCCTTTTGAATTCTTCTTACTTAAGATTGAGGTATACGATCCAACTTTTTCATCTTCAATCTTCAAGACTTAACCGATTTCACGAAATACACAAACTCAAATTCCGTAACAAAGCTCCCCGCACGCACGGCGCCCAAGCCGCTGCCGCGCGGCGCCTATGTGCCTGCCGCGCGATGCGCGTGCGCACCCGCCTCCGCGCGCCCGCATGCTGCGCGGCGCCCACGCCCGAGCTGCGCGGGGCCCAAGCGCACCACTCACCACCCCGGACAGCATGACCAAGACCACCACCACCATCGCCAACACCAAAACCCACTCAAAACCATCAACCAAGCCACACACACACTCACAGACACCTTCAACACCATTTCCAAGCTCAATTCAAGCTCTCTCTCTCTCTCTCTAAAAATTTGCAAAATGACTTCATGAGGCTCGGCGCGCGCGTGCTCCGGTCGGCTCCACGCGGCTACAAGCAATAGATCCGCACCGTCGAGACGATCAAAACCCTCTTTTACTTTCCTTTAATTCATCTTCTTCTTCTCCTTCTTCCCTAATTTCCAATTCCTCTGTTACATAATTTTTCCTCTGTTTCACATTTGGAGAAGACGATGACATGGCATTCACTAATTAAAGTGGCTAATTTGAGGTGCTTGGTGCATGGTGCATGGTGCATGGTGCATGGTGCATGGTGCATGGAGCAAAAAGAAAGCTAAGACACACTCCAACACCAACACCAACACCTAATTCCATCCATACACCAACACACTCTCTTTCAAATACCTTTCTTTCTTTAATTTTTTTTTTTTCTCTTCTTTCAATCAAATGCAACACAGACCAAATCTACCAAAGCCACTAATTAAATAAATAATTTAATTAACCCAAATAAGCCAACTCCAAGTCACTTTTTGCCTTCGGGGTCTCCGCACCGGCCTGAGACCTCCCAAACTCCGCTGTAATCTGAAAATACACACGTCCACAGCTTTCCCCCCCTCAAAAAGCTCAACGGTGGAGACGGTGTGCTCAATCCAAAAACCGGCTCCAAAATCGCCAGTTCCAACTCACTTTTCGCCCTCGGGTCCTCCGCGTCAGTCCGGAACCTCCCGAACTCCGCTGTAAAGATAAAGTATACCTGTTCCAAGCATTTTCCAATTTCCTGTACTCCACTACGAAGTCGAGGCTTCCCCGAAACCAGTTCTCTAACGGCGGACAAGCCCGGAAAACTCCGATTCAAGCTGGGGCTTCCGCGTTGATCCGAATCAACCCGAACTCAACTGTAAACAAATATGGAACACGCCCAAGGCGATTTCTCTGCACCACGCCATCTTGCGAGGTCAGTGCGCCATCCGAAATCCCGGTACTCTACAATTTGAACTTGGAATTAGCGATCGAGGTGGGTGGTTGCTATATCCCTCATTTTTCTGACATACCCACTAGGCATATTGCAGAGATGTTATTGGAACATTATGATCGTTAATTGCTAATCTTATGAGCCTATCATGTGAGACATATCATGTCGGGAATGCTTTTAGAAAACTGCTATGTTGGAATCATGATCGTATTCGGAACTTAAACATGTTGGCATGGATTTAATAGTAGTACATATTCTTACATGTGGTAGATAGTGGCATGTTTGGACAATGTGTGATATCTTGTTGGTGGGTACTACGTGGGGCCTTTTGGACATGCATAGGCGGATGGTTTATGTGAGGGTAGTCAGTGGATTTTAGACATGTGTAAATATTTAATGACTTTAGCATGATGGTTATATCTATGCGGAATTATTACCTAATACACATGTGGGACTATTAGTTGTTATACTTCTTTCAATTTTTGCATGAGGAATATTACATGCTTGTATGGACATCTAGGTAGGCCATCTTTTATCGCTACACTTTCATGCTGGAACTTGACTTAGGAGAAACCTTGTTTGTTTCTTTTCTCCTTTCGTTAGTCAGGTGGTATTTGTTGCTCGGGTTTGAGCAGGGGTTTGGGATACTGTAGCCGGGGCCTGGATTATGGATTATGGGTTTTGGCGGCGACCGCGGATATTGGGTGGTTGACTGGATGTCGGTTATAGGACATCAGTGATAGGGCATGATTATGGACTAGAGGGTTTTGTGGCAACCGCGGATAGTAGGCGGTTGACCAGATGTCGGATGTGGGAGATGATTGTGATTGTGGGATATTCCGGCGACCGCGGATATTGGGCGGTTGACCGGAGGTCGGTTGTGAGACCTGGTCGTGGATTTTGGGGTATTGCGGCAATCGTGTATATTGGGCGATTGACCGGATGGTTACTTTTGCTTCAGATTGGGAATCAGTTTTCTTTTAGTGGAGGGTTGTGTTCTACTGGGGCTTTATAGTTGTGATCCAGTCCTGCTTTTGATACTTATCACACCGGCGCGGTTATTGCCCGGTGATGCTTTCCTCGTGTGGGTCGCTCCCCTCGAGTTCCCCTCCGGAGGCTGGGGCCAGACAGTTATTGACAGTTTTGCTATCACATCGGCGCGGCTTATTTGCCCGATGATGAGGGCGGCAGCAGGAGTTTTGCTATCACATCGGCGCGGCTTACTTGCCCGATGATGAGGGCGGTACAGATTGGGTTCATCTGGGACGGTTGGTTACTGTTGCATACGGTTGTTCCAATCTAGGACTGCATTTTTAGAGGCATAGTAGTGGTAGTTTTTCCTTTGCAGTAGTCTTTTACTTACTTCCCCCTTTTTGCCTCTGGTAGACCTAGTGGGTGTGTTCAGGGCGTGAGACTTTACCCACTAGGGGAGGCTACTGGTTCACTAGCAGTTCTCACCCCCATTCTTCTTTTTCTTTTCTTCTCCTTTGTTTTGTAGAGCCTTCTGCGAGTGCTGCTGGACATACAGCGGCGGGTCGAGGAGAGAGGACGGCTGAGTAGCTAGACAGTGGGCCTGACAGTGAGTAGCTAGACTGGTACCTCTTATGTATCCTATCTTAGACGGTTGTACTTTTACTTTTTGGGGTCTGGCTTTAGCCAGCTGGTTGTATATTTGTGTTGAGCTGGGAGAGAGACTTGTACTTATTTTACAGTCATTTTGTATTTTTACTTCCAGTTCAGTCTGAGATGTAGTATTTTTCAGTTCAGCTCTGTTTTATTGCTCTATTATTGTATCTGATTGATTTGAGCAGGTTAACGGCGCTTCGTGCATGCGGAAAATTTCGTGTGCATGGCGGATCTGTAGACGAACCCGAGTTCTGGTTTTGTCACGCCCCGAGTTCAAAAACCAGTGTATAAATTTTTTTTTTTTTTAAAAAAAAAAAAAAAATCAGAGTTGCAAAAACAGCCAGGGCAATGACAGACCGCCACATATATAGAAGAGTCCCAATCCCCTTTGGAATTGAGCCTTTTCTATATATGCACGGCTAGCTTGGCAACAACATCAGAGTACTAACTACGTACAACTACAAGCAAAAGTTACAATTAACTTTACAATTATTTACAACTCTTTCCTTTAACATCAAATAATACATGAACTTTCGGCTGTCCAGGGTCAACATCTAACACGGAATCTCACCAACACGTCCCGACATCCCAGCACCCGCTCGGCCTGAAAAACAGTCACCCGAGGGTGTGAGATACACCGGAGTGTATCCCAGTGGGCACGACGAGACGAGAAATAGCAGATCGTACCTACTGGTATACAATACTAGAGGATAGTAATAATCAGGGGTTAGAATAATCAGATAGGCAATCATGAAGATCAACAGATATATAATCACAGTTAGGATATGCAGATATATAACTGGTGCTGTAAAGAAAGCAAAACTTATAATCTGGGTACAAGCATAGGAGATACTTTTAGCAGAATTTAAAATAGGACAAATATGTATCAGGATAATCAACGCATCAAGGAGTAGGACAATCAGCAAGATAACAATGAAACTATAATCAAAGGCATCACAAAGAATCATATACAGGTAGATAACTAGAAGCCAGATCAAAGAATCAAGGAGGCATGTTAAAGCAACTTAACAACACATGCATCAAATAAATGAAAACACAAAGACCCAATCACAAGCTACCATATTGGCCTTCACAAGACCTCAGGCAAGGCTGCCCACTTGGCACCACCTGGTTGACATTCCCTTCACAAGGGTCACGGGTTGCCACAGCTAACCACTTTACCGGTAAAGTACACCACTACGGGGGATCAGCCCGCTAGTGTACGTGAAGAACAACGGTGCGGGCGATCATAATGCAAATGCTCAAGCTCTCGGTCCACTGACCGGGTAATCGGCAACAAGCCGGGAAATCCCCACTGGGATGCAAGGGCAAAATCAACTGAATCTCAACTCATATGCAAGACCAAGGCAAATCTCAACTCAGCATAAGCTCAACCGAAAAACTCAACTCAATCATGCAGACCAACCAAATGATACAAAACTTAAACACATATTTTTAAGAAAACTGTTTTGAAAAGTCCAAACCCCGAAGAGCATTGCCCTCGTCCTATCAAACAAGAACAGACTCAGGCGACACTACGAAGCTTGGGTTTTAGGTCTAAACCTCGCAGAGTAGTGCCTTTGTCCTATCAAACAAGAACAGACTCCGGCGACCCTACGAAGTTCGGTAAAACATCAGTTAAATAAATCTATGTGTTCAGCAGTGTATCATTTGATCAGCAGGACAAGCAAGCTCACCAATCCAACATGGAAATGTTCCAAGATAAGATATAAATACCAGAGGCACAATGAATAATCATGTAAGGCAGAATAGGACTGATAACAGGCATAGCTCAACATCTAACAACCAATCAGGCAGACTAACCACTTATGCAACTAAACACATGTTTTTAAGAAAACCTTTGAAAACAATAAGTTTTTGGGTCCCAACCCTCGTAGAGCGTTACCCTCGTCCTATCAAACAAGAACAGACTCAGGCTACCCTACAGGGCTTGGTAAAAATATTTATTTTAGAAGATCATGTATTTAGCAGCATAACAGGCGAACAACAAGGAAGCAAGCTCAACTATCAGATGACCAAACAGGCATGGCAATATGTAGAGCAATAATATAACCACTGGAAACAACTAATCAGCAGATATGGTAAAGATCACTAAAGAAGATCATAATCAGGCATAAAGCAGGTATAACGTAGCAAATAACTGAATCAAAGGAAGGGCAGGCTCAAGCATTGGTAGATCAATATAATAATCAAGCATATGAGTGCAACTACGAAATGGCCAATCAGTCAAAGCAACTAACAGTAATATATATTGCAACCAAAGGCAGACAGGCTCAAGATAAACTAGGTTACCAAAAACAGGAGTCCAACCAATACCGTACACCGAGGGCAGAACTGATAAAGCCCGGACCGAAGATAACCCACCTGACAAATCGCAGGCGACTAAACTGAACCAACTGTACGCTCAGCACACCAGATGCTACCGAATAACCCTGAATGTGAATTAAGGTTCAGGAATCAACTTACTAACCAGTATATGATGTGACTTTTGCATCTAGACCCCTAGGGCTTTTAAATTTTCACTTTTAGTGCCAGTTTGGGCACTGTTTTCGCTCGTTCTTTCAACTGGAGATTCATTTTAACATTTCGTCACTTCCAACAGGTTACTTATGTCTTGCTGGACACCGTGCTCACTCATTTGTGGCAGCACGGGTCCCGAGGCAAATTTTGGCCCATAATACATGCACTAACATAGCCTAAAAGCCATTTTGTTTCTTTGGATCAACAAAACCTAATTTAAACGCGAGCATCGCGTTCAGTGACCCCAAATTAGCCAGGAGCTCACTGTTACAATTTTTCAAACAGTCCAAAAGCAGGACTTTAGCCAACTATTTAACCTAAAGCTAGTTTATACACTAACATTCAATCCATTCAACATCTGTTAAAACTTTGTATATGAAACTACCTCTGGACAGTGCCAGGACACTGGGGCTCACCTTTGGGCAGCCCAGAAACTGCTGGATCAAAGAGATCCAAAGCCTTGCTCTCTAACAAGTTCACAATGCACCAACCACTTGTCCACACAGATCTAATTTGATCTGAAGTGAGCATCAAGCTCAAGGGACATTTCTGAGTAACTTTCATATTTACATCGAAGCCTAAATCCAAATAAATTTTCACTGTGGCATTATAACAAACACATGGCATGCACACTTAACATACAAGTACCCAAGCTATTCCCAGCTTTGGTTCTCAGCAATTACTGGACCAAATCCGGTGAAACTTGAAGGTAATTGCTCTACAGAGCACAGGCAACATTCCCAGCATTTAAATTTCCACTTTGCACCCTCGGTTAGCCATAGCCCGAGGTTGAAGAAGATGCAACTTGCTTTGAAAATCGTGATGCTTCAACCAGAAGCTCTGGGACCAAAATACTTGCACCCAATTGATGCTATGCACTTCCAAAATATACCTGGACCCGAGCCCGGCGTTGGGGTGCGGCGGCTGCGGCGGGGAGCAAAGCTCCATTTTGGAGCTCAAGCCCGTTAATGGCGGATTTTTACAGAGGCTATAGGAAGCCTTCTAAATTGCATGGAAGCTTCCTCTGGTCCATAAAAAGCTTCCCGACTAACCCTCGCCGGCCGGAGTTGGCCGGAACGCCGGCTGCCGAGATTTGATCCCATTTCGAACCCATCTTGACCGCGCTTCAACCGCGCTGCATGGTTGCCATGCAAGTGCATGGATGGACTCCCCTCGGTCCCTAGAAGAGTTCTGGGCAGGTGGCCGGCGTCGGAGAAGCTTGACGGCGCCGGAGCACGAAGCTCGGCCAACATGCATAAAACTCAAAAACTAGGGTTCCATTCTGCGACTTCCTTACTTGATCAAACTTCACCAATTTTCGTGGAGATGATCACTGGCTCCTACAGTCCAAGCCCATCATTTTATTTCTCACTTTGGTTCATTGGTTGCGGAGTTCTTCCGAGGCGGAGCTATTCTAGGTTTCCGGCGAGACCTTGCTCCCGCCGGCCAACCAACATGCATGGGGTCTCGGGCTTGTGCAGGGAGAATCCTAAGAGCCAAATTAGGCTTCTGCTATGGGTCTAGGGTGGAAACAACCATTGGTTTGGAGTCCTTACCTTAGCCGGAGTTGTGGAAGAGAGGAAGAAGTCGGTTCTTGGTCCCTCCTCCATGCGCAACCTCGGCAATCTCCAGTAACACTCCACAGGCACCAGAGAATCCTCAGAGTATTCCAGATCCAAACTTGAGCAAAGTTGGTTCCAACTTCTTCTTTCTCTCTCTCTCTCTCTCTCTCTCTCTCTCTCTCTCTCTCTCTCTCTCTCGAGTTCCTCTCTAATGGAGTTGTGTCCCTCGGCCACCCCAGCACCCGAGGTTATGAGGATTAACTCTTGGGAGTTATGAATCCCAAGAGCACCTCGTGTAACCTCCCACGAGTAGCCCAAGAGCCAAAGGTTGCAATTTCTTCCTCAACCGGGTTCACACCTAACCCTATTGTTCCGAGGCTTTCTCAGTGGGTGCAAAATGCACCAAACCCCTTATGGTATGAAGCCCTAACATTTAGGCACATAAAATATTAGGTTCATACACAATTTAGTCCAATTTTCGGCACTTTTCACGCATTTCGAGACAAACTGTTCGCCGAATTGCGAAGCGGACTTCGCCACAACGTCCGGCTCGTCGAGACCTGTCAGGTAGCGTGTTTGTTTGGTTTGTTCGACGCTCGGATTAAAAGTCGTTCCATAAAGTTCGTCGAATTATCGCGCGTGGCACGCACTTCGATACACCCGGGTCGCCAAACGCGAAATCCGTCAGTGCCATTGCGCTCAGAATGTCGAAATTAGCTAGGATCCATTACTAATACTCCTATGTTCATATTCTAAAACAGTGAATCGGCCTTTAGTGTTCTAAGGGGAATTAAATTATAGTGTTTACTATTCACTTAAGTTGTGGGGTCTGCCCGCTTCTTTTCTGATTTCTGGAAGATCCGACCGTCGGATCGAAAATATATGAATACGAAACTTTTATGTTTCGACGAGACGATCGCAATGGTGACCTCGGATTTTCCAGATCAGACCCCGATCAAAAGTCGATATTTTAGGGCCACTGTTGCACTACTATCTACCAATTTTTGCTATTTAAATAATTCTGGAAATTATTTAAACCTGAATTCTGGATTTTAAAATCATGGTTACTACAGGTTTACACTCGGGGCATGACACTCGACGCGCGCGTGCTCCGCTCGGCTTCCAACGGTAAGTCCACACTAGAAGAACACCTTCGCCTCTTTCAAACCCATCTTTTATTTCCCCTCAACTCCACTTCTTATTCTTCTTCTTCTCCATTCATTCAATCCTCTGTTTCAAGTTTTTTCCTCTGTTTCAATTCCATGGAGAAGGTGATGATGTGGCATTGCTAATTAAAGGGGCTAATTAGAGGAGTTGGTGCATGGTGCATGGTGCATGGGAAAATGAAACCCTCCAACACCAACCACTAATTCCATTCCGTACTCTCTTTTAAATTCCTTTTTCTTTCCTTCAGACTAATTATCCAATTTAATTAAATAATTAATTAATCCATTTTAAGCCAACTCCAACTCACTTTTCGCCTTCGGGGCCTCCGCATCAGTCCGAAACCTTCCGAACTCCACTGTAAACCGAAAATACACATATTCCAAACCTTTTCCAATTTTTTGCATACAACTGTGGAGTCGAGGCTCTAACAAACCAGTCCTCTAACGGCGCACAATGTCCGGAAAATTCCGATTCAAGCTGGGGCTTTCGTGTTGATCCGAATCAACCCGTACTCATCTGTAAACACAATTGGAACCCGTCCAAAGCAATTTCTCTGCACCACGCCATCTTGCGAGGTCGGTACACTATCCGAAGTCCCGGTACTCTACATATTTTGTGTTCCATTTTCAACTGTTCTATTTTCTAGTACAAGATGGAACACTTGTTTCATTTTCAAGTGTGGAGTACTTTTAGACTCTTGTATGCAGTTTTCTAGACATTCTTGTAACTATTTGTATGAAGATACAAGTGTTCCATTTTCAAGTACAAGATGGAACACTTGTTCAATTTTTTTAGACTCTTTAGACATTCTTGTCACTAGTATAATTTAAAATGGTCCATCATGTATATATGAATGTTCATAACTTATCTATAGCTGTTCAGAACTTGTATGAACAGCTATAGATACAAGATGAACACTTGAACATTTGAACATCTTGTATGAAGATACAAGATGAACACTTGAACAATTGAGCATCTTGTATGAAGATATAAGATGAACATTTGAACATTTGAACTTATCTATATCTGTACTAAATACTAATGGAGTCAGTGCAATTTATATGTTTATTTGAATGAGCCTCAAGCACCCCCGTACCATACTATCTTGTATATATATGAATATATGTGTGCCCTCTATATGTAATAATCGAGATATTTTAAAGGCGAATTCAATAATAAGATCGAGTTCAAGTTCATTACAGTGGTTTTTCGATGACTGTTTTAATTTGTACAGTTGTGCAGTGGACGACTTAAGTGAATAGTGACCCTATAAGTTAATTGTTTTCCGGCCAACATTGACCCAATCAACCGTTCGGAATCCGATTCCGACGATCCAAATAGTCGATTGCAACGGTTTCGTCGATCCGAGCACAATGGCGCAGACGGAATCTATGTTTGACGACCCTAGAGCCTCGAAAAGCGTGCTGAACTGTAAATATCATAGTATTTTATGGATCTGTGATTTATTTGGATTTTTAGTCGACGAACAAAAGTCGCTACCTGATAGGTTTCGTCGAGTCGGAGGTCGTGGTGAAGTCCGTTTTTTCGTTTGGAGACTCAAACTCCTCGAAAAATGCGAAAAGCAGCAAAAAATGTCGCATCTTGCACACGAACCCCTATATTTTATGCTCCGATTACTGTGCCGCTTCATGGACATGGACCAGAGTGTGAAATAAATATTCTGTGAAGGACCCAGCACAAAATACCTTGAGTTGAGGGGGTTTTTAGCATCTTGTTACATGTGTATAAGTAATAGCTTTAGGGTTGGCTTAGAAACCCTAAACCCAGAAACTTTTACCCTAGCCGCACAGCACCGTCTCCTCATCTCCCTCTGCATCTCTCCTCGGGCGTTACGCCGCCGGCCGCCGTCTTTCCATCGCCGGAGAGGACCAAGATAACCATTAAAGAAGGCATCCTCTTCGGTTGTTGGTGAGGGAGGTGTTTGGGAAGGTCCAAGTTGACCCAAACTTAATTTGGTAGTTCCCCTGTGTTGCAGACATCGAGCCAAAGGGTTCCCGGCACCGAGCTCCGACGTGCGCCGCCGCGGGGTCATCTTCTTCCTTGGGTTTTCCCGACGAGGTAAGATCATCTCCTTTCTTCATTTTTGTTGGGTCTTGAACCCATGCAGTCTTCTTCTAACGTCGAGAGCAATCTCTTTGTGAAGCCGCAGACCCTGCCGTGCTCCGGTTGCCAGCAGGTGAGAGAAGATCGCCGGAAACCTAATATTGGGCCAGATCTGTTCCCAAGCTTTTTCCAGCCGTTGAAGACCAGATCAGGCACGTTGGAAACTTTAGTTTGATCGACTGCAAGATCCTCTCCAAGTTTGAGGACGATTGGTTGAGGATCCGCGACGCTCGGGCGTGCCCTAGAACCGGGCGCCGAACCTCGCCGCCCGGCGCCGCCGCTCACCCAAATCGCCGGCCATCACCTCAGCAAGCTCCACGGCATCGAGGTGAGTGGGTTTGTGCAAGTTGCTGGGATTCAAGAGCCACGGTTGAAGATCCGCCATTTAGGCCTAAGCTCGGCCGTGTCTCGTCTCTGGCCGCCGCCGTCGCCTCTAACCGCCGGCCGACCACCCAGGTATGCTCTATGGGTCATTTATAAGCTTCCCATGTATTTGCATGTGGACCATAATGAGTAGAATCTGACCTTCCATTGTTGCACCCAAGGCTTGCCCGAGTCTCGTCTCCGGCCGCCGCCGCCGCATCCGGCAGCCGGAGCTGGGTCGGGAAGTGACCGAGCCACCTCTGTGAGTGTCCTCTTGCTGCTGCTTGCCTCTGCTTCAGGCTTGAACCTGACTTGACTAAGCCTCGGCCAAACCGAGCCTTTGCAAGGTTGCAACCTCGGTCACTTTGCTCCGGCCATCTCTCCGACTGGTCTGCGACGCTCCGAAGGTGAGCCCTCGACTCTATAGATCCTATTAAGCATGATGCTCACCCTAATTTCCATAAAGAACATGTAGTTGGCTTAGTGTAGTAATCTAAGCTCTAGCTGATTAGTTTTTATGGACCCGAGTGTGTTTTTGGGCTTCGTGTCCACTCAAACCAGTGAGCACGGGTTAGCTTGTGTCGAGATCTATCTACTGGAATTTACGGCGTAGGTTAAAACCTCCCGGATTGTGAGAACGAACCGAAACAGTGTTTAAATTAGTGTATTTATGCAATTTTAAAGAACAGTAAGGACCAAGTTGCAAATGTGACTTTGTGGACTGTCTTGGACAGTGTGTATGTGATCTTTAAGCTTTTTGTTAGAGATCCGTTGGTCTTCGTTGAGCGAGAATCGGTTAACGTACCGTAAATCGGCAAAATCGTCAGTTTAACGGCTTTCGGCGCGAATTTCGCGTACTTCGATGTAATAGAACAGTTTATAGATGTTGTTATCTATCCCTAGTTATCCCCGACACTATCCTGGCTGGTCCAGTGGCTCTCGTTTCAAGTCGGTGGCTTCCGGTGCCAAATTGGCCTTTCCGGAAGTGTGAAGTAATTATGGCTCCGATCGAGCATCGATTTTAGCAAAGTGGCTTAATTAGTGAGTTTTAATATATATATAACATGCAATTTGGAAAAGGTTAGGGAAGTTCCCTATTTAAACTATCTGTATAGTGTGAGTCTGTGGTTTGGGGAATGTGTGAGTCCGTCCATGATTAGTATTCGTGATTCAGGTCCTTGCAGTCTGACTCCGGCCCACGAGCCTTCTGTTGGAGTCGTTGGTCCGCCAACACACAGGTGGGTTTATCTTCGGTCCGAGTTTTATCTTTTCGGCCCTCTGGGTGCTTTAGTTAGTCGGACACCTGTTTTTGATATTAGCCCTGATCTTGCATTTATGCTATACCATCATAGACTGCTTATATCCTGCTTTACTTGGACATATCTTGTTTATTTGTCATCAGATTTATATATCTCAGTATAGTAGTCTTACTTGGTCTTATCATGCCTGTTGATTGATACACTATTTTTGTGTCGAGTTATTCTTGTACTTATACTCCAGATATGCATGATTGACCATGATTGATATACAGACGTCTGCATCCCTGTGGGGATTTCCGGCATGTTGCCGATTACCCGGTCTGTGGACCGTGAGCTTGAGCATTAGCATTATGATGGTTGTACACCTGCTGTTCACTCGCGTATGCTGTGGGATTGATCCCCCACATTGCGTTCTTTACCGGTAAAGGGTCTGGTTGACCCGTGAGCAATCCCCTCTTGCTGTATCACTGGGTACGGGGAGCCCCTCGGCTGTACCGATATGAGGAAACTCTCGGCTGTACCGTTAGGTACGAGGATCCTCTCGGGTAAATCAATGGTACGGGGTTGCTTTTCAGCTCGGCTAGGTGGAATCTAGTATGATTGTGGTTGTTTCTGCTTTGATATCTTCGCCTGAGGTCCCCGTGACCAATAGTGGCATCGGTTGGGTACTTGCTTTTCGCTAATGATGCATAGTTATATTTCCGTGTTCTAGCATGCTTTACTGATTCATTCTGTACCCATATCTGCTCAGTTATATCTTTGACTTATCTTTAGTCTTTTTATTGATTATTTAGCTTTACCTATGGATCTATTTACTATCCGCAGATTATTGTATCCAGTAGGTACGATTAGCTATTTCTCGGCTCGTCGTGCCCACTGGGATACACTGTCGATGTATCTCACACCCCCTGGGTGACCATTTTTCAGGTCGTTCGGGTGCTGGGATGTCGGGACACGTTGGTGAGGCTGTTGCGATAGTACCGACCCTTATGTCACCAGTATATTTTATCTTCCGCATTATGTTTAAAATATTGTAAAATGACTAATGATGTATGCGTAGTTTAGACTACTCTGGTATTGACTGTAAGTGCTTAGACGTGCATGTATAGGAAAGACTCTGTCCAATTGGACAGGGAATTTACTATACATGTGGCGATCTGTTCACGCCTGAAATGATTTAAACTCTGATTTAAAAAAAAAAAAAAATTAGCCCGCTTTTCAAAACTCGGGGCGTGACACTATAGCTGTCCCCTTTTGAATATATGTGTGCCCTTCGAAAAAAGACCCTTTATAGCTTATCTCAAATTTCAAAGGGTATTGAGGGGACACCCTTAAGTATATTAGTGCTTATCTCTAATTTGAAAGGGTATTGATCAAATTGATGTCATTTTGAAAATCTCTGAAAGTCATTTTTGATAATCTATTACATCGTAATAGAGTTTGAATCTCTAAATTATTTTTGATGACTTCAAAGTTTACATGTTTAGAATGTTTGGTGAACATTTATAAGCCTTTTTATGATATTCATATTCGATGAAGTCATAGTGCATTATGTTCTTCACAGGATAATGGCATTCTCTTTGCTACTTGCACTTGTGGTTTTGATGGCCACCGAGAGTGGACGTGGTCGTGGACGTGGGAAGAAGAAAGCTTCAAAACGATCACGGGATGAAGTATCAACAAGCTCAGAATCAGAACCTTCATCGAAATATGAGGAAGAATCAGTAATAGGGAAAGGAAAGGCACCGATGACTACAAGGAAAAAGAAAGGTGCAGATTCTTCTCCACGAAGAAATACCGGTGGACCAGTAATTCGTGAGGGCTCTCAATCAGATCGGCGATCAAAATTTGGAGAAGGTGAACAACACATTAGTTCAAAGCGCCGTGGATTATTTGAAAATAGAGCATGTATTGGAGAGCGACATGTCAACTTCAATGAATTGTATCGAGAAGTTCCGGACCTTGCAAGGCTACTAGAACGAATTCCTATTGAGCCACTTGGTAGAGTTCCAGCAAAGAAGGGTTTCTGTTTGGAGTTAATCAGGGAGTTTTACATGAGGGCAGTTATAATTCAAGAGGATGATGACACCGGGACATTCATATTCGAAACCACAGTTGGAGGTGTCAATTTTGATATAACTCCTGGTGTAATCGGTGCGAATCTTGGGTTGCCTGTTGATACATCTGGTCTGCAGTATACTCGGGGTGATTTTCAGTATGAAACTCATTGGGATGTTGTTGTGAATGCAATTTGCAAGTCGGGAACACATACAAACAGGTTGTATGTTGAATCAAAGGATTTAAAGCCGGAATACCACATTATGTCTTTAATTGTTTGCTACAACCTCTTGCCGACGTTGGGGACTAAAAGGATACGATGGGATCGCCTTCTTCTTCTTTATTTTCTTGGTCACCCAGAGAGTGCATCTGGAGTTAACGTCAATATTCCATATCATATTTGGGAACAAATGGCGCATGTAATTAACGGAACAAATCGCAGTGAACTACTTCCTTACCCGATCTTGATCACTAGCCTTTTGGAAGATCACGGAGTTGATATCAACTGTGTCAAATATGACTATGGCTTGGGCGCTATTAATGGAATTACTTTGGCCAAGTCAATTAGCACTCTAAAGACCTTTGGGCAAGTGAAAGGTCGTGCAAGTGATGCGACTCCAAGTGCACCGCCTCGTCAAGTGCAACATCAAGCCTCTACTGGATCAGATGAGGTAGTGACTCTACAATCATTACATCGGGATGTACGCGCATTGTAGAAAATAATGGAACAAGGTTTAAAGAAGCTTGAGGACGGATTAAAGAAGATTTTTGATATCCTCGGCTGCAAGCATGATGATGTAGTTCCTGGAGCGACTGGACCAAGTACTTCACATGGACCTACTTCACATGATGATGATGTTGATGACAGACATGACGATGGGTGACCCTTTTCTTATCTTGTTCTTGCTTTTCATTTCCGTTTAGTTTGTTGTTGAACGGATGAGCTCGAGGATGGGTTAAAGAAAATATTTGATTACCTTGGGTGCCGAAGGGATGATACAATTCCAGGTGCTGCCGGACCTAGTTCTTCCCATCAACCCGACGATGATGCTAGCCACGAGGATGAGCGACACTTATGTTTATTTATCGTGCATTTTAACTTTGCTTTCTTGACTCTCGTCTTTTCATCTATGTACCAAATATTATTGTGGTGACCCGGACCTTTGCCGGGCTTCTACAGTGTGACCAGCAGCTTCTGGAAGCCTACGTGGCTTGTCGGCGGTGTTCGCGCGCCTATTTGGACACAAGAGATGGACCCTGTGAGCTTTGGTTGGGTGTATTGGCCTTCGGCTGCTTTTGCCGAATTTTAGGAAAGGATTTTGGCCAAACAGAGGGTGGATTTGGGTTCGGTGCGGAAAAACGCTTGGAAATGGCTTTTTGTTTGCTTAATTCTGAGTCCGGATACCCAAAAGCGGGCTCCCGGAAGTTTTGGCAGTTTTGGGGTTTGCGGGAGCCTCCGGCGAATTATAGGTTTGGAATTTGGCAAAATGGACGTCGTTTTTGGAATCAGCGCGCGAAAACGGTCAAGATGGGCTATTTACTTGATGTTTTTGGGCTGCGGTTACTGTTCATCGCCGGAACAGTGTTTCCGGCGATCGCCGGCGGCGGTTGGCGGCGGCGGGCAGCGGCGGAAGGCGGCGGAGGGCGCTCGGGCAGGCGGCGCGCGGCCGCGGGCAGGCGCACAGGGGCGCGGGCAGGCGCGCGGGGGCGCGGTCAGGTGCGCGGTCCACGCGGCCGTCGTGCACCCGAGGAAGGGACACGTGGCAGGTTTTTCACTGGTCGGTGTTGTGGTCTGGGTTCACGGAGCAGGCCGGTGGTGCACGGTAGACCGGGTGGACACGTGGCGGGAGGTAGTTGGTCCGGTGTTGTGCTCCCGGTCCACGCAATCGGTGGGGTCGTTGACCGGGGCAGGTGGCCGTACGGCGGGGCAGGTGGCCGTACGGGCCCGGGTCAGCCGCGACGTGCGCGGTCCACGGCGCGACGTGCGCGGTGCACGGGTGGCCGGGCCACGTGTCGCGTCGCCATTGGCGGGCGCAGGTGCACCGGGTGCAGTGGGGCCCGGGGTGTTAGCGGACTGGGCTGTGTGGTGGACCGGGCCGCACTGTGCGCGCCCGAATCTTGGCGGGCCGGGCCGCACTGTGCGCGCCCGAAACCTGCGGGCTGGGCCGGGCCGCACTGTGCGCGCCCGGAACTTGGGACACATTGGGTATTTCTCCTAATGTTTTTCTCAGCCTATAAATAGGCAGCCCGAGCCCTCTTCTTTGGCTTTTTCCTCTCAGCCCAAGCTTGATCTCCCCGAGCTCCCTTCTTGGAAGATTTTCATCTTCAAGTCCTTGATCTTCGCGCCAAGTTCTGGGATTTTTGGAGGCTCGAATCCCGAGGTTCCCCATTTTACGGCGCGGCGCGACGTTGCTTTCTAGTGTTCTTCTTCGGCGCAGCAGCAGTGTTTTAGCTCCCCTGGGCTACCCCGAGCTCCTTTTTCTGTGATTCTTGCGCCGACAGACTCCTAAGAGGTAGGGCTTCATCTTTCGTATTGATCGCGCTTTCCCGTTGCGAGTTTTTGGCACGGATCCCGAGGCAACACTGTGACCCTTTTTCTGTTTGGCTTTGTGGACAGCATCGAGGTGTTTTGGCCATATCTTTGCGCCCAAGCGTCAGCCGGAAACGAGCTTATACAACTTTTTCATCTACAGATCGCAAGGAACGCGCTCGTATTTTTATTGGATTTTTCTGAGATTTCATCAGAGGTGAGAATCACTGTTTCTCTGTGTACAGTGCTACAGTCTTTTGTGCTGAAATCTTTTGAGTGTACCACCTTGCCGAATTTTTATCTTGACTTACCGAACTCGGATTTGGGCGTGCAAGGTACCGTTGCGAAGCTATCGACGCGAGGATCGCTGTGGGTTTTTTCTTGGAATTTTCTGGGCACTTTCTGCAGGTGATAATTTAACAGTTTCGGGACTGTTGTTGTATGGGATTATAAGAGTTATATTTGGGAGCCTTAGTGTAATTAGTGAGCTTTGTATTGTGCCAGGAGAGTTACGGGTGTGCTGAACTTATTGGAGCAAGGGATTAGAGTTATCTGGTGTTTTCAGCTGTTGGGCTTTGGACAATCAGCTTTTCAGGTGGGTGCCTTATTCCCGGAACCGGTGGACGGTTCTCTATATTGTTATACGTTAGCATTGCATGCAGGTGTACGGTACAATAACTGAAATTGGTCGGTAAGTTTAACACTGAGGATTCTATGGAAATTGCAAGTGAATTTCTCATAGTATGACAATGGTATAATCAAATATTCATGTTGGTGATTAGTGGAAGCCCACCTAAGGCAAGGTTACCATATCAGGATTAATTATCATGCCATATTAGCACATAACCTTTTATGAGGCTGGTTTATGCATTGGGATAGGATTATGTAGTTATGTGCAGGTTCTACTCCAAGGAGTGATTATGGATCGAAAATCATGGACAGGTATGGTCATTGTTAATTCTGGCATGAGGTTTATTTTCTTTATCCTTCTTCAGGACAAATGCATGCTTGTATGGACATATGTGTATGAACATATAGTTAGGCCATCTTTTACTGCTGCACTACATCTTGGAATTTGACTTAGGAGAAACCATGATTGCTTTCTTTCTCCTTTTTATTTAGACTTTTGAGTCATGTTGCTCGGGTTCGAGCAGAGGTTTGGGATAGTGTAGCTGGGACCTTAGGGTCAGAGACAGGGTGTGCTTGATGTTGGATTGTGGGTTATTGCGGCAACCGCGGACAGTAGGCGGTTGACCGGATCTTGATTAATTTACCCAATTGTGGGTTGTGGGTTATTGCGGTGACCGCGGACTTTGGGCGGTTGACCGGATGTTGACTATTGCATCAGATTGGGTATCAGATTTGTTCTAGTGGATGGTGTTTCCCACTTTTTGAGTATTATTGCATCAGATCGGGGTTGTGTTAGTGGACGGAGTTTCCCACTTTGATCATAGTCTTGATCCAGTCCTGCTATTATGAGACAGAGGTTACAGAGATACTCGATACAGTGATGCTTGATACAGTGATACTTTACTCGTGTGGGTCGCTCCCCTCGAGTGCCACTCCGGAGTAGGCTTTCCACGGTGCAGAGCGCCGGGCACCATGCTGGGTTTTGAGTCCTTGGGACTCCTTTGCTTCGGTGTTATGCGTAGGCTGGCATACCCGTCGCGGCAGAGCAGGCAGTACCAGTGATTACTGGTCTATCGATTGGGTTTATTCAGTCAGATACTTTTTGTTACACTCGTGCCTGGGGGACCGAGTGGAGTCTAGTAGCTGTGTTTAGACCAGTGCTAGTATTGTTGGGAACCGTTCGGGGATTGACGGTGGTCCCGTGGTCGTTGTGAGTTCTTTGACCTTTGTGTGAGAGGTTGAGCATCTTGAGTCTTTCCGTTCTGAGAGAGAGAGGGCATGGATTTGACTATAGCCTGCATGAGCCACTACTCGATAGCGAGTCAGTCCGTTTGGACGCCCTACGTAATTCCTGCCCGTCAGCGGGAGGTGGTTGTAGGTGGGCGCAGGTTTGACTGGACCCGATGCGGCAGTCAGCTCGATTGGGTCGATTGAGCATCTCGTGTGCGAGTGTTGCATATCTTCATCAGAGTTGCCCCATTTGAGCATTTGGTTAGAGGCATGGTAGCTGTAGAGTGTTTCCAGCTTCTTCTTTCAGTTTTACTGCATCGGTTATCTTTTGCCTCTAGTAGTCTTGGTGGGCAGATCGTCGGGCCTTGTGGCGATACCCACTGAGAACTCCCTTATTGCGAAGTTCTCACGCCCGTTGGGGGTTTTCCCCCTTTTGTCCTTTCTCCTCTTTGTTTGCAGAGTCTTGGCGGGTGTTGCCGTTCTGTGGTTGCTGTGCGTGGTGAGGGAGTAGCGAGCTAGATCCAGACCCATCTTTGGAGAGTAGCGGTACCCCCTTTGGAGGAGATCTTCAGTATAGTCGGTAGAGTGGTATTTATTTCCTCTTTTGAGAGACTGATGTAGTGAGGATATGATGTATTGAGAGCTTGTACACTGATGTTTTATTTGAGTTATCTCCCTGTTGAGCTATGAGTTTTGTACTCGAGGTTATTGTATGATTATCTTTTTGGGAGAGGAACCTTGTTGTTTTATCTTCAGTTGTACAGTGGTTGATTTTATTTCTATAGCAGTTTTATCTTTTAGCTCTGATATCTGTTAGCTGTAGTTCTTTTTGCAGGTAGGACGCTTCGCCTATGCGGGTTTGGCATAGGTGGCGGATCTGTTGGCGAGCCCGGGTCGCAGTTTCGACCCCGGGGCGTGACAGATTAGGTGGTATCAGAGCCTAGGTTGTAGGTCATGGTGGACTTAGAAACCCTAGGCTTGTGGTTGGACCCTAGGATGACTTCGTGAGAGTCGTGATTTGTAGCGAGAGTCCTGATTGAGTTTTACACCTCTCCCGAGGGACGGGATGAGTGATTGGCATGTTTATTCTCCTAAGTAGTTATGTTGGCTGCAGACAACATAACGCTGTGGAATGGGTGACATGCTCTAGACTTTCGCTGGATTGGGTCGAGCGTTGTTGTGTGTGCTGATTTGTGGTTTCGTCGTGGCGAGCGGTGTCTCCCCGACGCTGGGTTTTGACCCGTGTGCAGCCTGTCATAGCAGTTGAGCTTGAGCGGTTGGTTTTGGGCCGGATACCCGGATTGAGGTCAGAGAGCTCCGGACCCAGATGACAGGATTTTGGAGGCATATCTGTGTTTGTGTGGCCAGCTAGTTTTGGTGACACAGTTGTCGGAGCAGTGGGCAGCCTGACAGTGCTTTCCTCCTGAGACCACCAGGTTGCAGTACCCTCAGCGGCAGGGATTTCTGTGACGCCAATGGAGCGAGTTACCCCCTCCGTGCCAGTGTTAGTGCCAAGGCACTGAGGCAGGGTGGATTTCTGACAGCTGATGAGCTGTGGGACATTATTGATCGATGGAGCTAGCTTGGTAGATGAACCACCCCGATTCATGGAATTGAGTTGGAGCCTTAGGAGGCAGAATCGTGGTTGGTAGTGTCGGAGAGGCTACTTGAGAGCCCTTGTGGCAAGGGTTTACACAGTTGTTGAACTGCGCGTTCCATGGAACGAGGCGCATAGGATTTATGTGACCAGTAGTGGATGGCGCCAGGTTACCTTTCAGTTGATTTAGTCCCTCCTGTGCAGATTTTTGGATCTTGGATGCCGCGTTAGAGTTGGCATTGTGTTTGGAGCCTGGCGCTGCAGTTCGTTTGGATGGGGATCAGCTGCCAGAGGCAAGTTCTGTGTCATGCCCCGGGGGTTCGAATCGCGCGGAAGAGGAGCCACCGATGCCCCTGATTCAGCCATATATTTTTTTTGTAAACATACTCCCCGGCGCGTGCACAGACCCGCCGCATACACAAATTCGCTCTGCAAATGAGCAGAGGCCCCTTTGTATATGCACGGCGTCTCAACTACAAAGTGTCTCACAAGGCGTAGTACATACAATCTCTAACCACATCAGTTGGGGTCTCGTACACATACAACCAAACAATTCACGTGACATTCTAGCATTCACTTAGAGCATAGAGGCCGGTGTTTTGAAAGGATAAATAATCACAAGGTTTTGAAAGCGGCATCCACACGATGCCCTCGTTTGTGAAAACAGTTCGTAAACACATAAATCCCACAAGGTTTATAAAGCTTGGTGCCCACACGACACCCACGTTTTAAAAATAGTTTTCGCAACGGTTTTTCTTTGTTTTTCATCGTTCAAAACGGCCAAGTAAGAGAGAACGTAGTATTCATTCAATTATTCAAAAAGAAAGGAAAGAAAAGGGCAACATCCACTTCGACCCCACGGGGGTGTCGCAATCCACAACTAGCTACCATGAATAATAAAAGAAAAGGGAAAGAAGAGTCACTGTATCTGAAGTCACCCATAAATCAGATCAGCACCCTAACGTCCTCACCGGCGCCCTAGCACTCGCCCCTGGACGAACCTGTCACGAAGTGGGAAGTCAGTGACTAGAAATAGCATGATAAGCGTAGTAAACAAAGATAAGGCAAACCACAAACACCGGAGCAAACTATCCCTCCCATGCACCTTCCACCTTAACCACACCCTGTATCATTACGACATCGGGCACCTTCCCCGATGCCCACCGCCGAGCACCTGCCTCACAAAGCAACATCGGGCACCTTCCCCGATGCCCACCGCCGAGCACCTGCCTCGGCCGTCCGAGCACCTGCCTCGACGTCACCGCTCACACCCCCCACCCATGGGGGCCCCCATTCCTAACGCCACCTCCGCGTGGGGTACACGGGTCAACGTACCACTTTTCCGGAAAAGCACACCCTTGCGGTGGCCAAACCGCGGTGTGTGCGTGTAGCAAATTTGAGCCCCAGATTGACATTGAGTATCATAAACATAACATAACAGGGTTATGCATAAACAGAAGGAGACTGACAATTCCACCTTGCCCCAACATGCTATTTCTAACAGTTAAACCCCATTCCCGAAACCCCCGGGAACGTACCCACCTGTGTGCGTCGTCCTGCGTTCGTCCAGTCCGCGTCTGTGCTCCAGTCGCCCACAGCGCCCCGCACTCCTGAAGGAACATAGGCAAATCGAGACTTAGAAGTCCGAAACTACAACGACTCCTACAGCGTGCGGCGGAGTTCTTCGCACGCAACCGGCCCGTGCGACGAACACCCTGCCAGGGCGCAGCCCCGCGCGGCACCAGCCCGGCCCGGGCGCCCCTCCTGCGGCGGCCACGCATGCGGCCGGAGCGCCGCGCGGGCGCGCGGCCCGCGGTGCGGGGGACCCCGCGCTAGGCACCAGCCCGCGCGGGCGCCCTCTGCGGGCGGCCCCGCGCGGCCGAGCGCCGCGCGGGCGCGCTGCCCGCGGTGCGGGGCGACCCCGCGCGGCACCAGCCCGCGCGGCGCCCCTCCTGCGGGCGGCCCCGCGCGGCCGAGCGCCGCGTGGGCGCGCTGCCCGCGGTGCGGGGCGACCCCGCGCGGCACCAGCCCGCGCGGGCGCCCCTCCTGCGGGCGGCCCCGCGCGGCCGAGTGCTGCGTGCGCGGCGCTGGCGGTGGGGGCCCCGCGTGCGGGGCGGCCCGCGCGGGCAGCCCGCGCGGGCGCCCTCCTGCGGGCGGCCCGCGCGGCCGAGCGCGCGCGGGCGCGCGGCCCGCGGTGCGCGACGGCGCCGGGCCTCCTCCCTCCTCGTGACCAACAAAAGAAAGAAAGAGGGAGATTCCCCCGAACGAAACGCGTCCGACTCACCTTGATGTGCGAAAGAGGAGGAAGAGAGGGATCGTCCGCTTGCCTCCACCGGTCCACCCTTGCGGTGTGCTTGGTTTCTCTTTGCCGGCGGCTACGAGGGAGGAAGAAAAGAAAAGAGGCGGCCACCAAAAGAAAATAAGAGGAACCCTAATCCTCTTTCCATCACGGCTACATATATATACTAAGCAGAATTAGGGTTTACCTTAAAGGTGTGCGGCTGCCAACACGGATCCCGAGGCGTCTAAGGGGGACCCAACTTCGAGAATTAATTCTGGTCAGACCGGGAGTCGGAAAAATAAACCGATCGCGCCCACGCGCTCCGTTCGCGAGCTCTACCGCCTAAAATTATTTGCGGGCCCGACGGTCTGTCCGGAAAAATGCCAAAAATGCAGGCCCCCGGTCAGGACATTACAAGAAGAGGGTGACCAGAAGGGTAAGGAAAAGCCGGGTCTTACATTCTGGTTAGAGGCGTTTGATGCCAGATGATGGAGGACAGATCGGCCGGCAGAGACATTTTGTTTTCCCTTCCTGGATGATGGATATCCTTGTGAATGGATTATGTAAAGCTTACCCGTGGGGGATGTTACCCTGTGTGATTGATAACTGGCATGTTTGGGGTGCAATGTTTGTGATTGAGGGGTGAGATTTGTAAGGATAATTTTAAGGAATTGCATGAATCAATTGTGCTTGGTCGTATGATGATGATACCCAGGTGGATTTCTGAGACGTCAGGGGTTGGGTGGACCCCGATGATAGCTACAGCCCTTTTATCAGAGTGGCGCAGCGTAGCGTAGCGTGGATTGGTTGGTTGCGAGAGACCACGTTCGGCATCTCAGTGTGAGCATGGACAGAGGTCGTGCTCCCTTTGTGATTGGTCTAGATATTTTGGCAGGCTGAGCGACGACCACTTGCATCGAGCGGATGAATCTGTGCCGCCCGGTTGGAGGGCGCCACGGTAGTGGATTGAGTTGTCGCAGGTGTGATTTCTTCACAGCAGTCGGAGTTAGGACATGTTGCGTTCCTGCATGGGCTAGCGGTAGAGTCGTTACCACTTGCACTTGAGGTACAGGTTACTGTTGGCATTGTGCAAGTGGAGGAGGCTTGTCCAGTGCAGCAGAGGCCGTAAGTTATGCGGCAGACTTATGGTTTCTACGGCAGCTCAGTGTTATGACCCAGTGCTTGGGATCGGTTGGCATAGTGCCACAGGATGTTTGACTGCTGAGAGAAAGGACTTTGACTTTCTGCGAGGCGGATAATGGAAGGCATTTTGTTTGTTGAGACTTTTGAGCACACAGGTTACAGCGTCCGTGTGAGAGGTGCCTACGGCGGCAGCGGGACTTAAGGATGTCCCTATTGTCCATGAAATCCCAGGTGTAAGTCCACCTAAGCCGATGATTAGGCCGCCAGAAAGGAAGATTAAGATTGCGATTGACGTGATTCTGGAAACCGCGCCAACTTCATTAGCCCCTCATTGGATACGCCTTTAGAGCTACGAGAGTTGAGTTCTTAGGTGCGTGGATTTGATGGATAGAGGGTCTGTTTGACCTAGTGCCACGTCGTTGATACACGACGGTGAGAGCCTTTGGGATCGGAGTCCAGGCAAGTCCAGGTATTATTTAGAACCTTTTGAAGGAGGTATATTTCGGCAGATATTGTGTGATGCCTGCGCCAATTTGGAATTTCAGCTGAGGGCACTGTCTAGATGGTGTTCAGGACACAGTAGGGGCATTACGAGTACAGTGAAGCCAATGGATTGACTAATGCCCTGTTGCCTCTAGATTGAGGAATTTTGTATTTCTGTTGGCCTTGAACGGGTTGATAGCGGCGTTCTCCTGGGATATTTTGGTTTTACCCCCTCCCTGAGTGGTTTAGAGCTTGTGCAGCATTTGTAGTCGTTGTGACAAGTCTGTGGGGATGAAGCTTTATGCCTAGTCGTGTTGTGGTACAAGTTTTAGCTTCGAGAGCATATCTTCCTGGACTACTTCTTCTAGCCGAAGGGGCGGCGGTGGAAATTCGGCCAAAGTGGATGCTATATAAGACTGGCCGAGATCGACGGTCATTGTTGGGGTGAGGAGTTTTTGGACCGGATAGTGCCAGCAGAACTTGATGACCGGGTGATGAGATTGGTACCAGCGCCGATTCTAACCTAGTCAGTGGTGGGAGATGGATTTGCGAGTTGTTGTGATACCTCCCGTAGTGGCTGTAGAGCCACCATTGGATGTTGTGAGCATCCAGTATCACCCCGACAGAGCCACTGTGGTGGCGGATGCCTGGAGCAGAAGAGCTACTTTGGAGTCAGGTTTGGCGGTTCCATAGCTGGCACTGTGTGGGGCCATCCTTGTGTGCAGGGTTTGAGTTGTGTCCCTGAGGATCCCTTTTGATGAAAGGCTGCGGCTGAGCAATCCACTTAGGTGGTTGAGTTTTGAGGGCGACCGAGTGTGAACCCTGCTTGTTTGGGCCCCTTTTCTGTGCAGGTGTCTGTGCGGATGTGTTCGGGTCGCTTTGGTTGAGCTGGCTCTTGAGTGTGATTTTAGAGCGTGTTACTCAGGCTGTTTGTTCCTTTTCCCCCGCCTTTTGTTGGAGTTTTTGAGGTTTTTCTGCGTCTCAGCTCTGGAGTGTCATGTTTTGGACCCCTCACCCGTGATTGACTCGTTCCTTTGGGGTCTGTGAGAGTTTGAGTACGAGGACGCCCGTTGCGAATTCCGACTCGTGAGGTGAGGGAATTGCGCAATCGGGCTATGCCGTACTGGTTGTTGCTGTTGTTTGCTGAGGAGTAATCACGGGGAGTGATTGGTGACTTGGGAGCTGGAGACGGCGGTGTTGAATTTTGACCCATGGTTTTTGAGACTCCCTGGGAGTTGCCTTAGTTTCGGGGACAAACTTTCTTTTAGTGGGGGAGGATGTGGTGACCCGGACCTTTGCCGGGCTTCTACAGTGTGACCAGCAGCTTCTGGAAGCCTACGTGGCTTGTCGGCGGTGTTCGCGCGCCTATTTGGACACAAGAGATGGACCCTGTGAGCTTTGGTTGGGTGTATTGGCCTTCGGCTGCTTTTGCCGAATTTTAGGAAAGGATTTTGGCCAAACAGAGGGTGGATTTGGGTTGGTGCGGAAAAACGCTTGAAATGGCTTTTTGTTTGCTTAATTCTGAGTCCGGATACCCAAAAGCGGGCTCCCGGAAGTTTGGCAGTTTTGGGGTTTGCGGGAGCCTCCGGCGAATTATAGGTTTGGAATTTGGCAAAATGGACGTCGTTTTTGGAATCAGCGCGCGAAAACGGTCAAGATGGGCTATTTACTTGATGTTTTTGGGCTGCGGTTACTGTTCATCGCCGGAACAGTGTTTCCGGTGATCGCGGCGGCGGTTGGCGGCGGCGGGGCGGCGGCGGAAGGCGGCGGAGGGCGCTCGGGCAGGCGGCGCGCGGCCGCGGGCAGGCGCACAGGGGCGCGGGCAGGCGCGCGGGGGCGCGGGTCAGGTGCGCGGTCCACGCGGCGTCGTGCACCCAGGAGGAGGGACACGTGGCAGGTGGTTTTCACTGGTCGGTGTGGTGGTCGGGTTCACGGAGCAGGCCGGTGGTGCACGGTAGACCGGGTGGACACGTGGCGGAGGTAGTTGGTCCGGTGTTGTGCTCCCGGTCCACGCAATCGGTGGGTCGTTGACCGGGGCAGGTGGCCGTACGGCGGGCAGGTGGCCGTACGGGCCGGGTCAGCCGCGACGTGCGCGGTCCACGGCGCGACGTGCGCGGTGCACGGGTGGCCGGGCCACGTGTCGCGTCGCCATTGGCGGGCGCAGGTGCACCGGGTGCAGTGGGGCCCGGGGTGGGTTAGCGGAATGGGCTGTGTGGTGGACCGGGCCGCACTGTGCGCGCCCGAATCTTGGCGGGCCGGGCCGCACTGTGCGCGCCCGAAACCTGCGGGCTGGGCCGGGCCGCACTGTGCGCGCCCGGAACTTGGGACAATTGGGTATTTCTCCTAATGTTTTCTCAGCTATAAATAGGCAGCCCGAGCCCTCTTCTTTGGCTTTTTCCTCTCAGCCCAAGCTTGATCTCCCCGAGCTCCCTTCTTGGAAGATTTTCATCTTCAAGTCCTTGATCTTCTGCCAAGTTTTCGGATTTTTGGAGGCTCGAATCCCGAGGTTCCCCATTTTACGGCGCGGCGCGACGTTGCTTTCTAGTGTTCTTCTTCGGCGCAGCAGCAGTGTTTTAGCTCCCCTGGGCTACCCCGAGCTCCTTTTTTCTGTGATTCTTGCGCCAGACAGACTCCTAAGAGGTAGGGCTTAATCTTTCGTATGATCGCGCTTTCCCGTTGCGAGTTTTTGGCATGGATCCCGAGGCAACACTGTGACCCTTTTCTGTTTGGCTTTGTGGACAGCATCGAGGTGTTTGGCCATATCTTTGCGCCCAAGCGTCGCCGGAAACGAGCTTATACAACTTTTTCATCTACAGATCGCAAGGAACGCGCTCGTATTTTTATTGGATTTTTCTGAGATTTCATCAGAGGTGAGAATCACTGTTCTCTGTGTACAGTGCTACAGTCTTTTGTGCTGAAATCTTTTGAGTGTACCACCTTGCCGAATTTTTATCTTGACTTACCGAACTCGGATTGGGCGTGCAAGGTACCGTTGCGAAGCTATCGACGCGAGGATCGCTGTGGGTTTTCTTGGAATTTTCTGGGCACTTCTGCAGGTGATAATTTAACAGTTTCGGGACTGTGTTGTATGGGATTATAAGAGTTATATTTGGGGAGCCTTAGTGTAATTAGTGAGCTTTGTATTGCGCCAGGAGAGTTACGGGTGTGCTGAACTTATTGGAGCAAGGGATTAGAGTTATCTGGTGTGTTCAGCTGTTGGGCTTTGGACAGTCAGCTTTTCAGGTGGGTGCCTTATTCCCGGAACCGGTGGACGGGTTCTCTATATTGTTATACGTTAGCATTTGCATGCAGGTGTACGGTACAATAACTGAAATTGGTCGGTAAGTTTAACACTGAGGATTCTATGGAAATTGCAAGTGAATTCTCATAGTATGACAATGGTATAATCAAATATTCATGTGGTGATTAGTGGAAGCCCACCTAAGGCAAGGTTACCATATCAGGATTAATTATCATGCCATATTAGCACATAACCTTTTATGAGGCTGGTTTATGCATTGGGATAGGATTATGTAGTTATGTGCAGGTTCTACTCCAAGGAGTGATTATGGATCGAAAATCATGGACAGGTATGGTCATTGTTAATTCTGGCATGAGGTTTATTTTCTTTATCCTTCTTCAGGACAATGCATGCTTGTATGGACATATGTGTATGAACATATAGTTAGGCCATCTTTTACTGCTGCACTACATCTTGGAATTGACTTAGGAGAACCATGATTGCTTTCTTTCTCCTTTTTATTTAGACTTTGAGTCAGTTGCTCGGTTCGAGCAGGGTTTGGGAAGTGTAGCGGGACTTAGGGTTCAGAGACAGGGTGTGCTTGTGTGGTTGTGGGTTATTGCGGCAACCGCGGACAGTAGGCGGTTGACCGGATCTTGATTAATTTTACCCAATTGTGGGTGTGGGTTATTGCGGTGACGCGGATTTTGGCGCGGTTGACGGATGTTTCTATTGCATCAGATTGGGTATCAGATTGTTCTAGTGGATGGTGTTCCCACTTTTTGAGTATTCTTGCACAGATCGGGGGTTTTGTTAGTGGACGGAGTTTCCCACTTTGATCATTAGTCTGACCAGTCTGCTATTATGAGACAGGGTTACAGAGTTATTGTGATACTGATGCTTGATACCGTTACTTTACTCGTGTGGGTCGTCCCCTCGATTGCCACTCCTGGAGTGTGCGACTGGACGGTTCGCAGAGCGCGGGCCACTGTGCTGGGTTTGAGTCGATGGGACTCCTTTGCCGATCTTATACGTTTTAGGCTGGGATACCCGTCCGCAGACGCAGGCAGAGAGAAGTACCAGTGATTACTGGTCTACGATTGGGTTATTCAGTCAGATACTTTTTGTTACACTCGTGCCTGGGGGCCGAGTGGAGTCTAGTAGATTGTGTTTAGACCAATGCTAGTATTGTTGGGAACCGTTCGGGGATTGACGGTGGTTCCCAGTGGTCGTTGTGAGTTCTTGACCATTGTGTGAGAGGTTGGCATCTGGCTCTTTCCGTTCTGAGAGAGAGAGGGCATGGATTGACTATAGCCTGCATGAGCCACTACTCGATAGCGAGTTAGTCGTTGGACGCCCTACGAATTCCTGCCCGTCAGCGGGAGTGGTGGTTGGTAGGTGGGCAGGTTGACGGACCCGATGTGGCCGTCAGCTCGATTGGGTCGATTGAGCATCTCGTGTGCGAGTGTTGCATATCTTCATCAGAGTTTCCCCATTTGAGCATTTGGTAGAGGCATGGTAGCTGTAGAGTGTTTTCAAGCTTCTGATTTCGTTTACTGAATCAGTTATCTTTTGCCTCTAGTAGTCTTGGTGGGAAAGATCGTGGGCCTTGTGGCGATACCACTGAGAACTCCCTATTGCCGAAGTCTCACGCCCGTTGGGGTTTTCCACCTTTTGTCTTTCTAATATTTGTTTTGCAGAGTCTTGGCGGGTGTTGCCGTTATG
>CM055066.1:43713763-43738744 GCA_029204045.2 Tillandsia leiboldiana | reverse complement strand
GTGCAGATTTTGGATCTTGGATGCCGCGTTAGAGTTGGCATTGTGTTTTGGCCTGGCGCTTGCAGTTCGTTTGGATGGGGATCCCCCAACTCTGCCAGGGCAAGTCTGTTTCACGCCCCGGGGGTTTCGAATCCGCGGAAGAGGAGCCACCGATGCCCCTGATTCAGCCATATATTTTTTTTGTAAAACATTACTCCCCGGCGCGTGCACACCCGCCGCATACACAAATTCGCTCTGCAAATGAGTCAGAGGCCCCTTTGTATATGCACGGCGTCTCAACTACAAAGTGTCTCACAAGGCGTAGTACATACAATCTCTAACCACATCAGTTGGGTCTCGTACACATACAACCAAACAATTCACGTGACATTCTAGCATTCACTTAGAGCATAGAGGCCGTGTTTTTGAAAGGATAAATAATCACAAGGTTTTTGAAAGCGCATCCACACGATGCCCTCGTTTGTGAAAACAGTTCGTCAACACATAAATCCCACAAGGTTTATAAAGCTTGGTGCCCACACGACACCCCGTTTTAAAAATAGTTTTCGCAAACGGTTTTCTTTGTTTTTCATCGTTCAAAACGGCCAAGTAAGAGAGAACGTAGTATCATTCAATTATTCAAAAGAAAGGAAAGAAAAGGGCAACATCCACTTCGACCCCACGGGGGTGTCGCAATCCACAACTAGCTACCATGAATAATAAAAGAAAAGGGAAAGAAGAGTCACTGTATCTGAAGTCACCCCTAATCAGATCAGCACCCTAACGTCCTCACCGGCGCCCTAGCACTCGCCCTGGAGAACCTGTCACGAATGGTAGTCAGTGACTAGAAATAGCTGATAAGCGTAGTAAACAAAGATAAGGCAAACCACAAAACACCGGAGCAACTATCCCTCCCATGCACCTTCCACCTTACCACACCCTGTATCATTACGACATCGTGCACCTTCCCCGATGCCCACCGCCGAGCACCTTGCTCACAAAGCAAATCGGGCACCTTCCCCGATGCCCACCGCCGAGCACCTGCCTCGGCCGCCGAGCACCTGCCTCGACGTCACCGCTCGCAACCCCCACCCATGGGGCCCCCATTCCTAACGCCACCTCCGCGTGGGGTACACGGTCAACGTACCACTTTTCCGGAAAAGCACACCCTTGCGGTGGCCAAACCGCGGGTGTGCGTGTAGCAAATTTGAGCCCCAGATTGACATTGAGTATCATAACATAACATAACAGGGTTAGTGCATAAACAGAAGGAGACTGACAATTCCACCTTGCCCCAACATGCTATTTCTAACAGTTAAACCCCATTCCCGAAACCCCCGGGAACGTACCCACCTTGTGTGCGTCGTCCTGCGTTCGTCCAGTCCGCGTCTGTGCTCCAGTCGCCCACAGCGCCCCGCACTCCTGAAGGAACATAGGCAAATCGAGACTTAGAGTCCGAAACTTACAACGACTCCCTACAGCGTGCGGCGGAGTTCTTCGCACGGCACCGGCCCGTGCGACGAACACCCTGCCAGGGCGCAGCCCCGCGCGGCACCAGCCCGCGCGGCGCCCCTCCTGCGGCGGCCCCGCGCGGGCCGAGGCGCCGCGCGGGCGCGCGAGCCCGCGGTGCGGGGCGACCCCGCGCGGCACCAGCCCGCGCGGGGCGCCCCTCCTGCGGGCGGCCCCGCGCGGCCGAGCGCCGCGCGGGCGCGCTGCCCGCGGTGCGGGGCGACCCCGCGCGGCACCAGCCCGCGCGGCGCCCCTCCTGCGGGCGGCCCCGCGCGGCCGAGCGCCGCGTGGGCGCGCTGCCCGCGGTGCGGGGCGACCCGCGCGGGCACCAGCCCGCGCGGGCGCCCCTCCTGCGGGCGGGCCCCGGCGCGGGCCGAGTGCTGCGCGGGCGCGCTGCCCGCGGTGCGGGGCGGCCCCGCGCGGCACCAGCCCGCGCGGGCGCCCCTCCTGCGGGCGGCCCCGCGCGGCCGAGCGCCGCGCGGGCGCGCGGCCCGCGGTGCGCGACGGCGCCGGGCCTCCTCCCTCCTCGTGACCAACAAAAGAAAGAAAGAGGGAGATTCCCCCGAACGAAACGCGTCCGACTCACCTTGATGTGCGAAAGAGGAGGAAGAGAGGGATCGTCCGCTTGCCTCCACCGGTCCACCTTGCGGTGTGCTTGGTTTCTCTTTGCCGGCGGCTACGAGGGAGGAAGAAAAAGAAAAGAGGCGGCCACCAAAAGAAAAATAAGAGGAACCCTAATCCTCTTTCCCTCACGGCTACATATATATACTAAGAGAATTAGGGTTTACCTTAAAAGGTGTGCGGCTGCCAACACGGATCCCGAGGCGGTCTAAGGGGGGACCCCAACTTCGAGAATTAATTCTGGTCAGACCGGGAGTCGGAAAAATAAACCGATCGCGCCCACGCGCTCCGTTCCGCGAGCTCTACCGCCTAAAATTATTTGCGGGGCCCCGACGGTCTGTCCGGAGAAAAATGCCAAAAATGAGGCCCCCGGTCAGGCATTACAAGAAGAGGGTGACCAGAAGGGTTAGGAAAAGCCGGGTCTTACATTCTGGTTAGAGGCGTTTGGATGCCAGATGATGGAGGACAGATCGGCCGGCAGAGACATTTTTGTTTTCCCTTCCTGGATGATGGATATCCTTGTGAATGGATTATGTAAAGCTTACCCGTGGGGATGTTACCCTGTGTGATTGATAACTGGCATGTTTGGGGTGCAATGTTTGTGATTGAGGGGTGAGATTTGTAAGGATAATTGTTTAAGGAATTGAATGAATCAATTGTGCTTGGTCGTATGATGATGATACCCAGGTGGATTTCTGAGACGTCAGGGGTTGGGTGGACCCCGATGATAGCTACAGCCCTTTTATCAGAGTGGCGCAGCGGTTAGCGTGGATTGTTGGTTGCGAGAGACCACGTTCGGCATCTCAGTGTGAGCATGGACAGAGGTCGTGCTCCCTTGTGATTGGTCTAGATATTTTGGCAGGCTGAGCGACGACCACTTGCATCGAGCGGATGAATCTGTGCCGCCCGGTTGGAGGGCGCCACGGTAGTGGATTGAGTTGTCGCAGGTGTGATTTCTTCACAGCAGTCGGAGTTAGGACATGTTGCGTTCCTGCATGGGCTAGCGGTAGAGTCGTTACCACTTGCACTTGAGGTACAGGTTACTGTTGGCATTGTGCAAGTGGAGGAGGCTTGTCCAGTGCAGCAGAGGCCGTAAGTTATGCCGGCAGACTTATTGGTTTCTACGGCAGCTCAGTGTTATGACCCAGTGCTTGGGATCGGTTGGCATAGTGCCACAGGATGTTTGACTGCTGAGAGAAAGGACTTTGACTTTCTGCGAGGCGGATAATGGAAGGCATTTTGTTGTTGAGACTTTTTGAGCACACAGGTTACAGCGTCCGTGTGAGAGGTGCCTACGGCGGCAGCGGGACTTAAGGATGTCCCTATTGTCCATGAAATCCCAGGTGTAAGTCCACCTAAGCCGATGATTAGGCCGCCAGAAAGGAAGATTAAGATTGCGATTGACGTGATTCTGGAAACCGCGCCAACTTCATTAGCCCCTCATTGGATACCGCCTTTAGAGCTACGAGAGTTGAGTTCTTAGGTGCGTGGATTTGATGGATAGAGGGTCTGTTTGACCTAGTGCCACGTCGTTGATACACGACGGTGAGAGCCCTTTGGGATCGGAGTCCAGGCAAGTCCAGGTATTATTTAGAACCTTTTGAAGGAGGTATATTTCGGCAGATATTGTGTGATGCCTGCGCCAATTTGGAATTTCAGCTGAGGGCACTGTCTAGATGGTGTTCAGGACACAGTAGGGGCATTACGAGTACAGTGAAGCCAATGGATTGACTAATGCCCTGTTGCCTCTAGATTGAGGAATTTTGTATTTCTGTTGGCCTTGAACGGGTTGATAGCGGCGTTCTCCTGGGATATTTTGGTTTTACCCCCTCCCTGAGTGGTTTAGAGCTTGTGCAGCATTTGTAGTCGTTGTGACAAGTCTGTGGGGATGAAGCTTTATGCCTAGTCGTTGTGGTACAAGTTTTAGCTTCGAGAGCATATCTTCCTGGACTACTTCTTCTAGCCGAAGGGGCGGCGGTGGAAATTCGGCCAAAGTGGATGCTATATAAGACTGGCCGAGATCGACGGTCATTGTTGGGGTGAGGAGTTTTTGGACCGGATAGTGCCAGCAGAACTTGATGACCGGGTGATGAGATTGGTACCAGCGCCGATTCTAACCTAGTCAGTGGTGGGAGATGGATTTGCGAGTTGTTGTGATACCTCCCGTAGTGGCTGTAGAGCCACCATTGGATGTTGTGAGCATCCAGTATCACCCCGACAGAGCCACTGTGGTGGCGGATGCCTGGAGCAGAAGAGCTACTTTGGAGTCAGGTTTGGCGGTTCCATAGCTGGCACTGTGTGGGGCCATCCTTGTGTGCAGGGTTTGAGTTGTGTCCCTGAGGATCCCTTTTGATGAAAGGCTGCGGCTGAGCAATCCACTTAGGTGGTTGAGTTTTGAGGGCGACCGAGTGTGAACCCCTGCTTGTTTGGGCCCCTTTTCTGTGCAGGTGTCTGTGCGGATGTGTTTCGGGTCGCTTTGGTTGAGCTGGCTCTTGAGTGTGATTTTAGAGCGTGTTACTCAGGCTGTTTGTTCCTTTTCCCCCGCCTTTTGTTGGAGTTTTTGAGGTTTTTCTGCGTCTCAGCTCTGGAGTGTCATGTTTTGGACCCCTCACCCGTGATTGACTCGTTCCTTTTGGGGTCTGTGAGAGTTTGGAGTACGAGGGACGCCCGTTGCGAATTCCGACTCGTGAGGTGAGGGAATTGCGCAATCGGGCTATGCCGTACTGGTTGTTGCTGTTGTTGTTGCTGAGGAGTAATCACGGGGAGTGATTGGTGACTTGGGAGCTGGAGACGGCGGTGTTGAATTTTGACCCCTGGTTTTTGAGACTCCCTGGGAGTTGCCTTAGTTTCGGGGACGAAACTTTCTTTTAGTGGGGGAGGATGTGGTGACCCGGACCTTTGCCGGGCTTCTACAGTGTGACCAGCAGCTTCTGGAAGCCTACGTGGCTTGTCGGCGGTGTTCGCGCGCCTATTTGGACACAAGAGATGGACCCTGTGAGCTTTGGTTGGGTGTATTGGCCTTCGGCTGCTTTTGCCGAATTTTAGGAAAGGATTTTGGCCAAACAGAGGGTGGATTTGGGTTCGGTGCGGAAAAACGCTTGGAAATGGCTTTTTGTTTGCTTAATTCTGAGTCCGGATACCCAAAAGCGGGCTCCCGGAAGTTTTGGCAGTTTTGGGGTTTGCGGGAGCCTCCGGCGAATTATAGGTTTGGAATTTGGCAAAATGGACGTCGTTTTTGGAATCAGCGCGCGAAAACGGTCAAGATGGGCTATTTACTTGATGTTTTTGGGCTGCGGTTACTGTTCATCGCCGGAACAGTGTTTCCGGTGATCGCCGGCGGCGGTTGGCGGCGGCGGGCAGCGGCGGAAGGCGGCGGAGGGCGCTCGGGCAGGCGGCGCGCGGCCGCGGGCAGGCGCACAGGGGCGCGGGCAGGCGCGCGGGGGCGCGGTCAGGTGCGCGGTCCACGCGGCCGTCGTGCACCCGAGGAAGGGACACGTGGCAGGTTTTCACTGGTCGGTGTTGTGGTCTGGGTTCACGGAGCAGGCCGGTGGTGCACGGTAGACCGGGTGGACACGTGGCGGGAGGTAGTTGGTCCGGTGTTGTGCTCCCGGTCCACGCAATCGGTGGGGTCGTTGACCGGGGCAGGTGGCCGTACGGCGGGGCAGGTGGCCGTACGGGCCCGGGTCAGCCGCGACGTGCGCGGTCCACGGCGCGACGTGCGCGGTGCACGGGTGGCCGGGCCACGTGTCGCGTCGCCATTGGCGGGCGCAGGTGCACCGGGTGCAGTGGGGCCCGGGGTGTTAGCGGACTGGGCTGTGTGGTGGACCGGGCCGCACTGTGCGCGCCCGAATCTTGGCGGGCCGGGCCGCACTGTGCGCGCCCGAAACCTGCGGGCTGGGCCGGGCCGCACTGTGCGCGCCCGGAACTTGGGACACATTGGGTATTTCTCCTAATGTTTTTCTCAGCCTATAAATAGGCAGCCCGAGCCCTCTTCTTTGGCTTTTTCCTCTCAGCCCAAGCTTGATCTCCCCGAGCTCCCTTCTTGGAAGATTTTCATCTTCAAGTCCTTGATCTTCCTGCCAAGTTTTCGGATTTTTGGAGGCTCGAATCCCGAGGTTCCCCATTTTACGGCGCGGCGCGACGTTGCTTTCTAGTGTTCTTCTTCGGCGCAGCAGCAGTGTTTTAGCTCCCCTGGGCTACCCCGAGCTCCTTTTTCTGTGATTCTTGCGCCGACAGACTCCTAAGAGGTAGGGCTTCATCTTTCGTATGATCGCGCTTTCCCGTTGCGAGTTTTTGGCATGGATCCCGAGGCAACACTGTGACCCTTTTTCTGTTTGGCTTTGTGGACAGCATCGAGGTGTTTTGGCCATATCTTTGCGCCCAAGCGTCAGCCGGAAACGAGCTTATACAACTTTTTCATCTACAGATCGCAAGGAACGCGCTCGTATTTTTATTGGATTTTTCTGAGATTTCATCAGAGGTGAGAATCACTGTTTCTCTGTGTACAGTGCTACAGTCTTTTGTGCTGAAATCTTTTGAGTGTACCACCTTGCCGAATTTTTATCTTGACTTACCGAACTCGGATTTGGGCGTGCAAGGTACCGTTGCGAAGCTATCGACGCGAGGATCGCTGTGGGTTTTTTCTTGGAATTTTCTGGGCACTTTCTGCAGGTGATAATTTAACAGTTTCGGGACTGTTGTTGTATGGGATTATAAGAGTTATATTTGGGAGCCTTAGTGTAATTAGTGAGCTTTGTATTGCGCCAGGAGAGTTACGGGTGTGCTGAACTTATTGGAGCAAGGGATTAGAGTTATCTGGTGTTTTCAGCTGTTGGGCTTTGGACAGTCAGCTTTTCAGGTGGGTGCCTTATTCCCGGAACCGGTGGACGGTTCTCTATATTGTTATACGTTAGCATTGCATGCAGGTGTACGGTACAATAACTGAAATTGGTCGGTAAGTTTAACACTGAGGATTCTATGGAAATTGCAAGTGAATTTCTCATAGTATGACAATGGTATAATCAAATATTCATGTTGGTGATTAGTGGAAGCCCACCTAAGGCAAGGTTACCATATCAGGATTAATTATCATGCCATATTAGCACATAACCTTTTATGAGGCTGGTTTATGCATTGGGATAGGATTATGTAGTTATGTGCAGGTTCTACTCCAAGGAGTGATTATGGATCGAAAATCATGGACAGGTATGGTCATTGTTAATTCTGGCATGAGGTTTATTTTCTTTATCCTTCTTCAGGACAAATGCATGCTTGTATGGACATATGTGTATGAACATATAGTTAGGCCATCTTTTACTGCTGCACTACATCTTGGAATTTGACTTAGGAGAAACCATGATTGCTTTCTTTCTCCTTTTTATTTAGACTTTTGAGTCATGTTGCTCGGGTTCGAGCAGAGGTTTGGGATAGTGTAGCTGGGACCTTAGGGTCAGAGACAGGGTGTGCTTGATGTTGGATTGTGGGTTATTGCGGCAACCGCGGACAGTAGGCGGTTGACCGGATCTTGATTAATTTACCCAATTGTGGGTTGTGGGTTATTGCGGTGACCGCGGACTTTGGGCGGTTGACCGGATGTTGACTATTGCATCAGATTGGGTATCAGATTTGTTCTAGTGGATGGTGTTTCCCACTTTTTGAGTATTATTGCATCAGATCGGGGTTGTGTTAGTGGACGGAGTTTCCCACTTTGATCATAGTCTTGATCCAGTCCTGCTATTATGAGACAGAGGTTACAGAGATACTCGATACAGTGATGCTTGATACAGTGATACTTTACTCGTGTGGGTCGCTCCCCTCGAGTGCCACTCCGGAGTAGGCTTTCCACGGTGCAGAGCGCCGGGCACCATGCTGGGTTTTGAGTCCTTGGGACTCCTTTGCTTCGGTGTTATGCGTAGGCTGGCATACCCGTCGCGGCAGAGCAGGCAGTACCAGTGATTACTGGTCTATCGATTGGGTTTATTCAGTCAGATACTTTTTGTTACACTCGTGCCTGGGGGACCGAGTGGAGTCTAGTAGCTATGTTTAGACCAGTGCTAGTATTGTTGGGAACCGTTCGGGGATTGACGGTGGTCCCGTGGTCGTTGTGAGTTCTTTGACCTTTGTGTGAGAGGTTGAGCATCTTGAGTCTTTCCGTTCTGAGAGAGAGAGGGCATGGATTTGACTATAGCCTGCATGAGCCACTACTCGATAGCGAGTCAGTCCGTTTGGACGCCCTACGTAATTCCTGCCCGTCAGCGGGAGGTGGTTGTAGGTGGGCGCAGGTTTGACTGGACCCGATGCGGCAGTCAGCTCGATTGGGTCGATTGAGCATCTCGTGTGCGAGTGTTGCATATCTTCATCAGAGTTGCCCCATTTGAGCATTTGGTTAGAGGCATGGTAGCTGTAGAGTGTTTCCAGCTTCTTCTTTCAGTTTTACTGCATCGGTTATCTTTTGCCTCTAGTAGTCTTGGTGGGCAGATCGTCGGGCCTTGTGGCGATACCCACTGAGAACTCCCTTATTGCGAAGTTCTCACGCCCGTTGGGGGTTTTCCCCCTTTTGTCCTTTCTCCTCTTTGTTTTGCAGAGTCTTGGCGGGTGTTGCCGTTCTGTGGTTGCTGTGCGTGGTGAGGGAGTAGCGAGCTAGATCCAGACCCATCTTTGGAGAGTAGCGGTACCCCCTTTGGAGGAGATCTTCAGTATAGTCGGTAGAGTGGTATTTATTTCCTCTTTTGAGAGACTGATGTAGTGAGGATATGATGTATTGAGAGCTTGTACACTGATGTTTTATTTGAGTTATCTCCCTGTTGAGCTATGAGTTTTGTACTCGAGGTTATTGTATGATTATCTTTTTGGGAGAGGAACCTTGTTGTTTTATCTTCAGTTGTACAGTGGTTGATTTTATTTCTATAGCAGTTTTATCTTTTAGCTCTGATATCTGTTAGCTGTAGTTCTTTTTGCAGGTAGGACGCTTCGCCTATGCGGGTTTGGCATAGGTGGCGGATCTGTTGGCGAGCCCGGGTCGCAGTTTCGACCCCGGGGCGTGACAATTATTGTACTGTGCTAATCCCATATGTTGAAGTCTAATCCGCGTTGTAATTATGAACAGATGACTATCCTGTACGAAAACGTATGTTGTAAAGAATTAGATTTTCGTCATTGTAAGTTTTATGTTGTGGTAAGATGTATGTTGTGCTAAGATGTATGTTTATTTCAGATGTACGAAGCTAAGATGTATGAAGGGCTCGGCGCGAGGAACGCAGCGGTTATTTTTTCAGATTTTTTTTAGTTCATCTCGCAGGTGAGATTTAACCTTTTTCGGGGTTGTATCCCGCAGTTTTTGCAGTATAGTGGATTGTCGGCGCCCCGCATTGTATAATTTGTATCTTGGCCTACAGGTGTCGGAACGGGGCATATAAATACTCGTTTTGGGGCTACTCGTCGCGAGGACCGCAACCGTGCATTTTCTGGAATTTTTGGAGTGCTGCTTGGAGGTGAGAATTGCCTATCTTTTGCTGTTTGGGAAAAATAGCAATGTTGTTGGGATTTGTTGGGGTATAGTTTGTATCGTGATGTTGTTTGTTGTGGTGTTGCATGGTTGGCGTGATTTTGTTTGGAGCCTAGGCTTGCGCTGCATGTACGAGGTTGCGGGTTCAGCAGATTATGTTAGCAGGTGGCCACGCTCTTCACCGACTTCAGCTTTGCCTGCGAAAAGCGTTTCAGGTGGGTGGTTGTTGCATACCTCAACTTCTGACTTGCTCACTAAGTTTATTACAGAATTCCCCACTTGGACTATGTGATTGATTACCATGCATAATCGAATGAGGTAATTGCGAGCCTAGCATGTGAGATTAATTTTGTGGGCATAGTGTGGTGACCTGGATCTCTGCAGGGCTACTACAGTATGACCAACAGCTTTTGGAGGCTTACGTGGTGTGTCGGTGGTGTTTGTGCACAATTTGGACACAAGTGATGGACTTTGGGCTTAAAATGGATCACGTGAGTGATCGGAGGACCCCGTCGGATGTTTAGAAGTGGTTTCGCGCGAAGCGGATATTAAAATTGGGCTCAGTGCGAAGTTTGGACAAAAAAAACACCTTCCCGGATGCCTTCGGCGAATTTTAGGATTTGAATTTGGCAAATCGAACTTCGGATTTGGATTCAGCGCGCGAAAACGATGAAAATGGACTATTCACTTGTATTTTTCGGAGCCCGGGTGCCGCGCACGGATTTCGAGGCAAGGGGGCACTGTTCCGGCGGCCGGGGGAAGCGTCGGCGGCGGCGGGCAGCGACGGACCACGGCGGCGCGGGCTCGGGCAGGCGGCGGAGCGACCGCGGGCAGGCGCGCGGGCGCGGGCAGGCGCGCGGGAGCGCGGGCAGGCGCACGGTCCACGGGCCGGCGTGCACCGGAGGCGGGCCACGTGGCGTGACTTGAGTGGTCGGTGTTGTGGACCGGGTCCACGGAGCATGTGCTGCCAGCCTCGGGGCGCGTGCGTGCAGAGGTGCAGGCGGCAGGGCAGGCGCACGTGGGCGCGCGCAGACCGGGGTTTCCCGCGCTCGGGTGCGCCACGTGTCGGCAGCGGAGTGGGCCACGCGGCGCTTGGCTAGTGGAGGACTTGGCTGTAGGCTATTTTGTTGGTGACATGGCGAGATCTGGTGAATCTGGGCGCAGGTTGGACGGCCGGATCGAGCGCACTGTTTGCGCCCGAATCATTCGGGCGCCCGAAAACGTACCTGGAAGTGTGTATTTCCCCCTTTTTCTTCAACCTATAAATAGGCAGTGGGTTCTATGTGCGGCTTTTCTTTGGTTTCTCTGGGAGCCTCCTTCAGCAGGGATTTTCTACACTGTGTCCTCCACCACTTGTTGGATTTTCGGGATTTTTGGAGACTGCGGCTTCGGCATTATCTGCGACGCGCCGCACAGCGACGCACCTTGGATTTTTAGCTATTACCGTCGCTCTTCAGTCCGCGAGGCACACTGGATCACCCCGATGGAATTTTGAGCCGATTTTCATGGCAGCGCGTTCATGAGAGGAAAGGCTTCATTTTCTGTGTTGTTCATTTCTCCTCGTTTCGAGTTTTCGGCATAGTTCCCGAGGTGTTTCTGTGACCTCTTTTTCCTGCTGTGAGATTTTAGACAGCAGAGGCTTGTCAATTTTCTATCTCCGCGGTCGGACATCGGATGGAGACGTGCCTGTACACTTTTTGCATTTACACATCGTAAGGAACGTTCTCGAATTTTCCTGGATTTTTCTGAGTTTTTACCGAAGGTGAAAATCCCCTTTTTCCCAGAGCTATGTGCTACAGTTTTTGTACAGGATTCTTTTGAGAGGGTCACTTTGTCGGATTTTTATCTTGATGTAGAAGACTCGGATTGGGACGTGCAGGTACTCGTTTCGAAGGGCTCGACACGACACTCGCGGCAGTATTTTTATTGGATTTTTCTGTGGACTCTACGAAGGTGGGAATTAAGCTTTTTCGGGGTTGTATCCCTCAGATTTCGCAGTTTTGTGGATTACCGGCACCCCACATTGTATAACTTGTTACTGGGCCTACAGGTGTCGGAACGGGGGGTGTAAATACTCATTTTGGGCCTACTCGTCGCGAGGATCGCAACCGTGGATTTTCTAGAATTTTTGGAGCACTACTTTCAGGTGAGAATTGCCTTCTTTGTGCTATTTTAGAAAAACTGCAAGTGTAAGTTAGGAGGTTTTGTGTGTGATGTTGATTGTTGTGGTGTTGCTTTGTTGGGGTGATGCTGTTTGGAGCCGAGGCTTGCGCGACATGTACCGAGGGTGCAGTTCTGGCTGATTTTGGATTGTGAGCGTCTACACACTTCACCGACTTCAGCTTTGCCTGCGTAAAGCGCTTCAGGTGGGTGCTTTGTTTTCAGAACCGGTGGACGGTTCTCTAATTCTGTATGTTAGGATGCATGCATGTCTAGGGTACAAGGCATATGATTGAGAGGTAGGTAAGCTTGATAATGATAATTGTATGATTAATTGCAAGAATAATATCTATGTTGATGATTAGTATGAGCTTACCTAGGATAATGTTACCCTATGTGATTATGTAGCATGCCATGTTAGCACATAGCCGTTTATGCGATTGGTTCATGCGATGGGGCAGGATTATATAGCTATGTGCGGATTTTACTCTGAGGAGTTATTATGGATTGAGGATTATGGACAGGTGTAGGCATTGATGATTTTGGCATGTGGTTTACTTTCTTATATTCTTCTTGAGAACAAATGCATGCTTGTATGGAAATATAGTTAGGCCACCTTCTATCGCTACACTACTTATTGGAACTTGACTTAGGAGAAATCATGTTATCCTTTTCTCCTTCTTTGTTAGTCAGGGGGTCTGTGTTGCTCGGGTGCGAGCAGCGGTCTGGGGTAGTGTAGCCGGGACATTGGTGTCAGGGACGGGTTGTGCTGGATTGAGGTTGGCAGGGTTTTGCGGTGATCGATTGAGCACCTCGTGTGCGAGTGTTGTACATCTTTATCAGAGTTTTCCCCTTCGAGCATTTAGATAGAGGCATGGTAGCTGTTGAGAGTCTCCAGCTTTCTTATTTCAGTCTTTACTGCTTTGGTTATCTCATGTCTCTAGTGGACTTAGTGGGCAGATCGTCGGGCCTGGTGGCGGTACCCACTGAGAACTCCCTTTTTGGTGTAGTTTTCACAACCGTTGGGGGTTTTCCCCCTCCCCTTCTTTTCTCTCCTTTATTTTGCAGAGTCTTAGCGGGTGTTGCTTATTCTGCGGTTGTTGATCGAGGCGAGGGAGTTGCGTGCTAGATCCCTACCCGTCGTTGGAGAGTAGCGGTACCCCTTCAGAGGAGAGCTCCAGTAGATTAGCTATTTTCTTTTTCCTCTCTTGAGAGACTGATGTAGTGAGGATATGATATGTATTGACAGCCTGTACACTGATGTATTTATTGGAGATATCTCCCTGTTGAGTTTTGAGCTTTGTATATGAGGATATTATATCATTATCATTTTTGGGAGATGGACATTGTTGTATTATTTTCAGTTGTACAGTGGTTGATTTTAGTTATACAGCAGATTTTCATTTATAGCTCTGATATCTGTTAGCTGTAGTACTTTTCTTGCAGGTAGGACGCTTCGCCTATGCGGGGTTTGGCATAGGTGGCGGATCTGTTGGCGAGCCTGGGTCGCAGTTTCGACCCCGGGGCGTGACACATAGCATGTTGGAACATGATTGTTGGGATATCTTGATAGTGATAATTAACATGCCATGTTAGCACATAGATTTGATGAAAGTTGGTCAAATGGATTAATTGTTGGGACATTATGACATATCTATGTGCGGGTACTACTTGGGTGATTTATTATGGATCAGGGATTACTTATATGTGTACTGGGCTGATGATCCTAGCATGATGGTTATATCTATGTGGATTTATTATTTGATACACTTGTGGAACTGTTATTTGATATCTCTCTTTCATCTTGCATGAGGACTCTTGCATGCTTGTATGGACATCTAGATATGCCACTATTTATTGCTACACTATCATATTGGGATTTGACTTAGGAGAAACCATGATTGTTTCCTTTCTCCTTCTCATTTAGACTTTTGAGTCTTGTTGCTCGGGTTTGAGCAGGGGTACGGGATAGTGTAGCCGGGACCTTGGGGTCGGGGACAGGTGGTATTTGATTATGGGTTGTGGGGTATTGCGGCTACCGCGGATAGTAGGCGGTTGACCGGATACAGATTATTTTATCCGATTTTGGATTGGGGGTTATTGCGGCTACTGCGGATAGTAGGCAGTTGACCGGATGTCGGATGTGGGACATCATTGAGGTTGTGGGTTATTTCGGTGACCGCGGATATTGGGCGGTTGACCGTATGTTTACTTATGCATCAGATTGGGTATCAGGACTTGTTAGTGGATAGATTTTTTCCACTATGATCAGAGTCGTGATCCAGTCCTGCTTTTATGATACTTGTGACAGTGAGTGAGTTTTTATCACACCGGCGCGGTTATTGCCCGGTGATGCTTTCCTCGTGTGGGTCGCTCCCCTCGAGTTCCCCTCCGGAGGCTGGGGTAAGACAGTTATTTACAGTTTATGCTATCACATCGGCGCGGTTATTGCCCGATGATGAGGGCGGCGGCAGGCAGTACCAGTTTTTACTGGTGGATAGATTGGGTTACTGATGCATACATACAGTCTTTCCTTTCGATATTGCATTTAGAGGCATTCTAGTGGTAGTTTTTCTGTTTCAGCAGTTCATTTACAGTCTTACCATTTACCTTTTTCCTTACCTCTGGTAGACTTAGTGGGTACGCCGGAGTCTGAGGCTTTACCCACAGGGGGAGGCTACTGGTTTACTAGTGGTTCTCACCCCCATTGTTGTTTCCCTCTTTTCTCTCCTTTGTTTTGCAGAGTCTTAGCGGGTGTTGCTGATTCTGCGGTTGTTGATCGAGGCGAGGGAGTCACGAGCTAGATCCCTACCCGGCATTGGAGAGTAGCGGTACCCCTTCAGAGGAGATCTTCAGTAGATTAGTTGTGTTATTTTCCTCTTTTGAGAGATTCTTGTAGTGAGGGTAGGATATGTATTGAGAGCATGTACACTGATGTATTTATTGGAGATACCTCCCTGTTGAGTTCTGAGTTTTGTATATGAGGATATTGTTGGATCAACTCTAATATAGATCTAAATAGGGGGAAAAACACCTAGAGGGGGGTGAATAGGTGTAAACGATAAACACTCAAAATTCTTTGCGTAATAAAACCCAATGTGGAAATGAAAAATAACACGCAAGATTTTTACGTGGAAAACTCCATCACAGGAGTAAAAAACCACGGGACCGATAACACGGTGAAATCAACTAAGATTATAACATGTACAAAGGTGATATAACGCACTCACAGACGACTCAACCTTTTTCCATACGCTCCGAGTTGATCTTCTCCGCTCGCTCCGCAACGCGCCTCGAATCCACGATTTGCGTCCAACGCCGAATCCTCGACGTCTGACCGAATCCACGGTCTCCACCAGGTAGTACGTCTCGATCACACAAACGTACCTCGCTCCGAATCCACGAGAGCGGTTGCGCCTTAAATCCACAAGGCCACGCGAATCCACGCGCCGATTTTGGGGAAAATCGTTGTTTTGTTGGTGGTGATGATTCGCCGAATACTTAGATCAAAGATAGATCGGAAATGCCATCTAAGTATCCATTAATTTGATTCTACTCAAAATCTGAGTATGAAAACCTAGAATCAAATTAATTAATATAGATGAAGAAACATAGAATTAAATCTAGTTATTTCCTTTCTTCTCTATATGTGGATCTATAAGTTTTTCTCCGTTAATATTTTTCCGTCATTTCCCGGAGTATAAAACTTATTGTGGATTACCCTAAAAGATGAAGTTAGGGTTTACTTATAGGTTAGAAACCATTGGAAGAGGATAAGAATCAAAAACTGATTGTAACAGAATTTTTCCCACACGACGGTCCGGGCCGGATTAGGCTCGTTCAGGACTGTCGTTGTTTTTCAGAGAATTCCTGAAAAAACAAGGTTCGGGGTCCGGAACGAAATCCTACGGTCCAGACTGTTCATGCGATTTCAGCAAACTTCATGTTCGGGGTCCGGAACAAAACAGGGATGTTCAGGACTGGATTTGTGCATGAACCAACCAACGTTCGGGGTCCGGACTGTAGTCCCCTGTTCCGGATCCTGAACATATACCATGTCCAGTTTTTGATTTTTATGCAATTAAAAATCCATCCAAGTGTTTCTACATTATAAGAAGTATTCAGATCACCAATAATGTTTAGTTAAACTTACCTGATCCTTTTGAATTCTTCTTTCTTGAGATTGAGGTATATGATCCAAGCTTCTTCATCTTCAATCTTCAAGACTTAAACACTTTCACAAAATATGCCAAAACTAAAATCCTTAACAATCTCCCCCTTTGGCGGTTTCGTGACAAAACATAGATCCACTTAAGAAAATTCAAAAAAGATATTTTTGTTGCTATCACCATACAACAAAAATTTACATTTGAGATCCAAATAAACTAAATACATGAGATAAACTCCTAAAACAAACTCTAGACTTAGACATCTGTACTCTCTGCAAAAAGAAGTAATTTTTGACAAGAGAAATCGTTAGATACCTCAGGAATGTTTAGCATTAAAAAAAAAATAAACATAGAGATAGAGTTTATACTCACCATGACATACATGAACTCAGATATGTATTAAGATCACAATCAGAAATAGACATATCTTCTAAGCAATAAAATCCAAATGTCATAAATTTGTTAGTAATCAAACAACTTGTTAGTAATAATACATGCCCAAATAGTTAGTCGGATAGTCAGTCGAGGCATGCATTCATTCACAATACAAAACCAAAGTTGTTTTGATACTTACCTTCAAAGTTCTAAGTTCTCACAAACCATTGTCAATCATCATTGTTCTCTCATCATTTGTTCTCTCTCCCCCTTTTTGTCACTAAATTAAGCCAATAATTACAAAACGAAAGGAGAGTTAAAAGATCAAAAACAAAAGGAAATGTAAGAACTAAAACTAAAAACCTGCAAAACAAAAGATTAGCTAGAATAACAAAGAAACCACAGATTAGATCATTAGAGCAAATGATCATTCTAGATCAGATCGGTCTGAACTGCTACAGTCCAATTTGTTCAAAATTCCTTTAAGCATTCTTGATATTTTGGAACATTTTCTTTTCATCTTGTGAATGTTAGTGGACATTCTTTCTTGTTCTTCAGACATTCTCCTCTGTTCTCGTTGGATAGATAATATATCAGCTTCTGTGGTGTTTCTCCTGGAGGTAGAAGGAGGTTGTGTGAACGCTGACGGTGCATTTTGACCTTCATTCCATGGAGATTCTCTAGGCAGAGAGCGTGCTCTGGCGAGGGGTTCATTAATCTGAATTCCACTACCCCTCGAATTCTTTCGCCTAGTGTACTGCTTGGTTGTTGAAGAAGACTTCATCAGCTTTTTGTTATTTAAATAAAACCTATCTTCATCATCAACAGCCTGTTGTACTTCTTTACAGAATGTATCCCAATCCTCTTTTTCTTCCGATTCTGACTCAATTTGAGGAACATTCTTCGTCTCTTCTTGATGTGTTCCATCTTGTTCCTTTTTAACAGATGCATGAGTTCCTACCAATGCCATAATGAGCACAATGATCCAAGCAAAAGCCATCTTTGCTGCTAGTGTGACGCCCCACTTCCCAGGGGGTCACCCATCCTAGAACTACTCTAGCTCTAACATGCTTAACTCTCATGTTCCTCTTGGATCTTGCTACCATCCAAAATGCTATAGCCGGGTTAGAGATTTAGTCCTATTATATCATTTATATAGAGGACTAATCCAAATTCCGGGGGTGTTACATTCTTCCCCCCTTTAAGCCCTGACGTCCACGTCAGGCTCAAGCACACTCACAAGCACCAGGCGATGTGAGACTCGTCTCGCTAGCCTTAGCCGACCTTGTGAGGAGCTGCACTCCACTCACAACGGTCATTAGCCGGGGAGCCTCGCTCTACCCGCTATATAACCCTGGCTCAGCCGAGACTCATCTCACATTTCCGGCTGGTGAATGTCTCTGATACCAACTGTGACGCCCCACTTCCCAGGGGGTCACCCATCCTAGAACTACTCTAGCTCTAACACGCTTAACTCTCATGTTCCTCTTGGATCTTGCTACCATCCAAAATGCTATAGCCGGGTTAGAGATTTAGTCCTATTATATCATTTATATAGAGGACTAATCCAAATTCCGGGGGTGTTACAGCTAGTGCGTTAGTTATTAAGGAAACCTGCGAGCAAGAACTCAAGAACACAAAAAATTGTTTATTTTCAAAAATTTGAAAAATTGTACCTAAACAATCATTATCGTGTAGAGAGACTAGGAATCAAATTAGTTTTGCAAGAAGAATTTTAAAAATAGATCAATCCCATGATTTTCAAAAATTCTCATTATATGCCCTAAAACCGAATTTTCAGAAATCGAAGCCCAAAAATCCGTTAATCAAGAGAATACTTAGCATATAATCAAAACTAATCTACTCAGAGTTCTTATTTCAAAAGAAATTTGACCAAAAACCATCTAGAATTGAATTCCACCCATGATTTCCACTCACGTTTATGAAGAACAATGCAAAACAGTGGAAAAACGAATTTTGATCTAAGAAACTTACTTTGATCCGAAGAACTCGAGTTGGAAAGGCTCCAAATTGGTTGATTTCTATAGAGAGAAGCTCTGGAGACTTAGAAACAAAAGATTGTTGTAAAAAGAAATCAAATCCCTTTTGTTTCTTATAAAACCCTAGCCGCGGTCCGGAACGGATCAAGAATCCAGTCCGGATCGGCTACCCGCAGAAAGTTCCTGCGTTCGGGATCCGGAACGGATATTCCAGTCCGGATCGGCTCCAACTTTTTCTTCAGAAAAATTTAGGAAAATTCCAGAAAATCCAGAAAAAGTATGTAAGCACTTTTGCATGTCAACTTTAAACAAAAATCATCATTTCACATCAAAAGAAATAGATTATGCTAAATCTATCAATAATATCCAAGTAATGAAATGAAAATTTATAAAAATTAAAACCTTTAAAGTTGAACAAGTTCAATGACATCTATCATGATCTTATGAGTAATGCGTTTATCAAATCATCAATATAGTAAAGAAAATGAAGTACCAAGATCGATAGATGTTTGAAATTCCAAATATGTTAGATAATATATCTAATCAATTTATTGTAAGGAGTGGCTCTTTGAGCATCTTTCAATAAAATCCCCACCTTATACCAACCTTGGAATTTGACAGAGTCAAGTATTCCAAAAAGCATTTTATCTTATCAACTTGAAAAACCATGCTTGGTATACATGTGGTAGCTGCACACAGTACTCGGACGACCGAGGTGGTAGCTCTTTCCTCCATGTGGTGGTAGTTTTCACACTCCTCATTGGGATGTAACTCTTTCCACATCTTTTGAGCATAAATATTTGATAGACTCCCCCTCAATTGGCTATCAATTATCTAAGATATAAAGTATTCAACCAAAATTTGATCTCGAGTTTCATACTCGACTCAATTGTCAAATAAGATAAAAACTATACCAAGAGATCATATGAGAGAGAAATTGACTTTGATCAATTAAAGATGACTTAATTGACATAAATGATCATTGCATCAAATGAATTATTATGATATCCAAAGCATAATAAATTTCTAAATATATGAAAGGATGCAAGTAAAGTCAATTACATATGCTCAATTAATGTTCTATGTACAAACATAGATAAGGAACAAAAACACAAAACAAAATCTAACCTTAGCAATGATTTCAAAAAGTGTTATTTCAAAGAAAGCATTCCAATTGCTTTACGTAAATGAATAAACAGTTTTTGATTCAAAGGTTTTGTTAAAATGTCAGCTAATTTATCTTCAGTTGAAATATAGGAAATTTGAAGTAAATTAGATTCAACTAGCTCTCTTAGAAATGATATCTAAGTTCAATGTGTTTTGTTCTCGAGTGCAACACAGGATTTTTAGAAATATTTATAGCACTTATGTTGTCACAAAGAATAGTTACCGAAGTTGCTGAAATTCGAAAGTCGCTCAACATGCTTTTCATCCAAATGAGTTGAGTTGAACAACTACCCGCTGAGATATATTCCGCTTCGGCAGTCGAGAGTGCTATGCAGTTTTGCTTTTTACTATGCCATGCAACAAGGCAGTGGCCAAGATAAAAACATGCACCACTCGTACTTTTCCGATCATCCACAGATCCTGCCCAATCGGCATCTGAATATCCTATTATGTCAAGCGTTGTTCCCATAGGATACCAAATTCCGAAATTCAGTGTTCCTTTGACATACCGGATGATCCTTTTCACCGCTTTCAGGTGAACCTCCTTTGGTGCTGATTGATATCTCGCGCAGATCCCAACACTAAAGGATATATCCGGGCGACTAGTCGTGAGGTAGAGTAGACTTCCAATGATGCTACGATAAAGCTTCTCGTCTACACTTTCACTAAGAGATTCACTTCCTAATCCCTTATTGCTAGTTCCTATTGGAGTCGGAAAATCTTTAGAGTTTTCTAAATAGAATTTCTTCACCAACTCCCTTGCATACTTGGATTGGCACAAATGGATGCCTTCTTCATTTTGTTTCACTTGCAATCCAAGAAAATATGTTAGTTCCCCCATCATAGACATCTCAAATTTGCTTTCCATGGTTTCAGCGAATTTAGAAGCATCATTGTCTCTAGTTGCACCAAATACAATGTCATCGACATAGATTTGTGCCACAATGAAGTTATCCTGATAATGCTTCACAAAGAGAGTCCGGTCTGCTCCCCCTCGAGTGTAGCCCTTTTCCAATAGGTTCTTTGTTAACCTTTCGTACCACACTCGCGGTGCTTGTTTTAGACCGTAAAGACCCTTTTTCAAACGAAAAACATGGTTAGGTTGTTTATAGTCTACAAAAAACTTTCGGTTGAGCCACATAAACTTCCTCGTTCAAAAACCCATTTAAAAACGCGCTCTTAACGTCCATTTGAAAGAGTTTGATTTTAAAATGACAAGCAATCCCGAACAAAATACGAATCGACTCGAGTCGAGCAACTGGGGCGAACGTCTCATCAAAGTCTATACCTTCAATTTGTGAGTAGCCCTGAGCAACTAGACGTGCTTTGTTCCTGATAATGGTACCATCCTCGTTTTTCTTGTTCTTGAAAATCCATTTAGTACCAATCACGTTGTGTTGCTTCGGTGGCTTCGTTAGTTCCCAGACTTTGTTTCTTTCGAACTGATGGAGCTCTTCCTGCATCGCTTCAATCCAGTAGTCATCCTGAAGAGCTTCATCGACGTTCTTTGGTTCTACCATGGAGACGTAACATGCGACTCCACAAACCAATTGTCTCCGAGTCCTGACTCCTTCTTGTGGGTCTCCAATAATGTTCGATTCCGGATGATCCTTGGAGATCCGTAGCGTTTGAGGTAACGGAGTACTCGGAGGTACATGTGATGATTCCTGCACATCAGATAACTAGAAGAACCATTAGATGCATCAACTTTATCAAAAGAGTTATTATGAGAAGATGCATTTACAGGAGTATCATCATCTAGAGACATATCAGGGGTAGATTTATCAGATGCAAAATGAAAAGCTTCATCTACTTTAACATTAATAGATTCTACCATCGTTTTAGATTCCAGGTTAAATACCCGATATGCTCTACTGTTTGTAGAATAACCCATGAAGATCCCTTCGTCACTTCGAGAGCCGAATTTACCAAGATTTTCGCGATCACGCAAATATAAACACGACTCCCAAAGATTCAAAAATATTTGATATTCGGTTTCTGCAGAACCATAGCTCATATGGTGTATTTAAAGTTCCCGGTCGCAAATACACTCGATTAATTACATAGACGGCGGTGTTCACAGCTTCAGCCCAAAAAATGTAACGGAGTTTCCGGCTATGAAGCATCATACGCGCCATCTCTTGAACAACCCTGTTTTTATGCTCGACTACACCACTCTGCTGAGGTGTATAGGGTGCTGAGAATTCATGTTTTATGCCGTTAGAAGTGCAAAAAAATAATGAATTTAGAATTAATGAATTCTCCACCTCTATCACTTCGAACACGAACGATCTTTTCATTTCTTTAAATCATAATACGATGACAACCTCATGAAAAGAGTCGAAAGTATCCGCTTTCCTCTTTTTTAAAAAAAGAAAGTTACCCATGAATATCTAGAGAAATCATCAACCAAAAGAAAAATATACCATTTACCTCCCAAAGATGGTTGACGAGTCGGCCCTATTAAGTCCATGTGCAGTAATTCTAAGGGCCGATTGGTACCAACGTGGTTCAGTTCTTGTGTGCAGCCCTTGATTGTTTTCCCTTTAGACAACCTCCACACACAATGTTATCTTTAAAAGAAAGTTTAGGAACCCCCTTAACCACGTCTTTATTTGAAATTCTTGCTAGTTCTTTAAAATTTATGTGACCTAGTCTTTCAGGCCAAAGAGTTTCATTATCTAAAGAAACTAGGTTACAATTTTCAGAAATTTTGTTTGAAACAACATAGCAATTATTTTCGGATCTAACCCCTTTCAAAAAGAATACATGGTCCTTATCAGTTACAATACATTCAGCAGAAGAAAAATTAACTGAAAACTATTGTCACAAAGTTGACTTATGCTAATGAGGTTAGTCTTAAGGTCTTCAACAAATAAGACGTTGTTCAAAACCGGGCCTTCTGGAATAGCGATTGTTCCTTTTCCAACAATTTTGGAAGAACGACCGTCTCCGAAAAACAACATGTACTCCGGAGATTTTCTCTAAAGTTTGAAAACTGTTTTTGTCACCGGTCATGTGACGGGAACATCCACTATCCAGATACCAAGACAAGTTTGTCATAAGCATGTAAAGAAGTATGAACAACAAGACAAGGTAAGATTTCACCTTTGCGCACCCAAACCTTTTTGGACTGCGTCGACAATGAATGTGAAGTTATTCTCCTAGGTGAAGCGTCTTGATTGATTCATCGCTTTTTCTTGACGTCGTCGTCTTGTTTGATGTACTACCAATGTTCTTTTCTTTTGAAAAAATCCTTCTTTGATTTCCGGGGAGTGAACTCATTGGTAGTAGTTTAAAAGAGGTGCTTGATGTGATCTTTTCGCTCCAATCTTGAAATTTCTTCTTATGTGCCCTGCATAACCACAATGAAAACATACCTTTGTACTTGACGATCCCGAAGTAGGTGAGGTAAGGTGTTGTCATTGATTGTAGTGAATTCCGTCGTCGGAGGAGGAGATACCGACTGGGGCACAAAAACTGCCCCAACAGAACTAGGACTGTCTTCAGTTCGATTGTATCCAAGGCCGAAATGGTTTGTTTGACCAAGACCAAGCATCTTATCCAACTTGCTCCTTCCAGAAGAAAATCGCTTCAAATCATCTTAAGTTGGAAATGGTCTTCGTCATTTCCATTTTTTTCCTAACGAGCCTCGGAGTAGAGCTTCAAGAAGTAACTTGCTTTATCAACCAGTTTTACCGTGTTCCTTCTCGAAATGCTCATTTTTCTCTTGAAGTGAAACATTTACTTTGATCAAGTTATCCCTTTCCACTTCAAGACCGTTTGAGAGAGAAGTTGCCCTTTTTACTTCTTCTTCGAGATCCTGCAATCTCCCTCTCAAACCTTGTTTTGCTTTGCCAGTTTCTTTGAATCCTTTAAAAGTTTATTGTGGTGACCCGGATCTCTGCAGGGCTTCTACAGTGTGACCAGCAGCTTCTGGAGGCCTATGTGGCTTGTCGGCGGTGTTTCTGCACTAATTTAGACACAAGTGTTGGACTTCGGGTGTAAATGGATCATATAGGTGATCGGAGGACCCCGTTGGATGTTTAGGAAGTAATTTCGCGCGAAGCGGAAATTAAAAATGGACTCAGCGCGAAGTTTGGACCAAGAAACACCTTTCCGGATGCCTTCGGCAATTTTATGAATGGAATTTGGCAAATCGGACACCGGATTTGGACTCAGCACGCGAAAACGATCAAAATGGACTATTTACTTGCATTTTTCGGAGTTAGCTACAGTAAACTACTGATTCACCGGCCCGGAACAGTGATTCCGGCGACCGGCCGGCGGCGGCAGGAGGGTGGAGCGCGGCGGCAGGCGGAGGCGCGGCGTTCGGTCCACCGCGGAGGCGTGCACCGGGCGCGTGACGCGTGCAGCTCGGAGTGGCGGGCGCACACGCGCGCGGTTCATGGTGCGGCGCAGGGTGCATGGTGGAACCGGGGGCGGACACGTGGCAGCGGGTTACTGGTTCGGTGCATCGGACTTGCGTGCACCGGGCGCGGCGAGCGGAAGCGCTGACACGTGGCGCCTCCCATCGGCCGGGTTACTGGCAGGCCAGTTGGGGCAGGTGGCCGTACGCGCGGGGCAGGTTCGCGTCGTGCGCGGTGCAGGGTTGTCGGTGCCACGTGGCGCGTCGCCATGTGGGGCGCACGTGCACCGGGCGCGCGGGCGCGGGTGGGCCACTTGGCGGGCCACGTGGCGGGCTGTGGTGATTTCGGGCCTGCACAGTAACGGGCCGGGCCCGTTACTGTAGCAACCCGATTATTTCGGCGCACGAATTCTGGGACTGATGGAAATTTTGGCATTGTTCTTTGCTGCTTATAAATAGCCCCCTTTGGCCTGCTTTTGGAGCTTTCCCGTGTCCATCTTCTCCTGACCTAAAGAGCAAAGTTCTCATCATCTTGTCTCTATCTTCTAGGAGTATGGGATTTTTCGTGGCACGCACTTCGAGTAGGCGGCATTTTCTCACAGGGCGCTTTCCTTCACGGTGATCCCCTTCGTCGCGTTTGGTGCGCAGGCGCCCTTGCTTCTCAGCCATCGTTTTCTGACGATTTTTTTTGGCAGCGCATTCACTAGAGGTAAGGCTTTCGTTTTTCATTGTGAGTACTTCTCCGCCATTTCGAGTTTTTGGCATAGTTCCCGAGGCATCTCTGACACTATTTTGTCTGTGTGATTTTGGACAGCATGAGCGTGTTGATTATTTCTCAGCCTACACTCATCTGGATTGGGTTTGTAAAGCTCGATTGATACTACTCCAAGAGGAACGCACCCGTATTTTTTTATTGGATTTTTATGAGGTCTTTCGAGGGTGAGAATTAAGCTTCTTTGCTGCTATCTCTTCCGCAGAACTGTGTTCCTTGAGGGAATGGCTCCCAATGTTGTCCGAATTGTTTCTTGGCTACAGGTATCAGAACGGGGCGTTTAAGAGTCGATTTGGGGCTACTCGTCGCGAGGATCGCAACTGTGATTTTTTTCTGGGATTTTTAGAGGACTGTAT
>CM055066.1:43641743-43713663 GCA_029204045.2 Tillandsia leiboldiana | reverse complement strand
AATTCAAAAAGATATTTTTGTTGCTATCACCATACAACAAAAATTTACATTTGAGATCCAATAAACTAAATACATGAGAGAAAACTCCTAAAACAAACTCTAGACTTAACATCTGTACCTCTGGCAAAAAGAAGTAATTTTTGACAAGAGAATCGTTAGATACCTCAGGAATGTTTAGCATTAAAAAAATAAACATAGAGATAGAGTTTATACTCACCGGACATACATGAACTCAGATATGTATTAAGATCACACATCAGAAATAGACATATCTTCTAAGCAAATAAAATCCAAATGTCATAAATTTGTAGTAATCAAACCAACTTGTTAGTAAAATACATGCCCAAATAGTTAGAGTCGATAGTCAGTCGAGGCATGCATCATTCACATACAAAACCAAAGTGTTGTTTTGATACTTACCTTCAAAGTTCTAGTTCTCACAAACATTGTCAATCATCATTGTTCTCTCATCATTTGTTCTCTCTCCCCCTTTTTGTCACTACAATTAAGCCAATAATTACAAAACGAAAGGAGAGTTAAAAGATCAAAAACAAAAGGAAATGTAAGAACTAAAACTAAAACCTGCAAACAAAAGATTAGCTAGAATAACAAAGAAACCACAGATTAGATCATTAGAGCAATGATCATTCTAGATCAGATCGGTCTGAACTGCTACAGGTCCAATTTGTTCAAAATTCCTTTAAGCATTCTTGATATTTTGGAACATTTTCTTTTCAATCTTGTGAATGTTAGTGGACATTCTTTCTTGTTCTTCAGACATTCTCCTCTGTTCTCGTTGGATAGATAATATATCAGCTTCTGTGGTGTTTCTCCTGGAGGTAGAAGGAGGTTGTGTGAACGCTGACGGTGCATTTTGACCTTCATTCCATGGAGATTCTCTAGGCAGAGAGCGTGCTCTGGCGAGGGGTTCATTAATCTGAATTCCACTACCCCTCGAATTCTTCGCCTAGTGTACTGCTTGGTTGTTGAAGAAGACTTCATCAGCTTTTTGTTATTTAAATAAAACCTATCTTCATCATCAACAGCCTGTTGTACTTCTTTACAGAATGTATCCCAATCCTCTTTTTCTTCCGATTCTGACTCAATTTGAAGGAACATTCTTCGTCTCTTCTTGATGTGTTCCATCTTGTTCCTTTTTAACAGATGCATGAGTTCCTACCAATGCCATAATGAGCACAATGATCCAAGCAAAAGCCATCTTTGCTGCTAGTGTGACGCCCCCACTTCCCAGGGGGTCACCCTCCTAGAACTACTCTAGCTCTAACAGCTTAACTCTCATGTTCCTCTTGGATCTTGCTACCATCCAAAATGCTATAGCCGGTTAGAGATTTAGTCCTATTATATCATTTATATAGAGGACTAATCCAAATTCCGGGGGTTTACATTCTTCCCCCCTTTAAGCCCTGACGTCCACGTCAGGCTCAAGCACACTCACAAGCACCAGGCGATGTGAGACTCGTCTCGCTAGCCTTAGCCGACCTTGTGAGGAGCTGCACTCACTCACAACGGTCATTAGCCGGGGAGCCTCGCTCTACCCGCTATATAACCCTGGCTCAGCCGAGACTCATCTCACATTTCCGGCTGGTGAATGTCTCTGATACCAAACTGTGACGCCCCACTTCCCAGGGGGTCCACCCATCCTAGAACTACTCTAGCTCTAACACGCTTAACTCTCATGTTCCTCTTGGATCTTGCTACCATCCAAAATGCTATAGCCGGGTTAGAGATTTAGTCCTATTATATCATTTATATAGAGGACTAATCCAAATTCCGGGGGTGTTACAGCTAGTGCGTTAGTTATTAAGGAAACCTGCGAGCAAGAACTCAAGAACACAAAAAATTGTTTATTTTCAAAAATTTGAAAAATTGTACCTAAACAATCATTATCGTGTAGAGAGACTAGGAATCAAATTAGTTTTGCAAGGAAGAATTTAAAATAGATCAATCCCATGATTTTCAAAAATTCTCATTATATGCCCTAAAACCGAATTTCAGAAATCGAAGCCCAAAAAATCCGTTAATCAAGAGAATACTTAGCATATAATCAAACTAATCTACTCAGAGTTCTTATTTCAAAAGAAATTTGACCAAAAACCATCTAGAATTGAATTCCACCCATGATTTCCACTCACGTTTATGAAGAACAATGCAAAACAGTGGAAAAACGAATTTTGATCTAAGAAACTTACTTTGATCCGAAGAACTCGAGTTGGAAAGGCTCCAAATTGGTTGATTTCTATAGAGAGAAGCTCTGGAGACTTAGAAAACAAAAGATTGTTGTAAAAAGAAATCAAATCCCTTTTGTTTCTTATAAAACCCTAGCCGCGGTCCGGAACGGATCAAGAATCCAGTCCGGATCGGCTACCCGCAGAAAGTTCCTGCGTTCGGGATCCGGAACGGATATTCCAGTCCGGATCGGCTCCAACTTTTTTCTTCAGAAAAAATTTAGGAAAATTCCAGAAAATCCAGAAAAAGTATGTAAGCACTTTTGCATGTCAACTTTAAACAAAAAATCATCATTTCACATCAAAAGAAATAAGATTATGCTAAATCTATCAATAATATCCAAGTAATGAAATGAAAATTTATAAAAATTAAAACCTTTAAAGTTGAACAAGTTCAATGACATCTATCATGATCTTATGAGTAATGCGTTATCAAATCATCAATATAGTAAAGAAAATGAAGTACCAAGATCGATAGATGTTTGAAATTCCAAATATGTTAGATAATATATCTAATCAATTTATTGTAAGGAGTGGCTCTTTGAGCATCTTTCAATAAAATCCCCACCTTATACCAACCTTGGAATTTGACAGAGTCAAGTATTCCAAAAAGCATTTTATCTTATCAACTTGAAAAACCATGCTTGGTATACATGTGGTAGCTGCACACAGTACTCGGACGACCGAGGTGGTAGCTCTTTCCTCCATGTGGTGGTAGTTTTCACACTCCTCATTGGGATGTAACTCTTTCCACATCTTTTGAGCATAAATATTTGATAGACTCCCCCTCAATTGGCTATCAATTATCTAAGATATAAAGTATTCAACCAAAATTTGATCTCGAGTTTCATACTCGACTCAATTGTCAAATAAGATAAAAAACTATACCAAGAGATCATATGAGAGAGAAATTGACTTTGATCAATTAAAGATGACTTAATTGACATAAATGATCATTGCATCAAATGAATTATTATGATATCCAAAGCATAATAAATTTCTAAATATATGAAAGGATGCAAGTAAAGTCAATTACATATGCTCAATTAATGTTCTATGTACAAACATAGATAAGGAACAAAAACACAAAACAAAATCTAACCTTAGCAATGATTTCAAAAAGTGTTATTTCAAAGAAAGCATTCCAATTGCTTTACGTAAATGAATAAACAGTTTTTGATTCAAAGGTTTTGTTAAAATGTCAGCTAATTTATCTTCAGTTGAAATATAGGAAATTTGAAGTAAATTAGATTCAACTAGCTCTCTTAGAAATGATATCTAAGTTCAATGTGTTTTGTTCTCGAGTGCAACACAGGATTTTTAGAAATATTTATAGCACTTATGTTGTCACAAAGAATAGTTACCGAAGTTGCTGAAATTCGAAAGTCGCTCAACATGCTTTTCATCCAAATGAGTTGAGTTGAACAACTACCCGCTGAGATATATTCCGCTTCGGCAGTCGAGAGTGCTATGCAGTTTTGCTTTTTACTATGCCATGCAACAAGGCAGTGGCCAAGATAAAAACATGCACCACTCGTACTTTTCCGATCATCCACAGATCCTGCCCAATCGGCATCTGAATATCCTATTATGTCAAGCGTTGTTCCCATAGGATACCAAATTCCGAAATTCAGTGTTCCTTTGACATACCGGATGATCCTTTTCACCGCTTTCAGGTGAACCTCCTTTGGTGCTGATTGATATCTCGCGCAGATCCCAACACTAAAGGATATATCCGGGCGACTAGTCGTGAGGTAGAGTAGACTTCCAATGATGCTACGATAAAGCTTCTCGTCTACACTTTCACTAAGAGATTCACTTCCTAATCCCTTATTGCTAGTTCCTATTGGAGTCGGAAAATCTTTAGAGTTTTCTAAATAGAATTTCTTCACCAACTCCCTTGCATACTTGGATTGGCACAAATGGATGCCTTCTTCATTTTGTTTCACTTGCAATCCAAGAAAATATGTTAGTTCCCCCATCATAGACATCTCAAATTTGCTTTCCATGGTTTCAGCGAATTTAGAAGCATCATTGTCTCTAGTTGCACCAAATACAATGTCATCGACATAGATTTGTGCCACAATGAAGTTATCCTGATAATGCTTCACAAAGAGAGTCCGGTCTGCTCCCCCTCGAGTGTAGCCCTTTTCCAATAGGTTCTTTGTTAACCTTTCGTACCACACTCGCGGTGCTTGTTTTAGACCGTAAAGACCCTTTTTCAAACGAAAAACATGGTTAGGTTGTTTATAGTCTACAAAAACTTTCGGTTGAGCCACATAAACTTCCTCGTTCAAAAACCCATTTAAAAACGCGCTCTTAACGTCCATTTGAAAGAGTTTGATTTTAAAATGACAAGCAATCCCGAACAAAATACGAATCGACTCGAGTCGAGCAACTGGGGCGAACGTCTCATCAAAGTCTATACCTTCAATTTGTGAGTAGCCCTGAGCAACTAGACGTGCTTTGTTCCTGATAATGGTACCATCCTCGTTTTTCTTGTTCTTGAAAATCCATTTAGTACCAATCACGTTGTGTTGCTTCGGTGGCTTCGTTAGTTCCCAGACTTTGTTTCTTTCGAACTGATGGAGCTCTTCCTGCATCGCTTCAATCCAGTAGTCATCCTGAAGAGCTTCATCGACGTTCTTTGGTTCTACCATGGAGACGTAACATGCGACTCCACAAACCAATTGTCTCCGAGTCCTGACTCCTTCTTGTGGGTCTCCAATAATGTTCGATTCCGGATGATCCTTGGAGATCCGTAGCGTTTGAGGTAACGGAGTACTCGGAGGTACATGTGATGATTCCTGCACATCAGATAAACTAGAAGAACCATTAGATGCATCAACTTTATCAAAAGAGTTATTATGAGAAGATGCATTTACAGGAGTATCATCATCTAGAGACATATCAGGGGTAGATTTATCAGATGCAAAATGAAAAGCTTCATCTACTTTAACATTAATAGATTCTACCATCGTTTTAGATTCCAGGTTAAATACCCGATATGCTCTACTGTTTGTAGAATAACCCATGAAGATCCCTTCGTCACTTCGAGAGCCGAATTTACCAAGATTTTCGCGATCACGCAAAATATAACAACGACTCCCAAAGATTCAAAAATATTTGATATTCGGTTTTCTGCAGAACCATAGCTCATATGGTGTATTTAAAGTTCCCGGTCGCAAATACACTCGATTAATTACATAGACGGCGGTGTTCACAGCTTCAGCCCAAAAATGTAACGGGAGTTTCCGGCTATGAAGCATCATACGCGCCATCTCTTGAACAACCCTGTTTTTATGCTCGACTACACCATTCTGCTGAGGTGTATAGGGTGCTGAGAATTCATGTTTTATGCCGTTAGAAGTGCAAAAAAATAATGAATTTAGAATTAATGAATTCTCCACCTCTATCACTTCGAACACGAACGATCTTTTCATTTCTTTAAATCATAATACGATGACAAACCTCATGAAAAGAGTCGAAAGTATCCGCTTTCTCTTTTTTTAAAAAAAGAAAGTTACCCATGAATATCTAGAGAAATCATCAACCAAAAGAAAAATATACCATTTACCTCCCAAAGATGGTTGACGAGTCGGCCCTATTAAGTCCATGTGCAGTAATTCTAAGGGCCGATTGGTACCAACGTGGTTCAAGTTCTTGTGTGCAGCCCTTGATTGTTTTCCCTTTAGACAACCTCCACACACAATGTTATCTTTAAAAGAAAGTTTAGGAACCCCCTTAACCACGTCTTTATTTGAAATTCTTGCTAGTTCTTTAAAATTTATGTGACCTAGTCTTTCATGCCAAAGAGTTTCATTATCTAAAGAAACTAGGTTACAATTTTCAGAAATTTTGTTTGAAACAACATAGCAATTATTTTCGGATCTAACCCCTTTCAAAAAGAATACATGGTCCTTATCAGTTACAATACATTCAGCAGAAGAAAAATTAACTGAAAAACTATTGTCACAAAGTTGACTTATGCTAATGAGGTTAGTCTTAAGGTCTTCAACAAATAAGACGTTGTTCAAAACCGGGCCTTCTGGAATAGCGATTGTTCCTTTTCCAACAATTTTGGAAGAACGACCGTCTCCGAAAACAACATGTACTCCGGAGATTTTCTCTAAAGTTTGAAAACTGTTTTTGTCACCGGTCATGTGACGGGAACATCCACTATCCAGATACCAAGACAAGTTGTCATAAGCATGTAAAGAAGTATGAACAACAAGACAAGGTAAGATTTCACCTTTGCGCACCCAAACCTTTTTGGACTGCGTCGACAATGAATGTGAAGTTATTCTCCTAGGTGAAAGCGTCTTGATTGATTCATCGCTTTTTCTTGACGTCGTCGTCTTGTTTGATGTACTACCAATGTTCTTTTCTTTTGAAAAATCCTTCTTTGATTTCCGGGGAGTGAACTCATTGGTAGTAGTTAAAAGAGGTGCTTGATGTGATCTTTTCGCTCCAATCTTGAAATTTCTTCTTATGTGCCCTGCATAACCACAATGAAAACATACCTTTGTACTTGACGATCCCGAAGTAGGTGAGGTAAGGTTGTTGTCATTGATTGTAGTGAATTCCGTCGTCGGAGGAGGAGATACCGACTGGGGCACAAAAACTGCCCCAACAGAACTAGGACTGTCTTCAGTTCGATTGTATCCAAGGCCGAAATGGTTTGTTTGACCAAGACCAAGCATCTTATCCAACTTGCTCCTTCCAGAAGAAAATCGCTTCAAATCATCTTTAAGTTGGAAAATGGTCTTCGTCATTTCCATTTTTTCCTAACGAGCCTCGGAGTAGAGCTTCAAGAAGTAACTTGCTTTATCAACCAGTTTTACGTGTTCCTTCTCGAAATGCTCATTTTTCTCTTGAAGTGAAACATTTACTTTGATCAAGTTATCCCTTTCCACTTCAAGACCGTTTGAGAGAGAAGTTGCCCTTTTTACTTCTTCTTCGAGATCCTGCAATCTCCCTCTCAAACCCTTGTTTTGCTTTGCCAGTTTCTTTGAATCCTTTAAAAGTTTATTGTGGTGACCCGGATCTCTGCAGGGCTTCTACAGTGTGACCAGCAGCTTCTGGAGGCCTATGTGGCTTGTCGGCGGTGTTTCTGCACTAATTTAGACACAAGTGTTGGACTTCGGGTGTAAATGGATCATATAGGTGATCGGAGGACCCCGTTGGATGTTTAGAAGTAATTTCGCGCGAAGCGGAAATTAAAAATGGACTCAGCGCGAAGTTTGGACCAAGAAACACCTTTCCGGATGCCTTCGGCAATTTTTATGAATGGAATTTGGCAAATCGGACACCGGATTTGGACTCAGCACGCGAAAACGATCAAAATGGACTATTTACTTGCATTTTTCGGAGTTTGCTACAGTAAACTACTGTTCACCGGCCGGAACAGTGATTCCGGCGACCGGCCGGCGGCGGCAGGCGGTGGAGCGCGGCGGCAGGCGGAGGCGCGGCCGTTCGGTCCACCGCGGAGGGCGTGCACCGGGCGCGGGACGCGTGGCAGCTCGGGAGTGGCGGGCGCACACGCGCGCGGTTCATGGTGCGGCGCAGGGTGCATGGTGGACCGGGGGCGGACACGTGGCAGCGGGTTACTGGTTCGGTGCATCGGACTTGCGTGCACCGGGCGCGGCGAGCGGAAGCGCTGACACGTGGCGCCTCCCCATCGGCCGGGTTACTGTGCAGGCCAGGTGGGGGCAGGTGGCCGTACGCGCGGGGCAGGTTCGCGTCGTGCGCGGTGCAGGGGTTGTCGGTGCCACGTGGCGCGTCGCCATTGGTGGGCGCACGTGCACCGGGCGCGCGGGGCGCGGGTGGGCCACTTGGCGGGCCACGTGGCGGGCTGTGGTGATTTCGGGCCTGCACAGTAACGGGCCGGGCCCGTTACTGTAGCAACCCGATTATTTCGGGCGCACGAATTCTGGGACATGGATGGAATTTTGGCAATTGTTCTTTGCTGGCTATAAATAGCCCCCTTTGGCCTGCGTTTTGGAGCTTTTCCCGTGGCCATCTTCTCCTGAGCCCTAAAGCAAAGTTCTTCATCATCTTGGGCTCTATCTTCTGAGGAAGTCTGGGAATTTTTGGTGGCACGCACTTCGAGGTATGCGGCATTTCGGCACAGTGCGACTTTCCTTCACCGGTGATCCCCTTCGTCGCGTTTCGGTGCGCAGGCTCCCTTGGCTTACTCAGACCATCGTTTTCGACGATTTTTTTGGCAGCGCATTCACGAGAGGTAAGGCTTCGTTTTTCATGTTGATTACTTCTCCGCATTTCGAGTTTTTGGCATAGTTCCCGAGGCATCTCTGAGCCACTATTTTTCTGTGGTGATTTTGGACAGCATGAGCTTGTTGGATTTATTTCTCAGCCTACACGCATCTGATTGAGGTGTGTAAAGACTCGATTGATATCTACTCTTCAAGAGGAACGCACCCGTATTTTTATTGGATTTTTATGAGGTCATTTCGAGGGTGAGAATTAAGCTTCTTTGCTGCTATCTCTTCAGCAGAACTGTGTTCTTGAGGGAATGGCTCCCAATGTTGTCCGAATTGTTTCTTGGCCTACAGGTATCAGAACGGGGCGTTTAAAGAGTCGATTTGGGGCTACTCGTCGCGAGGATCGCAACTGTGATTTTTCTGGGATTTTTAGAGGACTGTATGCAGGTGTAAATCCCCCTCCTCTCTGCTGGTTGGTAAAAACAGCGTGTGCTGTTTTTGGGAATATGTGGTATTTGGTTATTAATTGTTGGTGATGTTGTTGATTGGAACAGAGGTTGGGGCGGCTGTTTACCGAGGAAGCGGATCCGGCAGATTTTGGATTTCGTGTGGCTGCGTACTTCACCGACTTCGGCTTTGCCTGCGGAATGCGTTTCAGGTGGGTGCTTTGTTCCGAGAACCGGTGGACGGTTCTCTAACTCTATATGTTAGAATTGCATGCAGGTGTAGGGTACAATACCTGGGATTGATTGGTAAGCTTAACAATGTTGATTTATGGGAATTGCAAGTTAATTATTCATATTATGACAATGGTATTAATCAGACATTTATGTTGATGTTTAGTGGAAGCTTACCTAAGGCAAGGTTACCCTATATGATTAATTATCATGCCATGTTAGCACATAACCTTTTACAAGGCGGGTTTATGCAATGGGATAGGACTTTGTAGTTATGTGCAGGTTCTACCCTGAGGAGCGATTATGGATTGAGGATTATGGACAGGTATAGTCATTAATAATTCTGGCATGAGGTTTATTTTCTTTATTCTTCTTTGAGGACAAATGCATGTTTGTATGGACATATAGTTAGGCCATCTTTTACTGCTGCACTACATATTGGAACTCGACTTAGGAGAAACCATGTTATTCCTTTCTCCTTCTTGTTAGTCAGGTGGTCTGTGTTGCTCGAGTGCGAGCAGGGGTTTGGGGTAGTGTAGCAGGGACATTGGTGACAGGGACGGGTTGTGCTGGATTGCGGCTGGCAGGGTTTTGGCGGTGACCGCGGACTTTGGGTGGTTGACCGGAGGTCGGTTATAGTACTTGGTTATGGACGGCAGGGTATTGCGGCAACCGCGGATATTGGGCGGTTGACCGGATATTTATTGATGTATCAGATTGGGTATTAGACTTTCCTCTAGTGGATGGAGTTTCCACTTATCGTTTACTGTTGTATCAGTTTGGGGATCGGGTTAGCTTTAGTGGAGGGATTTTTCCCACTTCTATTAGAGTCGTGATCCAGTCCTGTTATACAGTGATACTCGACATAGAGATACTTGTGATACTGATGACTGAGTAACTTTAATCGTGTGGGTCGCTCCCCTCGAGTGCCACTCCGGAGTGTGCGACTGGACGGATCGATGCCAGTCTGTTACTTACTTTTGTGTGCGATCGGACGGTTCGATGTCGATTTGTTACTTACTTTGGGATGCGACCGTACCGGTCCGAAGTCGGTCTATATCCCGCGATTGAGATCTAGAGTTCGACAGCAGAGCAGGCAGTACCAGTGATTACTGGTCTATCGATTGGGTTTATTCAGGAGATACTTTTTGTTACACTCGTGCTTGGGGGACCGAGTGGAGTCTAGTAGCTGTGTTTAGACCAGTGCTAGTGTTGTTGGGAACCGTTTGGGGATTGACGGTGGTCCCGAGGTTGTTGCGGGTTAGTCGACCGTTGTGCGAGAGGTTTGGTGATCTTGAGGCTATTCATTCTGAGAGAGAGAGCGTGGATTCCAACTATAGCCTGCATGAGCCACTACTCGATAGCGAGTTAGTCCGTTTGGACGCCCTACGTAATTCCTGCCCTTCAGCGGGAGGTGGTTGTAGGTGGGCGTAGGTTTGACTGGACCCGGTGTGGCAGTCAGCTCGATTGGGTCGATTGAGCACCTCGTATGCGAGTGTTGTATATCTTTATCAGAGTTTTCCCCTTTTGAGCATTTATATAGAGGCATGGTAGCTGTTGAGAGTCTCCAGCTTTCTTGTTCAGTTTTTACTGCATTAGTTATTTTATTGCCTCTAGAGGACTTGGTGGGCAGATCGTCGGGCCTGGTGGCGATACCCACTGAGAACTCCCTTTTTGGTGTAGTTCTCACACCCATTGGGGGTTTCCCCCCCTTTTTTCCCTTCTCTCCCTTGTTTTGCAGAGTCTTAGCGGGTGTTGCTGTTTCTGCAGTTGCTGTTCGAGGCGAGGGAGTCGCGAGCTAGATCCCTACCTATCTTTGGAGAGTAGCGGTACCCCTTCCGGAGGAGATCTCCAGTACAGTCGGTAGATTAGTGTTTTTATTTTCTCTTTGAGAGACTGATGTATTGTGAGGATCTGACTTGTACTGAGAGTCTGTACACTGTTGTATCATTTATTTATTCAGGATTACCTCCCTGTTGAGTCCAGAGTTTGTATTTGAGGTTATTGTATGATTATCATTATGGGAGATGGACTTGTACCTTTAGTTCCAGTTGTACAGATATTGGTTTTAATTTTACAACAGTTTTATCTTTTAGCTCTGATATCTGTTTAGCTGTAGCACTTTTCTTGCAGGTAGGACGCTTCGCCTCTGCGGGTTTGGCATAGGTGGCGGATCTGTTGGCGAGCCCGGGTCGCAGTTTCGACCCCGTGGCGTGACATTTATGGTAGGCAAAAGCAAAGTCTTCACCTTCGGAATTACTCGATTCGTTGTCCGTTGCATTCTTTTCAACTTGGGAGGAATTGGACAAGGAATCAGATGTACTTGTCATAAAGCACATGAAAGGTGAAGTTGTGGACGCGTGGAACGCCGTTGCGTTATTTTCTTCATCACTGGAAGATGACTCATTTGACGTTGAGGTGTCATCCCAAGTGACGGCTTGCATCGCTTTCTTCTTTGATGGATTCTTATTGGGACACTCCGTTGAGATATGGCCGTACCCTCGGTACTTGAAGCATTGGACTTGTCCTTCTGAGCTTTTCTTATCATTTGAAAAACTCTCTTGCTTTCTTGACTTGTAGCTTGAAGAACCTTTGCCTTTCTTCGACTTTACGAAGGATGAAGTTTTACTTGAATTACCCATTCGAAAGTTTCGGCGAAATTTTCTTGTCAAGAGAGCAAGTTGCTTCTCAAAGTCCTCCATAGATAGGTTCTCGTCATCGTCTGAGGAGGAAGAATCCGCATCTCCTTCTTTTGTTGTTTTCAACGCAAAACCTGAAGACTTAGAAGAAGATGCTTTTCCAAAAGAATAGTTAGTAGGAAATGTCATTTCATATGTTTGAAATGCACCAACTAATTCTTCTACACGGATTTCGTCCGGGTGTTTAATAGTTTCAATGGCCGTAACCTTGGAACGAAATCTTTCAGGAAGAGTCCTTAAAATCTTTCTTACAACTTTAAATTCTAAAATTTTCTCTCCCAAGTTAGCACATGTATTCACGATGTCTTGCAATCGCGTATAGTAATCTGTGAACGATTCATTTTCTGCCATGAAAATAGAGTCAAACTTGCTCGTAAGCATTTGCAGTTTTTGAATCTTCACAAGGTTTGTTCCCTCATTTGTAACTTGTAGAACATCCCAGATTTCTTTCGCAGTCTCACATGCCGAGACGCGAGAGAACTCAGTTTGCGACAAAGCATTAAATAAGGCGTTAATTCCTTTGCCATTGTAAGAAGATGAGTCAATCTCTTCCTTGGTCCATTTCGACCTAGGTTTGATGGTGTGAACATCAACAATAACTTCAGTTGGATTTGACCATCCTAACTCGATAGATTGCCACACCCGTTCGTCGATGGAAATTAAAAAAGCTTTCATCAGTACTTTCCAGTAGGCATAATTTGTTCCATCGAAGAACGGGGGTCTGTTGATGTTTCCACCTTCAACCATTGTATACAACCCTATTCCCGCACTGATACCAATTGTTGGGTCAACTCTAATATAGATCTAAATAGGGGAAAAAACACCTAGAGGGGGGTGAATAGGTGTAAATGATAAACACTCAAAAATCTTTGCGTAATAAAACCCAATGCGAAAATGAAAAATAACACGCAAGATTTTTATGTGGAAAACTCTATCACAGGAGTAAAAAACCATGGGACCGATAACACGGTGAAATCAACTAAGATTATAACACGTACAAAGGTGATATAACGCACTCACAGACGACTCAACCTTTTTCCATACGCTCCGAGTTGATCTTCTCCGCTCGCTCCGCAACGCGCCTCGAATCCATGATTTGCGTCCAACGCCGAATCCACGGCGTCCAACGTCGAGTCCACGACGTCTGACCGAATCCACGGTCTCCACCAGGTAGTACGTCTCGATCACACAAACGTACCTCGCTCCGAATCCACGAGAGCGGTTGCACCTTGAATCCACAAGGCCACGCGAATCCACGCGCCGATTTTGGGGAAAATCGTTGTTTTGTTGGTGGTGATGATCCGCCGAATACTTAGATCAAAGATAGATCGGAAATTCCATCTAAGTATTCATTAATTTGATTCTACTCAAAATCTGAGTATGAAAACCTAGAATCAAATTAATTAATATAGATGAAGAAACATAGAATTAAATCTAGTTATTTCCTTTCTTCTCTATATGTGGATCTATAAGTTTTTCTCCGTTAATATTTTTCCGTCATTTCCCAAAGTATAAAACTTATTGTGGATTACCCTAAAAGATGAAATTAGGGTTTATTTATAAGTTAGAAACCATTGGAAGAGGATAAGAATCAAAAACTGATTGTAACAGAATTTTTCCCGCACGACGGTCCGGACCGGATTAGGCTCGTTCAGGACCGTCGTTGTTTTTCAGAGAATTCCTGAAAAAACAAGGTTCGGGGTCCGTAACGAAATCCTACGGTCCGGACTGTTCATGCGATTTCAGCAAACTTCATGTTCGGGGTCCGGAACAAAACAGGGATGTTCAGGACTGGATTTGTGCATGAACCAACCAACGTTCGGGGTCCGGACTGTAGTCCCCTGTTCCGGATCCTGAACATATACCATGTCCAGTTTTTGATTTTTATGCTATTAAAAATCCATCCAAGTGTTTCTACATTATAAGAAGTATTCAGATCACCAATAATGTTTAGTTAAACTTACCTGATCCTTTTGAATTCTTCTTTCTTGAGATTGAGGTATATGATCCAAGCTTCTTCATCTTCAATCTTCAAGACTTAAACACTTTAATGAAATACGCCAAAACTAAAATCCTTAACAGATATTGTATGGTTATCATTTTTGGGAGATGGACATTGTTGTATTATTTCCAGTTGTACAGTGATTGATTTTAGTTTACAGCAGATTTTTATTTATAGCTCTGATATCTGTTTAGCTGTAGCACTTTTCTTGCAGGTAGGACGCTTCGCCTATGCGGGTTTGGCATAGGTGGCGGATCTGTTGGCGAGCCCGGGTCCCAGTTTCGACCCCGGGGCGTGACAACAAAAGCTTGCTTGAATGGACATCTAGTTAGACCATCTTTTACTGCTACACTATCTTGTTGGAATCTGACTTAGGAGAAACCATGTTTGTTCTTTCTCCCTTTTCTTCTAGATTCATGTTGCTCGGTTTCGAGCAGGGGTTTGGAATAGTGTAGTCGGGACTGTGTGTCTGGGACATATTGGATTTAGTTTGTGGGACTTTGTCGCACTCGTGCCCGGGGGCTGAGTGGAGTCTGATAGTTGAGTTTAGACCTATGCTAGTGTTGTTGGGTACCGTTGAGGATGACGGTGGTCCCGGGTCGTTGAGTGTCGTCCGACCAGTTTTGTTAGCCCTGAGTTGTGGGTCGACCCCGGCTCTGGAGTACCTCCAGCCTGTGAGTTTAGTGCCACGAGTTGGTGGTGTTCGCTAGTGTCTCGAGATTCGTGAGAGCTTGTTAGCTGAGTCGTTGAGAGTACTCCGACTGTGGTGCGAGATATTTGGGGATCTTGAGTCCCTCCGTTCTGAGAGTGAGCGTGGATTTTGACTAGAGCCTGCATGTGCCAATGTTCGATACTCTATGCCGCGCCGTTTTCCTCAGTTGGGGTCGCGCCCCCTGAGATGCCGCAGTAGATGCGATGTTTGGCCTGTTGAGGCAGTTGTTCGCAGTGGATGCGATGTTAGGCCTGTATGGCCTGTTGAGACAGTTTCTCGCAGTGGATGCGATGTTTGGCCTGTTGAGGCAGTTTCTCGCAGTGGATGCGATGTTTGGCCTGTTTAGCCTGGTGAGACAGTTTCTCGCAGTGGATGCGATGTTTGGCCTGTTGAGGCAGTTTTCCGCAGTGGATGCGATGATAGGCCTGTTGAGGCAGTTTTGCGCGAGGGGTGAGTTAGTCCGTGTGGGACGCCCTACGTAAGTCCGGTCTTCGGATGTAACGGCAGTAGGTAGGCGCAGGCTCGACTGGCCCGAGGAGGCAGTCATTTCGATTGGGTCGATTCAGCACCTTAGGTGCGAGTAGTTACATATATTTTCGTCTGTACCACCCATTGACCATTTTAGATAGAGGCATGGTAGCTGTAGAGTATCTCCACCCTTTCTAGTTCAGTTTTTACTGCATGGTTATTTATTGCCTTTAGTAGTCTTGGTGGGCAGATCGCCGGGTCTGGCGGTGGTACCCACTGAGAACTCCCTTTTTGGTGTAGTTCTCACACCCATTAGGGGTTTTCCCCCTCCTTTTTTCTTTCTCTCCTTTATTTTGCAGAGTCTTAGCGGGTGTTGCTGATTCTGCGGTTGTCGTTTCGAGGCGAGGGACTGTACACTGGTGTATTTATTGGAGATACCTCCCTGTTCACTTTTGGACCATTTGTATCTGAGGACTTGTATGATTTTCTTTTTGGGAGTTGGACATTATTATTTTATTTTTCAGTTGTACAGTGGTTGATTTTAGTTTTACGGCAGATTTTTTATTTATAGCTCTGATATCTGTATAGTGTAGTTGATCTTTTGCAGGTTGGACGCTTCGCCTGTGCGGGGTTTTGCATAGGCGGCGGATCTGTTGGCGAGCCCGGGTCGCAGTTTCGACCCCGGGGCGTGACAGATTAGAGTGGTATCAGAGCCTAGGTTGTAGGTCATGGTGGACTTAGAAACCCTAGGCTTATGGTTTGACCCTTGGTTGACTTCGTGAGAGCCGTGATTTATAGCGAGAGTCCTGATTGAGTTTTATACCTCTCCCAAGGGACGGGAGGAGTGATTGGCATGTTTATTCTCCTAAGTGATTATGTTGGCTGCAGACAACATAATGCTGTGGAACGGGTGACATGCTCTAGACTTTCGCTGGATTGGGTCGAGTGGCTTTTGTGTGCTGATTTGTGGTTTCGTCGTGGTGAGTGGTGTCTCCCCGACGCTGGGTTTTGACCCGTGTGCATCCTGTCATAGCAGTTGAGTTTGAGCGGTTGGTTTTGGGCCGGATACCCGGATTGAGGTCAGAGAACTCCGGACCCAGATGACAGGATTGTCTGAGGCCTTTCGGCAGCAGTGTGAGCAGCTGGTTTGGGTGACGCGATTGTCGGAGCAGCGGGCAGCTCGACAGTGCTTCCTTTCGAGACCACCCGGTTGCGGTATCCTTAGAGTAGGGATTTCTGTGGCACAGATGGAGTGAGTAGCCCCCTCTGTGCCAATGTTTAGTGCCGAGGCACCGAGGCAGGGTGGATAGTTGACGGCTGGTGAGCTAAGGGGACGTGATCGATCTATGGATCCCGATTTGGCAGATGAACCACCCCGACTCGTAAGATTGAGTTTGGAGCCTTTGGAGACAGAGTTGTGGTTGGTGGTGATGGAGTGATCAATTGAGAGCCTCACTGTGCTAGAGAGTTTTTGCAGTTGTTGAACTGCGCGCTCCAGGTTCCGAGGGACGAGGCGCATAGGATATGTGAGACTGGGAGTGGATTGCGCCAGGATACCTTTCAGTTTATTCAGTCCCTCCGTTACAAGTTTTGACGCCTCGTTGGAGTAGGCATTGTGTATGGAGCGTGGCGCTGCAGTTCCTTTGGATAGGGATCTGCTGCCAGAGGCGAGTTCTGGATATCGGCGCTTGGCGCCGGGTGATGGAGGACAGACCGACCGGCAGAGGCATTTCTGATTTGTTTTCCAGGATAGCGAATTTCTGAGATGCCAGAGATCGGGTGAACCCCGATGGCAGCATCAGCATCTACATCAGAGTGGCGCGGCGGTTGTAGGTTTTTATAAGGATCCACAAGGATCTAAATAGGTACTATCAAACAACTAAAGGGGGGGTGAATAGGTGTAATACTCAAAAACCAATCTCAGTGCAAAATAAAAACCAATGCGGAAAATAAAAACAGCACACCAAGATTTACGTGGAAACTCCAATCCAGGAGAAAAACCACGGGACCAACACGCAAGAACAATCCACTAAGAATAGAAGAATAACAAGGTGATTACCGACTCCACAGACTCAAACCCCTCTTTCAACTTCTTCGGATCTTGCGCTCCACCGATTGCACGTCCACTGCACATGTTCGAATCCACGAACGCCACTCGAATCCACGAGCACACGTTTCGAATCCACGAAACACCTTCAACACACCGAATCCACGGTGCTACGTCGAATCCACGACGCAAACTCAGCCGATAAGAATATTGGCTTCGATGGTGATCCTTTGCTTAGATTATCATTGAGGAACCGTAGAAGGAATCTCTAAGCAAAGACTAGATCAATTCGACAAAAGATAGATCTTGGAAGAACCGTCGAATTGACCTCAAAGAGGCTAAAGAGAAGAACGATAAAAACCAGCCTCTAGGGTTACTCTCGAGTGTTTCTGAATTGATCGGTAAGTATCGAGAAACCCTAAGTATCTATTTATAACCCTTGGAAAAAGATAAAAGTCGGTTTAGCAATCTTATCCCGAGATGACATTGTGTACCGGTACCAAATAACGTGTTCCGGTACACAATGGTGCAAAACACATATTTTTCTATTGTGTTCCGGTACCCAAGTATGTGTTCCGGTACGCAATGCAAATTACAGAAAATTCTGTGTCGGGTTTGAGGAACTCAAAGTGTGGTTCCGGTACTCAATGTAAAAACTGATTTTTCCAAGATAAGCTGTCACGCCACGGGGTCGAAACTGCGACCCGGGCTCGCCAACAGATCCGCCATCTGTACGGAAACTGCCGTACAGACGAAGCGTCTACCCTGCAAAAAATCTAAAGCTACATATGTATCAGAGCTGTAAAAAGAACTAGTAGCTTTCAAAAAAAACCTGAACAACTGAAAACAAATAAACTTCCACTAATATAATCCTCAATACAAGTCTCTCAAAAGAAATATGAAATACCGGCCTCACCCTCTCAGTACAAAAGTGGAACATAAACTAACAGGGTACATCTACCTCTGACTCTCAATGCTGGTAAGGAACTAATCGGCTGCGTCCTCACCTGATCTGCTGTCTCCGCACGAACCAAGCCGGAACAGCTGCCTCAACCTGTCACCACAGCGGGTGTGAGATCTACTGCAGAAGGCAGATCTCAGTGGGTACCGTCCCAATATCCACGGTATGCCCACTAAGTCTACTGGAGGCAAAACAGATAGATATGCAGATAGATAGATAGATAGATAAGCTGAAAGAAAACTACAGCTAAAATAACTCAATCAAGGCTCAAGAAAACTCTATCAATAACATGATATGTGACCACCCGCTCATATCTCCCAATCTCGATGACTGCCAAAACTGGCGCAGTCCAGCCTGCGCCTGTCGTCTAGGAATGCACCTGCCCACTACCACGCATCCACAAGAGGACGGGATTTACGTGGGGCGTTCTAAACCGACTGTCTCAATCTCACTCAAGAGTCCACCTGGTAACTCGGCCAGGGGCACACAACCACCTGGTAACTCGGCCAGGGGCATGTAACCATCTGGTAACTCGGCCAGGGGCAAGTAACTACCTGGTAACTCGGCCAGGGCATGCAACCATCTGGTGAATCGGCCAGGGCATGCAACCATCTGGTAACTCGGCCAGGGCATGCAACCACCTGGTAACTCGGCCAGGGCATCCAACCACGTGGTAACTCGGCCAGGGGCAAGTAACTACCTGGTAACTCGGCCAGGGCATGCAACCATCTGGTAACTCGACCAGGGCATGCAACCATCTCGTAACTCGGCCAGGGCAAGTAACTGCCTGGTAACTCGGCCAGGGTATGCAACCATCTGGTAACTCGGCCAGGGCATCCACACCTCTACGCATCCGGAGCGTGACCCGAGGGGAGCGACCCCAACGAGTATCAAGCATCTCATTTGTCTCAAAAAGCGGCCTATGCAGGCTATGGTCCACGATCAAACAGATCGGCAACTCGGTGCTCAAAGCACAACTCAGTCGGAATAAGACTCCATGACTCAACAGGAAATGCCCAAATCCTCACATAATCTGTCGGAGAACCCTCTATGACTCGATCTGCCAGAACCCCAAAACTCTCATAACTAAGTGGGAAAAACCACCTCCACTATCAAATCAGAGGTACATGACTCATGATCAAGAATAATCTCATCAGAAGCTCTAAACTCAAATGACACTATAACTCATCCCAAGGCTCGAAAAGAGACCCCTGGGCCCCCAGGCACGAGGTCAGAAACACCCTGTACCAAAGCCATAACACTGGCGAATTCCTGATTTAAAACCACATTTAAAGAAAGCTGCTTTTTCCTTAAAACGGGTTTTCTCGATTTTTGAAACGATCAGGGTGCAAAATAAATGCCAAAAGAACATGGCGTCTAGTGTCATATAGTATCAGGAGTCTACTAAAAATGATCTGGGGCTCCCACGAATTTTACAGAAAATTTCAGGCAACTATCAGATTAAAACTGTGAAAATAGCATGATAATTATAATCAAATTGCATTCAATAGCTTTAAAGGGCATTCTATACATTTTGGAGAAATTCCAACCCACCTGGAACGCATTCCGTAGGCAACGCTGAAGTTGGTGAAGTGCTGAAACCTCGCACTGACGAAACCTCGAAAATCGTGCCACGCGCGCCCGCACTGTCGCGAATCTCGGAAAATCCCCGGAGCTCTAATAAAGCTCTCAAGTCCTCACAGAAAAAATCCTGCGCACATTCAACCCTCTGCCAACAAGCACCAGAGCTCCAGCATAAATTACATGCAAGCTTAATATCAACAAATTAGGTAGGTCCAATCATACACACCACCTGCTCCAAATGCACTCACCCAAAAGCCCACAGCAGCTATACAAAACATATTAGGCTCCCAGCACAATACAAAATCCAACACACCTCCATAAGCTTCAACAGCACAACTAACAAATGAATGCACACTTAACACAAAACACTTAATCCAAGTCCAGCAACCTCAACATCAGCATCACACTCATATAAATCCACTTACCCCCAACATGCTCCCATGCACACAAAAAATCAAGATTACATAAACACAATCCCTTAATTCCATAGCACCCACTTACACAGTTCACAAAGTCCACCACACAAACACACTTCACACAGCCTTCACCTCCCAAGGCGAAATCCACGTGGCGTGCACTCGGCTCGGGCTCCGCACGGCTACTCGCCGAAAACTGCCGCGGCTTACGGCGTCCTGAGGGATAAGAGGAAACAACCACAACACCAAGTCAAACGGCCAAACACGTGAACGCCGGCGTCAAAGAAAAAAGTCCTCACTGCCGAAATTGCCGCGCGCCGTGCGAAAAACCCCCTGCGCACGCACCACCGCGCGCTGCCCAGCCGCGCGGCGCTCGCGCGCTGCCCTGGCGCATGCCGCGCGGCACCGGGTGCCAGCCGCGCGGCATCAGCAGACCAGCCGCGCGGCATCTGGGCCTGCCGCGCGGCGCCTGGGCCCGTCTGCGCAGCTGTGCGCGGCGCCCAGGCCCGGTGCGCGCGCCCTGCCTGCGCAGCGCGGCGCCCGCAGCGCTGCGCGGCGCCCTGCTGGGCGGCGACCGCACAGCAGTCCAGCGTCTGCTGCGCACGGCTCTCCCGTGCGCCCGCGCAGCAGACCGCGCAAGCCGCGCGCGGCGCCCGCGCGGCACTCCATGCCGCCAGCACCAAAACGAGCTCCCTTAAGCCAAGGCCTCCCAACCAAGGACAGCAAGTCCCAGACCAAGCTCAAGCTCCAAAACACCATCAAAACCCAAAAATTAAAAATCCAAGCTCTCCATCAAAAAACTGCAAAGAACACATACCTCGAGCAAAAACCATCGCGCGCGCTGCTCGCCGCGCCATCCGCTCGGCCCCTCATGGTCCCAAGTAATTGATCCTCACCCTCTCATCTTTCATTTCCTTCATTGTCCCCCTCTCTCTCTTCTTCCTTCTTCCTCTTTCTTCCATTCTTTCTTTCCTCTGTTCCTTTATTTTTCCTCTGCTTTGCAACTTAGAAGGAGACGATGACATGGCAATATTAATTAAGGGGGTGGCTCATTAGTGGAAGGCAGCAAGTGAGGGATTTAAATAATCCATCAACTAAAGAAAATATCTAACCCACCAATAAAACCACTTTCCAAACCTTCTTTCTTCTCTTGATTCCACACAGGCTAATTAAATTTCACCATTTAATTAAATTAATTAATTAATCCAAAATAGCCAACTCCAACTCACTTTTGGCCATCGGGGCCTCCGCACCAGTCCGAAACCTCCCGAACTCCGCTGTAATATGGAAGTACACATGCCCACAACTTTTTCTCCTCAAAAAGCTCGACCATTGAGTCGGGGTGCTCAATCCAAAAACCGGCTCCAAAATTGCCAGTTTCGACTCACTTTTCGCTTTCGGATCCTCCGCGTCAGTCCGGAACCTCCCGAACTTCGCTGTAATCTGAAAATATACCTGTTCCCAGTGTTCCCAAATTTCTGTACACCACGGTTGAGTCGGGGCTTTCCCAAAAATCAGTCCTCAATCGGCGCACAATGCCCGGAAAAACCCCGAATCAAGCTGGGGCTTCCGCGTAGATCCGAATCAACCCGACATCATCTGTAAACACACAAGCAACATGCCCGAGGCAATTTATCCACACAATGCCATCTCACGAGGTCGGTGCGCTATCCGAAATCCCGGTATTCTACACTCTCCCCTCCTTAAAAAGGTTTCGTCCTCGAAACCCAAAATAAATCCATTACTCAGGAGGGTGTCTCAATCCAAGGGAAATATGAGATCCTCAACTCATCCCCGGCTCTCAAGTGGCCTTTCTCTCATAAAAAATGCTCATCTGAACCTTCGCCACGGTATAACTCGACTGCAAGATTCCTTTGTCTCACAAGCCAAATTGCATCGGTCGCTCAAAATAGCTCAATTCCTCGTCCAATTCCAAAGAAGTGAAATCCAAAACACGCTAGGGATCAAATATATTTCTTTCAGCCAGATAAATTCTCGCGGACCAAACTCCCCGCATAAACTTAGATCTACAAATCCCCATGGATAGAGGCTTCCACAAATCAAGGTCTTCAAATCCAAACTCTAAGCCCAAAATTGGCAACCTCTCCGTTGCTTCTTAGCAACAAAAGCTCAAAGCTCCACAATGCACTCTTACCTCCCTTTACAGGAAAAGAAATTCTACATCGGGGACATACCTCAAATTTCCAACTCTCAATTCCAAGTTTCCAAAGTGGCACTCACAGATCGACCATCTCATTTCCAAAGTTGCCCTGCTCGCCTAAACAAGGCGTCCATGACCATAATGTCCTCGCCGGGATAACACTGTGATATCAATCATACATCTTGAAAACTCTATCCACTGATGTTTCCTCAAACCAAACTCTTCCTGAGTATCCAAGTACTTCAGGTTCGAGGGTCTAAGAATAATTCACTTCTCTTTCAATCACTGGCACTACTTACTCCAAAAACTTCGGACCTATGCCAGAACGTGGGTTAGGCTCAACCCGTAGGGTATTACTCTTCGTTGGGTTCTCTGTCCCTTTTGCAGCTGAAATCATATGGCCTAATCCACAGAACCTTTCGAAGTTAAAAGCATGCTCTCTAAACTTGACATTAAACTTCTTCTCTCTCAGAAGTTGCAGCACTCTCTCCAAGTGCTCCTCAGGCTCTATGTCGCCTCGAAAAATAATCCAAACATCCACGACGGGTACGACCACCAACCCGTCCACACATAGCTGGCGTAACCCAATTATCCAATCATAAGGGCGGCAGGGCATTAGTCAATCCACTTGACCTCGCTAAAGCTCATAATGCCCTAACTGGTTCCTGAACATTATCAGGGCACAGCTGTAGAGTACCGGGTCTTTGGATAGCGCGCCGACCACACAGATGGCTTGGAGCAGAGAGTTGCCTTGGGCATGTTGCATCTGAGTTTACAGTTGATGCCGGGTTGATTCGGATCAACGCGGAAGCTCCAGCTCGATTCGGGGTTTTCCGGGCTTTGTAGGCCGATTGAGGATGAGATTGGAAATTTCCGACTTCACCGTGGAGTGCCGGAAATTCAGGAACACTTGGAACAGGTGTACTTTCAGATTACAGCGAGGTTCGGGAGGTTCCGGACTGATGCGGAGGACCCGGAGGCAAAAAGTGAGTCGGAACTGGCAATTTTGGAGCCGGTAATTGATTTGAGCACCCCGACTCAACGGATAAGCTTTTTGAGGAGAAAAAGCTGTGGACACGTGTACTTTTGATTTACAGCGAGGTTCGGGAGGTTCCGGACAGACGCGGAGGACCCGGAGGCAAAAAGTGAGTTGGAACTGGCAATTTTGGAGCCGGTAATTGATTTGAGCACCCCGCCTCAACGGATGAGCTTTTTGAAGAGAAAAAGCTGTGAGCACGTGTATTTTCGATTTACAGCGGAGTTCGGGAGGTTCCGGGCAGCGGCGGAGAGCCCGAAGGCAAAAAGTGAGTTGGAGTTGGAGTTTTTGGAATTAATTAATTAACTAATTAATTAATAAAGCCTTTGCTTTATAAAAGGCCACAGCCTCCCTCTGCAGCAGAGAGAAAGAAAGAAAAAGGAAGAAAGAAAGAAAGGAAAAGAAGAGAGAGGAAAAGGAAAAAGAAAAGGAAGAAGAAGGGCTTTTGAGGCATTCATGGATTTTTGGACTCGCCGTTGGAGGCCGCGTGGAGCTCGTGGGCGTGCGGCGAGCATCGTCAAGGTAAGCAAATTTCAGATTTTTGGGATTTTTGGAGGTTTGTGCAGTTTTTGGATTTGGATTTTTGGAGTTTTGAGCTTTGAGGATTTAATTGGTTTTTAAAGAGCTAAAAATGGGGTTTTTGGATTAATTGGATTTTTTGGGGATTCTCGAATTTTATTGGGGCTTTTTGGAATTTGCCGTCGCCGGCGGCCGCGCGCGCGCGCAACGGCGCACGCGCGGCGCCAGGGTGCTGCTGTTGGCAGCACCCTGCGGCGACTTGCTGCTGGGCGAGGCGCCGCGTGCAGCAAAGAGCGGCACGCGGCGCTGCCGGGCCGCGCGCAGGGGCGCGCGGCAGGGCCGCGGGCAGGTGCGCGCGGCATCTCCTGGCCGCGCGCAGGCGCGCGCGGCAGGGCCGCGCGCAGGGGCGCCCGGCAGGGCCTAATTTTGACTTAAGTACTCTCCCAATGAAACTCAATCTTCCTATGGTTTGCGAGCCGTTAGGTTGGAGACTCCCTGAGGGTTTAAATGATCCCTATTGTAGCCTTGGAAAAGGGTTGCCTTTAATGTTATCGGATCTGAGAGGTGGTTATTTAAGCAGCCCACCCTTAAATATATATTATAGAATGGGGCCTCTATCATCCCGTAACCTGAGCAATTTCAATATTGAATTATCTCATTATATGTATAAGGAAATGTGCTCCATATTGGATGGGCTTCAGAAACAAGGGTTTCAGGTAAATATAAAAGTTTTGGAGTTCATTAAGAAGAATCGTCCCACTTTAGAAAAAGAGGGGCTTCTTATGCCTGTAAAACTAGCACGCGTGAATCTTAAAGAAGCCTTCGATCTTCTAAGGGTATCTTATTACCGGAATAAGGCTATAGGGGGAGCTTGCAGCCTGGATGAACTCTTAAAAGAATTAGCAACCAGGGTGCAAAAAGCTAGGTATGAGGATTTCATAATCGGGCTAGCGTCCGCGTACGAGGATTATGTCTTTTATCTGCCTGCCTTTATGGACTTCCGTGGTAGAATCTACCGTTCAGGTATATTGCATTTTCATGAGCGTGATATAGCTAGAAGTTTAATAGTCTTTGCCAGCCACCCTCAGGAGGAAGAAGGATGCAACCAGTCGGCAAAGGACATAGTAGCCTCTGCCGCAGCCTTTAAGTATAAAAAATTCTATATTTATGATGAAGCTCTTCAATGGTATAAGGAAAACCAGAGTTTGATTACAGCTTCTGATGAGAGTTTAATAAGCTTCGCTAAGGGGGCTAGTGATCCATTTCAGTTCATAGCCAAGGCCCTGTCCTGATTTGGTTGTGTCTGATCTCAATGTTAATAGTAAGGATTTGATAAACTATCTTCGACAAGATATCCTGGTCTTAGGTGGTGTGATGTTGAAGGCTCAAGAGATTAATTGGTCCAAGTATCAGATTGATATCGAGGATGTGATGACAGTGTCATCGCTTTCTCTGAAAATCTTTCGTAAGAAATATTATGATGATAATACCTTTCATATCAATATACCTACTAGAAATCAAGACACTTTTATTAGGCGCGGCTATTATGGGGGTCATGTGGATGTATATAAGCCCTATGGGGAGAATCTTTACTACTATGATGTTAACTCCTTATATCCCTTTATTATGAAATCCTATCCGATGCCTTCAGGTGTACCTGTCTGGCGGAATAATTTGGAGGACGTTGGTTTGGATAGCTTGTTTGGCTTTATTGAGGCCTATGTTGTATGCCCTACTAATATATCACATCCATTCTTGCCATATAAGGATAAATTTGGTACTTTACTCTTTCCTACAGGTAAATTCATTGGGGTCTTTTATAGCGAAGAGTTGAAGTTCGCACGTGATTTAGGTTACCAGATAATTCCTCTTAGGGGGTATTTGTTTGAGGCGAAGCCCAGCCCTTTCGAGGGGTTCATCTCGGACCTCTATGAAAGCAGACTAGAGGCAAAGAGAAGAGGTGATGAGCCTATGACATTTATTTATAAGATTCTCATGAATTCACTCTATGGTAGATTTGGTATGAATCCTGAAAGTACAATAACCGAGATCTGCAATCAAGAAAAATACGAGGAATTGATGAAGATGGACAATTTTCAATCAGCGGAAATGCTTACCGATCATTACTATATAGTCAATTACATTAGCAATAGTAGCTTAGTGGACGACGATAACTGGAAAGCTCCTAAGCAGTCGGCTGTTCAATTGGCAGCAGCTATAACAGCTTGTGCTCGTATTCATATGTATCCACACATTTCCAGACCCGACTGTTATTATACTGATACTGACTCAATAGTTCTGGGGAGCCCTCTTTCTGACGATTTAGTCTCACCCGTGGAACTGGGTAAGTTTAAACTCGAACAGCATGTCAAGAAAGGAATCTTCTTAGCGCCAAAAAGTTATATGTTAGAAATTGAAGATGATAGACATATTATAAAACACAAGGGTCCCGCTAAAGATTTGGTAACATCTGAATGGTTTCGAAAGCAATTCGCGGATCTATCTCTAACGGAGGAGGTCCCCATTCATGCTAATTTCAGAATAGATTGGAAAAAACTCCAGATTGGGAAAAAAGATATTCTCATCAAACTAGGACTACCGCGGAGTACGAAAAGAGAGAATGTCTACGATTCAAATAATGTCTGGGTAGACACACAATCTATAAATGTAATAGACCTAGGAACTCAAGATGCTACTACTATTTTAAAATATGAGCTATTGGGGAAAAATAAGGAATCAGTCAGTCAGTCCACTACAGAAGGTCAAAAGACCACAACTGTTCAACCAACTCCCCACAATACCAAGGCTAAGAAGGCCCGCGGCAAGAGATCCCCCGGCGGACCCAAACCTGATAAAAGCAAGAAATGAGAAGGGCCCTTCCTTATCTCCCGTCTCCCCGGTTCAACCGTTAGGCCGGTCCATTTTAACACCCTAATCTCTTCTAAGACACGATCAACGAAGATAACCAGACACACCCAAATCAAAAAAGCACTAATCATAGACCCAATCTATATCTATACTTGAAATAAAAGGATATTCACTATAATTCAATTGATAGTTATGTTCCATACAAGGCCTATTCATACGACAGTTTTGTCGTAAGTTGTTTTTTATCATTTTTATTTTCCAATACAGACACGTAGCACTAAGTTACTTAAGAGGCCATACCTATCCGCTGCTATAACTCCTTAGCGTCTATTCAAATTAGTAATGCACGCTGTAATTATGACTTCTCTTCTCAAGAAGTTGCTTAAATTTATTCCACTTCACCCCAGAATCAATCACTTGATTACCGCACACTGCATCTACATAGATGTTGTAACACTTAAGGAAGTCTGATATCATTATATCCCATTTCTTTTTACCCTTAGTTGGTGAAAGTGAATTCAATGAATATGTAAGATAATCAGATGGCACAGGCTCATTATTATAGGGACAATATGGAATATGGGGGAATGGAAGAATCAGATTTATGAAAATAAATTCATTAATTATGTTTAGTGGGTGCCCCATATTAATAAATACCTTGGTATATATATCTGGGACTACTTTTACGTAAGACGGAGTTGTGATAAAATTATCGTGTACGGTATAGATAGCAGCACGTTGACTCAATAATGATTCAACTACTTTCATGGCAATGTATGCATCCTTTTGATGAATAAAGTTGGCGCATGTTGAGGATTGAGTCTTTCGCCTATCTCTCTTAACAGTGGGTATAGTGAGAGTAACTCGCCGTCTCTTTTTTGTACTCCTTTCGTAAACACTTATATTTTCTTTTATGAAAGACATATAGTCCTGTTTTGTAGTGAAATACGGTATTTTATAGAGTACAGCTCTATAAAATCATCGCAGCCTCATCAGGCTCGGAATCAGCAACGCACCCGGGGCGTGGTTCGAGGGGTGCGACCCCACCGAACTCAAGTATCTCATCAGTATCACTGTCTCACAAGTGGCTCCTGCAGGCTGTAGTCCTCGATCAAACAGATCGGTATCTCGATGCTCAAAGCACAACTCAGTCGGAGAACCCTCCACGACTCAATCTCACAACACTGACCCACTCAACGAAGGTACTACACAGCTGGGACCACCGTCTCTCCCAACGGCTCCCTCAACAACACCCCACTGAACTCAACACTCAACTCACGGCCGGAGCTACTCCACGGCCAGATCTACGAAGGGTCCGAAACCCCGGGGACTAACATCTACGTCCCCAAGAAAGGAAACAACCCTTAGAACCCAGATCACTCGAATCCGCTCGGGTGGATAAGTTTATAAGAAACCATGTCATTTATTTCAGAAAACCATTCGATCTGAGAGAAATTCATCTTATTAATGATTTTTAGTCTTTTTAGGAAAACCCTTTTGAAATCAAGTTTTACGCCCAAACCTCGAAGGGCTAATGCCCTCGTCCTATCACACAAAAATAGACTCAGGCAACCTTGCGAGGCTTGGAAGAAACATTGCTGACCAAAATCATGTATTCATCCAAAAAGGTTCTGGGTTCAAGGTCCTGCTAACACACGTGCACCACGATCACAACCTGGTGGTGACGAGAAGAACAGCGAAAAGGAAAACCCCCGGGACCACCGTTTATCTGAAACGGTTCCCCAAAACACTAACACTGGCCTAACCCAGCCACCAGACCCCACTCGGCCCCCCCCGGGCCCGAGTGCAACACCCGTCCCACAACACTCTGACCTCTCGGCCCACTACCCGGGCGAGAAACCCTTGGCCGTGCTACCATGGGGTCACTGTGTGAGATATCGAGTTTGTCCGTTTGGACACCCTGGTTGATACACCAGGGGGCGCAGGCTTGACTCGACTGGACCGTGTGGGGCAGTCGCTGAGATTTCGGATACACTGAGAGAGTGATGGCGTAGCATGTGTCATAGTAGAGCGTCTTGGGCTTAGTACTTGTGACATATTGTCAGCAGTGAGTGACTGCATACCATCATCCATAGTCTCTTCCTTTTGAGCATAGTAGATAGAGGCATGATAGCTGTAGATTCTTTTCCAGCATATTTATATTATCATCAGTCTTTTCTCTATCTTATGCCTCTGGTAGACTTAGTGAGCAGACCGTGGTTCTTGGAGACGGTACCCACTGAGAACTACTGTAGGATGTAGTTCTCACACCCTCTGTCGGTGACAGGTTGCTGAGGCTTTCTTCCGTTCCTGCTGGGATTGATTGGACAGACCGAGGACAGGGAGTCGCGTGATAGTTCCCTACCAGCATTGTTACTTTAGAGAGAGGTAGATGTACCATCCCGGATTGTGGGAGTTGGTTATGTTTCCTGTTAGCTATCTCCCATTTGGATTCGTAGATGTTGTATAGGTGGACTTCTATTTGTATCTTCTGATTTTGGGGAGATAGGCTATGTGTTGTTGCAACTTTTTAGTTGTGAAATTTTATAGTACAGCTTTTTATCCGCTCTGATATCTGTGTAGCTGTAGTTTTGTCTTTTGCAGGCTAGACGCTTCGTCTGTACGGCAGTTTCCGTACAGATGGCGGATCTGTCAGCGAGCCCGGGTCGCAGTTTCGACCCCGGGGCGTGACAACAGCCCTCGGCTATAAGGTTCCATAATGCTCTCAGACTCCCAAAGACATCCACCAGAACACAGACCAATTTTGTTTGTGCTCGAACCATCATAGTACCCTCACTGTTGTGTACTCAGCCTGCCGGTAAGTTGGATGAACCTCAACATCCTGTAGGAGTAGTAGGGTGCCGTCGCAAGCGGTAAATCCAAGAGCACCACTCTGGGACACTCTGCCTGAAGATGTCCTGACTGTCCACATGAAAAGCATCGCCCTTTCCCTGAAATCACTCTAGGGCGATGAATGCGGCCCACCGCAAAAGACACAGTCATCCTGAGACTGCCACTGGTGCCTCGACTATCGAGAACCTCCTAGTCTCTGTCTCCTCTGTGGCTCATAATCCTGGGACTGGAATCATGACAACCTCATCCCACTCGACTACCCCAAATCCGACGATGCTGGACACCTCTCTCTAGAGCTGGTCCCTCGCTCTTCGTCCCTCTTGGATGTGATCGCAGATCCTCGGTCAATCCATCGGGCATGCACAATCGGTGCATCTAAAGTCGCTTGCCGAGAATACCCAAAATGATAACATCTCGAAGCAGTCCCCTATCAAACCTGATCAATCTTCTGGGCCTCATCCTGGGCGACAAGGGGCCCTCTGCTCAACAACCATAGAAACTCGCTACAAATCCTTAGCCACTCTCCTAGTGGTCCAACGGGACAACTCGACGCCACCAACACTCGGCGTCCCAATCCAAAGGTGCGCAACCATGTGCACCTGATGCTTCTCCTGGATGAACAAAACCTCAAACAACCTTCCCCAAACAGCAATCCAGTTCTCGGCTTTCCAAGGCTCCTACTCTGCCCCGAAATCTACAGGGGACGGAAATGGCGATGAACAACAACCGGTCAGCAACTCTCGCTGCTCTAGCACTACTCACAGTGCGAACTGGGTCGAAGTCGACAATGCCGCGGCTGGAGGTACTACTGGCGATACCTCAGTCGATGCTCTCTGCTCAAACCTGCGCATCCCGCGCTCCATGACCTCAACCTGGTGCCGCGTCGCCTCAACAACTGAGCTACATGGGCCCGTAACTCTCAGACCTCTCTCTGCTCTGTCCATTCAGCCTCCCGCTGATCGGGCTCCTCAACCAAGGTCAAAAATGCCCTCGCCGCTGCACGGCGTCTCAGAGGCAACAAGGACGACTGCCACAACCAATTCAAACCTCAAACACTCTCGACCCAATCAAGCGAAAGTCTAATACATGTTAACCTTTCTAAAGCATTATGTTGTCTGCAGCCAACATAATCACTTTAGAGAATAAACATGTAAGATCACCCGCCCCAATCCCCTGGGGTAGGTACAAACTCACTCAGAACTCTCGCTAAAGTCACGTCTCTCACGACAGTCATCCTACTGTCCAACCAACAGCCTGGGGTCTCTAAGTCCTCAATGACCTATATTCCTAGTCTCTGATACCACCTAAATCTGTCACGCCCCGGGGTCGAAACTGTGACCCGAGCTCGCCAACAGATCCGCCATCTGTACGGAAACTGCCGTACAGACGAAGCGTCTACCCTGCAAAAAATCTAAAGCTACATATGTATCAGAGCTGTAAAAAGAACTAGTAGCTTTCAAAAAACACTGAACAACTGAAAACAAATAAAGTTCCACTAATATAATCCATAATACAAGTCTCTCAAAAGAAATATGAAATACCGGCCTCACCCTCTCAGTACAAAAGTGGAACATAAACTAACAGGGTACATCTACCTCTGACTCTCAATGCTGGTAAGGAACTAATCGGCTGCGTCCTCACCTGATCTGCTGTCTCCGCACGAACCAAGCCGGAACAGCTGCCTCAACCTGTCACCACAGCGGGTGTTAGATCTACTGCAGAAGGCAGATCTCAGTGGGTACCGTCCCAATATCCACGGTATGCCCACTAAGTCTACTGGAGGCAAAACAGATAGATATGCAGATAGATAGATAGATAGATAAGCTGAAAGAAAACTACAGCTAAAATAACTCAATCAAGGCTCAAGAAAACTCTATCAATAACATGATATATGACCACCCGCTCATATCTCCCAATCTCGATGACTGCCAAAACTGGCGCAGTCCAGCCTGCGCTTGTCATCTAGGAACGCACCTGCCCACTACCACGCATCCACAAGAGGACTGGATTTACGTGGGGCGTTCTAAACCGACTGTCTCAATCTCACTCAAGAGTCCACCTGGTAACTCGGCCAGGGGCACGCAACCACCTGGTAACTCGGCCAGGGGCATGTAACTATCTGGTAACTCGGCCAGGGGCAAGTAACTACCTGGTAACTCGGCCAGGGCATGCAACCATCTGGTAACTCGGCCAGGGCATCCACACCTCTACGCATCCGGAGCGTGACCCGAGGGGAGCGACCCCAACGAGTATCAAGCATCTCATCTGTCTCAAAAAGCGGCCTATGCAGGCTATGGTCCACGATCAAACAGATCGGCAACTCGGTGCTCAAAGCACAACTCGGTCGGAATAAGACTCCATGACTCAACAGGAAATGCCTAAATCCTCACATAATCTGTCGGAGAACCCTCTACGACTCGATCTGCCAGAACCCCAAAACTCTCATAACTAAGTGGGAAAAACCACCTCCACTATCAAATCAGAGGTGCATGACTCATGATCTAGAATAATCTCATCAGAAGCTCTAAACTCAAATGACACTATAACTCATCCCAAGGCTCGAAAAGAGACCCCTGGGCCCCCAGGCACGAGGTCAGAAACACCCTGTACCAAAGCCATAACACTGGCGAATTCCTGATTTAAAACCACATTTAAAGAAAGCTGCTTTTTCCTTAAAACGGGTTTTCTCAATTTTTGAAACGATCAGGGTGCAAAATAAATGCCAAAAGAACATGGCGTCTAGTGTCATATAGTATCAGGAGTCTACTAAAAATGATCTGGGGTTCCCATGAAATTTACAGAAAATTCCAGGCAACTATCAGATTAAAACTGAGAAAATAGCATGATAATTATAATCAAATTGCATTCAATAGCTTTAAAGGGCATTCTATACATTTTGAAGAAATTCCAACCCACCTGGAATGCATTCCGTAGGCAACGCTGAAGTTTGTGAAGTGCTGAAACCTCGCACTGACGAAACCTCGAAAATCGTGCCACGCGCGCCCGCACTGTCGTGAATCTCGGAAAATCCCCGGAGCTCTAATAAAGCTCTCAAGTCTTCACAGAAAAAAATCCTGCGCACATTCAACCCTCTGCCAACAAGCACCAGAGCTCCAGCATAAATTACATGCAAGCTTAATATCAACAAATTAGGTAGGTCCAATCATACACACCACATGCACCAAATGCACTCACCCAAAAGCCCACATCAGCTATACAAAACATATTAGGCTCCCAGCACAATACAAAATCCAACACACCTCTATAAGATTCAACAGCACAACTAACAAATGAATGCACACTTAACACAAAACACCTAATCCAAGTCCAGCACCCTCAACATCAGCATCACACTCATATAAATCCACTTACCCCCAACATGCTCCTATGCACACAAAAAATCAAGATTACATAAACACAATCCCTTAATTCCATAGCACCCACTTACACAGTTCACAAAGTCCACCACACAAACACACTTCACACAGCCTTCACCTCCCAAGGCGAAATCCACGTGGCGTGCACTCGGCTCGGGCTCCGCACGGCTACTCGCCGAAAACTGCCGCGGCTTACGGCATCCTGAGGGATAAGAGGAAACAACCACAACACCAAGTCAAACGGCCAAACACGTGAACGCCGGCGTCAAAGAAAAACAGTCCACACTGCCGAAATTGCCGCGCGCCGCGCGAAAAACCCCCTGCGTACGCGCCACCGCGCGCTGCCCAGCCGCGCGGCGATCGCGCGCTACCCTGGCGCATGCCGCGCGGCACCGGGTGCCAGCCACGCGGCATCAGCAGACCAGCCGCGCGGCATCTGGGCCAGCCGCGCGGCGCCTGGGCCCGTCTGCGCAGCTGTGCGCGGCGCCCAGGCCCGCTGCGCGCGCCATGCCTGCGCAGCGCGGCGCCCGCAGCGCTGCGCGGCGCCCTGCTGGACGGCGACCGCACAGCAGTCCAGCGCCTGCTGCGCACGGCTCTCCTGTGCGCCCGCGCAGCAGACCGCGCAAGCCGCGCGCAGCGCCCGCGCGGCACTCCATGCCGCCAGCACCAAAACGAGCTCCCTTAAGCCAAGGCCTCCCAACCAAGGACAACAAGTCCCAGACCAAGCTCAAGCTCCAAAACACCATCAAAACCCAAAAATTAAAAATCCAAGCTCTCCATCAAAAAACTGCAAAGAACACATACCTCGAGCAAAAACCATCGCGCGCGCTGCTCGCCGCGCCATCCGCTCGGCCCCTCATGGTCCCAAGTAGTTGATCCTCACCCTCTCATCTTTCATTTCCTTCATTTTCCCCCTCTCTCTCTTCTTCCTTCTTCCTCTTTCTTCCATTCTTTCTTTCCTCTGTTCCTTTATTTTTCCTCTGCTTTGCAACTTAGAAGGGGACGATGACATGGCAATATTAATTAAGGGGGTGGCTCATTAGTGGAAGGCAGCAAGTGAGGGATTTAAATAATCCATCAACTAAAGAAAATATCTAACCCACCAATAAAACCACTTTCCAAACCTTCTTTCTTCTCTTGATTCCACACAGGCTAATTAAATTTCACCATTTAATTAAATTAATTAATTAATCCAAAATAGCCAACTCCAACTCACTTTTGGCCCTCGGGGCCTCCGCACCAGTCCGGAACCTCCCGAACTCCGCTGTAATATGAAAGTACACATGCCCACAACTTTTTCTCCTCAAAAAGCTCGACCGTTGAGTCGTGGTGCTCAATCCAAAAACCGGCTCCAAAATTGCCAGTTTTGACTCACTTTTCGCTTTCGGATCCTCCGCGTCAGTCCGGAACCTCCCGAACTTCGCTGTAATCTGAAAATATACCTGTTCCCAGTGTTCACAAATTTCTGTACACCACGGTTGAGTCGGGGCTTTCCCAAAAATTAGTCCTCAATCGGCGCATAATGCCCGGAAAAACCCCGAATTAAGCTGGGGCTTCCGCGTAGATCCGAATCAACCCGACATCATCTGTAAACACACAAGCAACATGCCCGAGGCAATTTATCCACACCACGCCATCTCACGAGGTCGGTGCGCTATCCGAAATCCCGGTATTCTACATAAGCTTTATCCAAAACAGACCTTGTACCGGAATCCAAACTTAAAATAAGTTGTAAGTTAAAACCAAGTTCCTAAAACCAAGTCTAAACCGAGTTTCAATAATTTCCTGATTCCAATGATTATAAATGAACTTAAATCACCATGATTAAATTAATCATACCTGAGAGTTATCTTGAGCTCATGTTGAATCTTCAATGAGTCTTCGAAAGCTGATTTGGCAATTTGATCCCTTTAAGACTCCGACTCAACCCACGAAATATGCCAACACAAAAAGCTGTAACAATCTCCCCCTTTGGCAATTTCGTGACAAAACCCAAAAATACATAAAACCGCTCAAGTCACTCATCTTAAACCAAAAATCGAAACTCAATGTTATCACCAAAACATTGATTTTCTTTGCGTGAAAGATCCAATAAATACAAATTACATTTGAACCAAACAGTCCTAGAACATACTCTATGACTTAGGACTTGGAGTCTTAAAGTGATGTAATTCCTGCAAAACAAAACTCTAAATAAAATCAAACGTTAGTCGTTAAAAATTAAAATCCTACATTCGGTTCGTCTTCCTTTTGGTTCTTTTGTTTTTCTGGCTCTTTTGTTTTGTGGCTCTTGTTCTCAATCTTTTCTTTATCTCCCCCTTGTTGAGTTATGAATCCCAAAGGATCTAAATAGGTACTATCAAACAACTAGAGGGGGGGTGAATAGGTGTAATACTTAAAAACTCAATCTCAGTGCAAAATAAAAACCAATGCGGAAAATAAAAACAGCACACCGAGATATACGTGGAAACTCCAATCCAGGAGAAAAACCATGGGACCAACACGCAATAACAATCCACTAAGAATAGAAGAATAACAAGGTGATTACCGACTCCACGGACTCAACCCCTCCTTCAGCTTCTTCGGACCTCGCGCTGACCGGTTGGATATCCACGCAATAACAATCCCTAAGAAAAGAAGAATAACAAGGTGATTACCGTCTCGACGGATTTAACCCCTCCTTCAATTTCTTGGACCTCGCGCTCCACCGTTTTGCCCGTCCACTGCTCACGTTCGAATCCACGAACGCACGCTTCGAATCCACGAAACGCCTTTAGCACACCGAATCCACGATGCCACGTCGAATCCACGACGCGAACTCAGTCGATAAGAATATTGACTTCGATGGTGATCCTTTGCTTAGATTATCAATGAAGAACCGTAGAAGAAATCTCTAAGCAAAGATTAGATCAATTCGACCAAAGATATGTTCTTGAAGGAACCATCGAATTAACCTAAAAGAGGCTATAAAGAAGAACGATAAAAACCTAGCCTCTAGGGTTGCTCTCAAGTGTTTTATAAATTAATCGGTAGAGAACACACGTTCTTGAGAAACCCTAAATGTCTATTTATAGTTTAGAAACCTTTGGAAAGAGATAAGCATCAAAAACTGCCTTAACAGAAATTTTCCCGCACGACGATCCGGATCAGATTTATGGCGATCCTGATCGTCGTCTTTTTTTCAGCAATTCCTGAAAAAACAAGGTTCGGGATCCGGATCGGAATTCTGATCCGGATCGGAATTCTGATCCTGATCGGAATTCTGATCCTGATCGGAATTTTGATCCTGATCAGAATTCTGAACATCCAATTTGTCCAGTTTTTTATTTTTAAGCAATGAAAACTTATCCAAGTGTTTCTAAACTACTCAAATGTATTCGGATCACCAAAATTATTTAGTTAAACGTACCTAAGCAATCCGAATCCATTTTCCTTGAGATTGATCTATAAGATCCACAATTCTTCACCTTCAATCTTCAAGACTCAAAACACTAAGTGTCAACTTGAGCTCTTGTTGAATCTTCTCTAAGTCTTCGATTGCTGATTGACAATTTGATCACTTCAAGACTCCGACTCAACCCACTGACTTGACTCACGAAATATGCCAACACCAAAAATGCCGTAACAATCTCCCCTTTTGGCAATTTCGTGACAAAACCCAAAAATACATAAAAGCTCAAAACACTCATCTTAAACCAAAAAATCGAAACTCAATGTCATCACCAAAACATTGATTTTCTTTGCGTGAAAGATCCAATAAATACAAAATTACATTTGAACCAAACAGTCCTAGAACATACTCTATGACTTAGGACTTGGAGTCTTAAAGTGATGTAATTCCTGCAAAACCAAAACTCCAAACAAAATCAAACGTTAGTCGTTAGAAATTAGAATCCTACATTTGATCCGTCTTCCTTTTGGTTCTTTTGTTTTTTCTTTGTCTCCCCTTATCTTGAGCATCTCTAACATGTTCTCCATGTTCTCCCCCTTTGTGATACGATCATCATTTTCCGTTCTCCCCCTATCTCGATGATCTCATCTCTGTCTCCCACTATTTCTCTTCTCCCCCTTTTTGTCACAAATTGTCAAACAGTGAACATACTAGACAAAAGAAAATCACTAACAGCATTAGTTCATAGAGAAAGAGAGATAAAAGCTCAGTTCCGGTATATAACAAAAATGCAGATTGCGTACCTGTACCAGAAAGCAAAAATCAAATAATTTCTTGAAACAAATCCAGATTTTGGAATCTTTTCAAATACCGATTTGTATTCCATCAAGAAATCCATTTAAGTTCTTTGAAAAACAATGAATTCACATAGATGCCATTCAATCCAATTAATTTCACGAAATTAAAAAGATTTACTCCAAAATCATGAAAAATAAAGGTAAAACATTATAAACCGTTTTTCATGTTATATTCATCAAACACAAGTCATCAAAAATAATCTTGAGATCCAAACTCTATCAAGATGTAACGGATTTACAAAGATGACTTACGGAGATTTCCAAATGACATCAATTCTGAATTTTTACCCTTTCAAATTTGAGATAAGCACTAAAATACCTAAGGGTGGCTCTTTGAGCATCTTTCAACTATTCCACCTTATACCAACCAGGAGATTGTTCAAAATATAAGAGTTTTGCATATAAATCTCCAAATGCTTCAACTAAAGATTTTCTCATAAAATACTATCAAGCATCCATAACATGTGGCAGCTTCACACACAAACCGGACGACCGGGGTGGCAGCTCTTTCCTGCATGTGGTGGTAGTTTTCACACTCCTTTCGGATGTAACTCTTTTCACATCTTTCATAATTCAATTATTTACCCTTGTAAGAAGGCAATCTCTTACGTGAAAGAATTAAATCCCAAATTTTAGTCAATCGGTTGTCTCATGTTTATCACAAAGAACTCACACAACCGAGATAGATTAAGCATCTGAAGATCACACATGATTTCTAAAATTTGATGCTTATAATATCAAAAACTCCTATAATGAAGTATCTTCAAGATTATGATTATGAAGTAAAGTTGATAATCCATATAAAATTAATTTGGAGTGAATAAACGTGAAGCCCTTTTTATTCAATGCACTTGTTCAGTAAAAACCCTTTTGTTCAAAAACAAAGTATAAAAACGAAGAGCATTGAAAACATGTAATGCAGAGATTCAGAAAAATATGAAAGGAAAACCAATCAAAGCATTACATACAGTCATAAGCTATTTAGAACTTAAGACAAGGAAAGATATCACCTTTCCGAATCCAAAATCGCTGGATTTTGGGTTGTCTTGATTCGTTGTGGCCGGGGGTTGTCCGCTTTGACTGTTGGTCCACCTTAGGTCTTTGCCTCGTAGTGATCCACTTGTATGATTGATGTTGTGGCTCGGACCTTTGGTGGGTTGAGTGAACTCCTTTGACTTGATGTGTCTTTTGATTCCGTTGAGTTCGCTCCGTAGATGAAGTTGCCGAAGAATTTTTCTTTCTCTTTTTCGGGCAATCCTTCACCAAATGTCCTTCAAGTCCACAAAGGTGACACGTTCTTCGTTTCAATTTGAATGTGGAACTTGAAGCATGCACAGTTTGATCCTTTTTAAATCTCAAACCAACCTTGCTTGTTTGACCTAATCCGGACATACAATCTAGTTTCTTGGAACCGGTTGAAAGCCTTTGTATGTCGGATTTAAGTTGATGAACTTGCTTGGTCAAAGCTTGATTGGTGACATGAATATCCTCAAACTGTTTTTCTAGAAAACCAATCTTGTCCATATATGATTTAGCGTTTGTCTCCGATTGGTTTCGCTCTTCTTGGAGGATTTTATTATTTTCCAATAAACGTTCTCGTTCCTCCTCGAGATCATGAAGTTTTATCTTTAAAGCATGATTCTCGTCTTGATCTTCAAGTCGTTGCTTTCTCAACTTCTTGATATGTTTGGCCATCTTCTTAGATTCCGCAAGAAGTTGTTGATATGCCTCAACGAGTTCTTCCTCGTCCGACTCCCCCTCACTTGATGACTCTCCGCCGGTTGTTGATGTTTCATACAAAATCAAAGGAGTAGAGTCAGTGACTAATGATGATAAACAATTATTAGAAGAGGGAAAATGAGAGGCATGAGAAGCAACGATTTTTTCCTCTTTACTTGAGGTCGATTCATTAGAAGCAGAATCGTCCCAAGTTTTCGCTTGCAAACCCTTCTTTTTATATGATTTCGGAGAAGGACAATTCGTTGAAAAATGGCCGTAGCCTTTGCATCGATAGCATTGGATTTCCCCTTCGAAATCATCTTTTTCTTTTTCTTTAGAAGGTTTTGCAAAGCTTTTGAGGTTAGAGGATTTAGAACCCGATGATCCTTTAGAAGGTTTCGTGGATGAAGATCCATCGGTTCGATTCTTCCAAAATTTCCGACGAAATTTCTTTATGATCCGCGCCAATTGTTCTTCAAAATCGGCAAAAGAGATTTTATCGTCGGAACTTGATTCGCTATCTTCTTCCTTTGTTGATTTGAATGCAATACCTGTAAGCTTAGAAGAAGACTTGGAAGAAACTTGATTAGTAGGAAAAGTCATTTCATAAGTTTGCAAAGCACCTACTAATTCCTCTACACTCATCTCATCCGGATGACTAACGGTTTCAATGGCGGTAACCTTTGCCCTAAACCGTTCCGGAAAAGTCCGAAGTATCTTTCTTACAATTTTCGACTCCGGGATCTTTTCTCCTAAATTAGCACATGTATTTATTACATCTTGAAGTCTAGTGTAATAATCTGTAAACAATTCATGCTCTTCCATATGAATAGAGTCAAATTGACTTGTAAGCATCTGGAGCTTTTGAATTTTTACAAGATTAGTACCCTCATGTGTAATTTTGAGAATATCCCAAATTTCCTTCGCGGTTTCACACGCGGAAATTCGTGTGAACTCAGTCGAGGAAAGAGAATTAAATAAAGCGTTCATACCTTTCCCATTGTAAGAAGATCTTTCAAATTCCTCTTTGGACCATTTAGAGCGAGGTTTTGGGGTAGTAGAATTTCCTACTTCCTCAACAGGATGCACCCAACCGTATTCCACGGATTGCCATACCCGCTCATCAATTGCGATGAGAAAAGCTCTCATCCGCACTTTCCAATAAGCATAATTAGTCCCATCAAAAAGAGGAGGTCTATAAATATTACCACTTTCACCCATCATGATAGATAAACCTAAAACCCGCTCTGATACCAATTGTTGAGTTATGAATCCCAAAGGATCTAAATAGGTACTATCAAACAACTAGAGGGGGGGTGAATAGGTGTAATACTTAAAAACTCAATCTCAGTGCAAAATAAAAACCAATGCGGAAAATAAAAACAGCACACCGAGATATACGTGGAAACTCCAATCCAGGAGAAAAACCACGGGACCAACACGCAATAACAATCCACTAAGAATAGAAGAATAACAAGGTGATTACCGACTCCACGGACTCAACCCCTCCTTCAGCTTCTTCGGACCTCGCGCTGACCGGTTGGATATCCACGCAATAACAATCCCTAAGAAAAGAAGAATAACAAGGTGATTACCGTCTCCACGGATTTAACCCCTCCTTCAATTTCTTGGACCTCGCGCTCCACCGTTTTGCCCGTCCACTGCTCACGTTCGAATCCACGAACGCACGCTTCGAATCCACGAAACGCCTTTAGCACACCGAATCCACGATGCCACGTCGAATCCACGACGCAAACTCAGTCGATAAGAATATTGACTTCGATGGTGATCCTTTGCTTAGATTATCAATGAAGAACCGTAGAAGAAATCTCTAAGCAAAGATTAGATCAATTCGACCAAAGATATGTTCTTGAAGGAACCATCGAATTGACCTAAAAGAGGCTATAAAGAAGAACGATAAAAACCTAGCCTCTAGGGTTGCTCTCAAGTGTTTTATAAATTAATCGGTAGAGAACACACGTTCTTGAGAAACCCTAAATGTCTATTTATAGTTTAGAAACCTTTGGAAAGAGATAAGCATCAAAAACTGCCTTAACAGAAATTTTCCCGCACGACGATCCGGATCAGATTTATGGCGATCCTGATCGTCGTATTTTTTTCAGCAATTCCTGAAAAAACAAGGTTCGGGATCCGGATCGGAATTCTGATCCGGATCGGAATTCTGATCCTGATCGGAATTCTGATCCTGATCGGAATTCTGATCCTGATCAGAATTCTGAACATCCAATTTGTCCAGTTTTTTATTTTTAAGCAATGAAAACTTATCCAAGTGTTTCTAAACTACTCAAATGTATTCGGATCACCAAAATTATTTAGTTAAACGTACCTAAGCAATCCGAATCCATTTTCCTTGAGATTGATCTATAAGATCCACAATTCTTCACCTTCAATCTTCAAGACTCAAAACACTAAGTGTCAACTTGAGCTCTTGTTGAATCTTCTCTAAGTCTTCGATTGCTGATTGACAATTTGATCACTTCAAGACTCCGACTCAACCCACTGACTTGACTCACGAAATATGCCAACACCAAAAATGCCGTAACACCCCTATCTTGAGCATCTCTGTTCTCCCCCTTTATGATACGTCCATCTCATCTCTGTTCTCCCCCTTTTTGTCACAAATTGTCAAACAGTTAATATAGACAAAAAGAAACATACTAGAATGATAAGTTCTTAGTTACATGCCCATTAGAGTTCTTGTTCATCACAAAGTGAAAAGAAAACTGAAAAACCAAAAACAAGAAAGGAAAGAAATCACTCATCCTCATCTGAATCATCATCATCATCATGTGATGTTGGTCCATGTGATGTACTCGGTGCAGTTGCTCCAGTGACCACATCATCATGTTTGCACCCAAGGATATCAAAGATCTTCTTTAAACCATCCTCAAGTTTCTTAAAGCCTTGCTCCATCCTTTGCTTTAATGAGCGAACGTCCCGATGCAATGTTTGAATTGTTACTACCTCATCTGTTTCAGGAGATTCTTGGCGAGGTGGTGCACTCGGTGTCGCTTCACTTGCATAGCCTTTTGTATGCCCAAATGTCTTCAAAGTGCTAATCGACTTGGCTAAGGTGATTCCATCAATTGCCCCCAAGCCGTAATCATATTTGGCACAAGAAATGTCAACTCCGTGATCTTTTAGAATACGAGTTATCAAAATCAGATACGGAAGAAGTTCACGTTGCCTTTTTCCTTCAATGACATGTACCATTTGCTGCCAAATAAGAAATGGAATGTTGACATTAATTCCATTTGCACTCTCTGGGTGACCAAGGAAAAAGAGAAGTAGCAGTCGATCCCATCGAATCCTTTTCGTCCCCAGTGTGGGCAACAGGTTGTAGCATATGATTAAGGACAGAATATGATACTCTGGTTTTAGGTCCTTTGATTCAACATATGACCTGTTAGTATAAGTCCCTGACTTGCAAATAGAGTTCACAATGATGTCCCAATGGGTGTCATGTCGGAGGTCACCATCAGTGTAATATAGACCAGAAGTGTCAACAGCTAATCCAAGGTTTGCACCAATTACTGCTGGAGTAATGTCAAACTTGACATCTTTAACTGTTGTTTCAATGACGAAAGCCCCTGTGTCATGGTCTTTTTGAAGTATATTAGCTCTCATGTAGAACTCCCTGATGATCTCCACACAAAAACCCATTTTAGGTTGAACTCTGCCAAGTGGCCGAATGTGACTTCGTTCCAATATCCTTGCGAAGTCTGGAACTTCACGACATAGCTCGTTAAAGTTAACGTGTCGGTCTCCAATGCATGTACGGTTTGCAAATATGGCACGACGTTTTGCACTCACATGCTGTTCACCTTCGTCAACATTTGATCGCCTTTGAGAGCGCTCGCGTATTACCGGTCCACCGGTACTTCTACGCGGAGGAGAATCTGCACCCTTCTTTTTCCTTGGAGCCATAGGTGCTTTTCCCTTTCCTTGAACAGCTTCTTCTTCATATTCTGAGGAATGTTCAGATTCCGAGCTAGTCGAACCTTCATTTCGTGATCGTTTCGTAGTCCTTTTCTTTCTAGAACCGCGACCACGTCCACTTCCAGTGGCCATTAAGATCACAAGTGCATGTAGCCACGAAAATGCCATTTCCTACAAAGAACACAATGCACTATGATTTGATCTTATAGGAAGGCTTAAACATGTTTAAGAAACATTCTAAACATGTCACAATTGATGATTCATCATTTAAAATCCATTTATATTGAAAGCCCTAATTTTCAATTTTCTCTATGTTAAGAACATATGCAAATGATAGATTCAAACATATAAGCATGGAAACATGAATCTAATTACATAGAAGGCAACCATTTATGTTCTAAACATGAAATAGGGGTGATTTATGCAAGTGATTTCAGTTGGAGTAAAGATCTACTAAAAAATCCTAAAATAAAATATCAAAACCTAAAAACTAGGGTTTTGAAACAAAAGAAAGCAAGATTAATGAAGAAACTTACAAATCAAAGCAACAAATCTCTTGATCTTGATGAAAAACCCCTTAGAGAAGTTTTAGAGAGAGAGAGGGAGGGTTTTGAAATGGGAGAAGTGAAATAAATCTCATGTGTTCCGAAATATAAGAAAATCCAGATTGAGTACCGGTACTAGAAGTCGCGTACCGGTACACAGTGCAAAATTTGAAAATCCTTCGTTCGGGTTCCGGATTGAAAACATGGCTGATCCGGATCCGCAATTTTAGTTCCCGTACTAAACATGGAGTACCGGTACTCAAGTGAAAAAACAGAAAATCTCACGTTCGGGTTCCGGATTGGGTTTTCTGATCCGAAATCTTGGTTCCGGTACTAAAACTCTGGTACCGGTACACAAGAGCCAAAAAGCAAAAATTTCTTGAAACAAATCCAAATTTTGAAATCTTTACAAATACTGATTTGTATACCATCAAGAAATTCATTTAAGTGCTTTAAGAAACAATAAATTCACATAGATGTCATTCAATCCAATTAATTTCACAGAAATTAAAAAGATTTACTCCTAAATCATGAAAAACAAAGATAAAACATTATAAACCGTTTTTCATGTTATATTCGTCAAATATAAGTCATCAAAAATAATCTTGAGATCCAAAGTCTATCAAGATGTAAAGGATTTACAAAGATGACTTACAGAGATTTCCAAATGACATCAATTTTGAATTTTACCCTTCTAAATTGAGATATGCACTAAAATACCTAAGGGTGGCTCTTTGAGCATCTTTTAACTATCCCACCTTATACCAACCAGGAGATTAATCAAAATAAAAACTTTGAATATAACTCTCCGAATGCTTCATCTAAAAAATTTCAAAAATATTTTTCAAGCATCCATAACATGTGGTAGCTTCACACACTAACAGGACGACCGGGATGGCAGCTCTTTCCAACATGTGGTGGTAGTTTTCACACTCCTTTCGGATGTAACTCTTTCCACATCTTTTGCAATTCATTTCATTACCCATGTAAGAAAATACAATCTCTTATGTGAAAGAATTAAATCCCAAATTTTAGTCTATCGGTTGTCTCATGTTTATCACAATGAATTCACACAGCCGAGATAGATTAACCATCTAAAGATCACACATGATTACTAAAATTTGATGAATATAATTATCAAAAACTCCTATACTGAAGTATCTTCAAGAATTATGATTATGGAGTAAAGTTGATAATTCATATAAAATTAAATTGGAGTGATTGAAAGTGAAACCCTTTTTATTCAATGCACTTGTTCGTTAAAACCCTTTTGTTCAAAAACAAAACATAAAAACGAAGAGCATTGAAAACATGTAATGCAGGGATTCAGAAAAATATGAAAGGAAAACCAATCAAAGCATTACATACAGTCATAAGCTATTTAGAACTTAAGATAAGGAAAGATATCACATTTCCGAATCCAAAATCGTCGGATTTTGGGTTGTCTTGATTTATTGTGGTTGGGAGATAATAGCTTTGACTGTTGATCCACCTTAGGTCTTTGCCTCGCAATGATCCACTTGTATGATTGATGTTGTGGCTCGGACCTTTGGTGGATTGAGTGAACTCCTTTGACTTGATGAGTCTTTTGATTCCGTTGAGTTCGCTCCGTAGATGAAGTTGCCGAAGAATTCCTCTTTCTCTTTTTCGGGCACATCTTCATCAAGTGTCCTTCAAGTCCACATTGGTAACAAGTTCTTCCTTTTAATTTAGTTGTGGAACTTGAAGCCTTCACAGTTTGGTTCTTTTTAAATCCCAAACCAACCTTGCTTGTTTGACCTAATCCGGACATACAATCAAGTTTCTTCAAACCGGTTGAAAGCCTTTGTATGTCGGATTTAAGTTGATGAACTTGCTTGGTCAAAGCTTGGTTGGTGACATGAATTTCCTCAAACTGTTTTTCTAGAAAACCAATCTTGTCCATATATGATTTAGCGTTTGTCTCCGATTGGTTTAGCTTTTCTTGGAGGATTTTATTGTTATCCAATAAACGTTCTCGTTCCTCCTCGAGATCATGAAGTTTTATCTTTAAAGCATGATTCTCGTCTTGAGCCTCTAGTCGTTGCTTCCTCAACTTCTTGATATGCTTGGCCATCTTCTTAGATTCTGCAAGAAGTTGTTGATATGCCTCAACGAGTTCTTCTTTGTCCGACTCCCCCTCACTTGATGACTCTCCATCGGATGTTGATGTTTCATACAAAATCAAAGGAGCAGAGTCAGTGATTAGAGATGATAAGCAAAAATTAGAAGAGGGAATTTGAGAAGCATGAAAGGCAACGACTTTTTCCTCTTTACTTGAGGTCGATTCATTAGAAGTAGAATCGTCCCAAGTTTTCGCTTGCAAAGCCTTCCTTTTATATGATTTCGGAGAAGGACAATCCGTTGAAATATTGTCACGCCCCGGGGGTTTGTTTTAGCGGAAACGATTCATAAAAGCCGAATATTTGACGCGTAAATTTTTTTTTTTTTTTTTTTAAAAGAGAACCCCTCTTCCCCGGCGCGTGCCCAGACCCGCCACACGTACAGGGTCACTCTGCAACCGGACAGAGTCTCCCCTGTACGTGCACGGCGTAGCGTTCAGTATGTGTTCCAACATACACAACCAATCAATCACAACAGTTGTTCATAAGCAACCAGTATTCTAAACCAATAAAAGAAGAACGTATGGCCGATCAATTTGGAAAGGATAAATCCACAGTTTTGAAAGAGCGCCTACCCGGCGCTTACGTTTTGAAAGCTAGTTTCGAAATCAGCATAAATCCACAAGGTTTGAAAACGGTGCCCACACGACACTTAGATTTTTAAAAACGGTTTTCGCAATCTTTTCCTTGGCTTCTGCCTTCTTGATTTTCAAATGGCCGATAGAAATAAAAGGGAAAGATATTCCACTAGGGGCACTAAATGTAGCCCGTACCGACATCCATGCCGACCCCACGAGGGTATCGCGAACCACTCACATGACTACAGAGTAATGAAAAGCGAGAATAAAAGAATAAATACAGTCCGGGGTCCCCAGCGACCCAGCTGCTCCTGTCCCGTCCTCACCGCCGCCTACCTCCCTCCCCGTCTGGACCCTGTCACGAAGTGGGATGTCAGTGACGCAGAAACAGTAAAGCAGGAGAATATAGTAAAACAAACCGTGAAGACAACTGGAGCAACCATCCTCCCAAGGAGGAAAGGCAACCTGTACACCTGCATCCTGTAATACCCGGCCGCGTCGGTCCACTACCGACGGCCCCATACCGTACCTGCAACACCGCGACCGCGCCGGACAACTAAACCGGCGGGCCGCTCCGCTCGCACCTAGGCGCCTCAACCCCACAACTAATAAGGGGCCCCCCACTACGTCACCTCGTGGGTATACACGGGTTCTACGACCTCTTTTCCGGAAAAGCGCACCCTCTGCGGTGGCCAAACCGCGGGTGCGCGTGTGGCAACCTCGAGCCCAGTAACCGTAACCACCATCATGTCAGTATCACAATAAGAATAATAAGAGTAATGAGGTAAATGAGGTTAAGTGCATAATCGAAAACAAGGTAATACTGCGCGCACTCGAAGGTGGCCCGCTGACATATAAGGGTTGAAAAAGAAGAACACCGTCGGCAATCGACGCTAGTCATTATAGCGAACCCACTAACATGCATAAGCTATCACCCGTCATTATGTAACCCCAGTACACTTAGAATAGACCCCGTCCAATAAGATAGAATTTAGAGGCTAGGAATAAAGTAAAAACAACCCACCTGAATGTAGGCCGATCCCGAACTCCCGCTAGCCTGCCGGGAGGCTGGTGCCGAACTGCTGGGCCCTGAACGGAGACTGTAGTCAGAACTAGACTCACATATACCCGTCCCGACGACACGACAGTAACAGAGTGTTTAGACGGGGCACTAATGCCGATTTACCGAACAAAAATCCAATTCCCGATCTACGAGGGTCTACGGAACTCTAACAAGGTGCCTAGTAGGTGTGCAAACACTGTCCAAAGACAGCCAGCGGTTACAATTAACACATTGGTCCATAATATACTTGAATTTGCATAAAACCTTAAATTGACGGCTTGTTTCGACTCGTTCTTGAAATCCGGGAATCCAAAAGCTGCGCCGTAAATTTCAGCGCGTCTGTTACGACAAGACCAAGGCCGTGCTCACAAGTTTGGACTGACGCGGATCCCGAGGGCAAGGTTGGCCCAACAATTGCTAAGTCCAAAAAGCAGCTATGCCACAACTTAACCTATACATGATCAACTCAGAGCCTAATTGGAGCATGGTGCTAAATGATGACCGAGAAGGGTGGTGCTCACCTGCGGCTTGCCGGAGATCGGCCGGAGGGGTTGGCCGGAGATGCTCTCGAGTGCAATCTCGGGTGCAACTGTGCAGATCAAAATCCCGACGTTAGTAAACCCATGCAAAGCCACCAGTGACCTTAGAATGTGTGAATGGGCTTACCTGCACCTTTGGCCGGCGTCTGGAAGAGACGACGACGTGCGGCGGCGGAGCTCGGCCGAGGTCAATGGCCTCTAATGGCGGATTCCGGCCAAGCTTCTCCGAGCCGGTGCAACTTGGACCAAAAGCCGTGTCTCAACACTACGGAGCTCGGTGCAGTGGTGGCCGGCGTCCGAAGGCGGCGGCGGCGCCTGACGGCGGCGATCGGCCAAAGTGCCAAAAACCCGGTTTCTAGGGTTGGCTCGCGCGGCCCCGATCTTGATCCGATCGCCCTCCAACCTCGTGGGGATGTTGCAGTCGTTGAAAGGGAAAGATGCAACGGGGTTGATCTCGACCTTGTCGGCCGGATGAAGCCCGCGTCCGCGATCGGTCAAGAAAACGATAATCCGGCGATGATGGTCCCCCGCCGGAGATCGGGACGACGGCGCCGGCTGGGCCTGCACCCGAGAGGTCCTCTCGGTGTCAGCAATCCCTTGGTAGAGTCTAGGTGCAAGAATAACAAGAAGAACCTAAGAGTTTACCTCGCCGGAAAACCAAGAAGAAGGAGGGAACGGCCGCGGCGGCGCGCGGCGGCGGCTGGGTCCGAGGTCACCTTGGCTCGGATGCGGCTTCACGAGGGACCTCACCAGACCGGGTTTTGACCCTCCAAGACCTCCCTGGACACCCTCTCTCCGAGTCACCCGAATCAAGAGGTGTCTTGATCTTCTTCTTCTCCGGCGACGTGGAGGCGGCGCCGGCGCTAGCTTCGGTTGCGCGGAGCACGCAGAGAGGGGAGGAGGTTGCTGGAGGTGCGGCTGGGGCTCGGGGGAATCTAGGGTTTCAAGAACCCTAGCCGTATGTGCATGTATATATATATGTATATACTAGGTCACCTTTGCACAATTGCAATAACACCCCTCCCCACTTGGTATTTGCAGTACAGTCCTTCACCGTACTTAAGTCTCACACTCAAGTCCTTCTCCAAGAGGTAGCATGCAAAACGAGGCAAGATATATAGGGTTCCAAGTGCAAAAGTCGCATTTTTCGCTGTATTTTATGCTTTTCGAGGCGATCCGGTCGTTGAAACGAAAAAATGGACTGCGCCATGGCGTCCGGCTCGACGAGACCTATCAGGTAGCGATTTCTAATTTTTCGAAGAACTGCCCGGATAAAATCTCGGTCCATAATAACTGTGTCAACATGCAGTTTTCGCGCTCTTCGAGATTCCAGAGTCGTCAAACAGAATTTTCGACTGCGCTATTGCGTTCAGAACATCGGAGCCGTTCAAATCGACTACCTGAAATGCTATGTTCGGATTCCGAACAGTGAGTTAGTCAACGTTGTATTCGTCAGGTCCCGAAAATCAGGGTTACTGTTCATATACAGTAATTCACTTAAGTGACCTCTGCGCAGATCACTGTTATATTGGTCGCGGTAATTTTGCCCGCTTCTTCGCTGAATTTTGGAAGATCCGACCGTCAGATCGAAAAGTGCTGAATATAAATCTCGCTCAGTTCGACGAGACGATCGCAACGGTCAACTCGGATTTCCAAGATCATGTCCGGACTGGAAAGTAGCCTTTTTGTCTCGTAAAACGTGCAACTCGCACACAGGCAAATGACTAGATAAATCAACATAGGTCTTTTGAATTCAAAAAAAACCAGGTCAAAATTCACTTTTAGACTATTTATTAAAAATAAAATATTTAGAGTTTTTACATCACTTACAACTTAAAAGAAGTTTCGTCCCCGAAACTTACAACTTAAAAGTTTCATTCCCGGAGCTTACAGCCTGAAGTCATACTCTATGAAAATGCTCAGAAAGTTTAGTCGAGGGCTACAAGTCAGTCGCAAGGTATCTACAACTCTAAGGCTACTAATTTAGACCCAATCTGGTACTCCTCATTATAGGGCAGAGTATTTCCTCAGTTCTTTCGACCGTCTGTTGCCTGCAACCAGCGTGCTTACCAAAAGAACAGCGGAATACCAAAGGGTTGTCGCCAACAACAAGTTGGGGACGCAACTCCTACCGGAAGGTATATCATATACTTCCCAACACAATCTCAGTGCCAAAACATAACCTTTGTCGAGGATTACCACCGCCTCGTGGTCACAAACATCGCCAGGACTAACACTTAGGCGAGTTCACGTCGGTTCACAAAACCTGTGCAAAAGGTGGGGTCAATTTGCGTCCGTCCCAAAACAAGGTTACCATCGGGCCCATAGGCCAACGAATTAAGACACGGGGACACTGAAGGGTCAGCAATTTGTTCAACCTCTGAGCAAACTGCGAGGCTAGTGCAACAGTAGCAGTCATCTACTGCTGTGCCATCAGCTGGAAGAGAACAGTGATTTAACCCTTAACCACCGTAACTGATCCGAGCACTCTGGCTCCATTGAAAACATCAGCCCACAGCCGAAACCCTGGCCGCGGCTAACCCTGCACTAACAATGATCCCAAAAAGAAAGGGAGTGCGAACGACTAAAAACCGAAACAACGAGACTCAACTGTGGGAAACACACTCGGGGCTCCAACCCATCATGCCAGTACCCTGCGCTCTCTCGTGAACGCAAGTCACCCTAGGGCTCGCTCCTAACCAAAAACCCAGGTATCGGACCGGGAAGGCAGAATTTCGTGCATCGGAGACTGTGCAATTCACGTACCGGTGTGCGAATCGCTAAGGTTAGATCTGCTTCCTCGCCCGTAAGCACCCTAGACCGGAACAGTCGACGAAACGAAAAGTAGAGCTAAAGGCAGGAGGGCTCGCAGGGGTCTGGTAGGGTCGGGTTGCTCCGGCCCAAACGGTGCTTCTATGTAGACAAGGGAAGGGAGGGCAAAAAGGAAAAAATAGAAAATAAGCTGAAGTAAGTACCTGTCATTCCCTATTTCGGGACGACGCGTCGTCTGCCGGGGCGGCCGGGGGAGTCCGCCCACAATCCTTGGGCCAGCGTCGCACTGCGTGTTGGGGTAGGGGTTTGCTGTCTAAAGAGTCCGCGCATCGTTGGTCGTCGGGCGAGTTCTTTGTCTGCACGGGGGCCGCCGCGCTCTCTGTTCCTCTTGGCGGTGGTGGCACGGCGGCGGAGGCGGGGGTGGGCCCTAGAGGGCAGGAGAGGTGATTGTGATCTGGCAAGCCGCACCGGTTACAATAGTGGTACCTCCAAGTGCATTCCGTCACTGGGTGCGCGCCCTTGCAGATGACGCAGGATTCCGGTTGCACGTGCGCGCTCCCCTTAAGCCCTCGTTCGACCTTCGGTGCTTGCGTCGGGCGTGGATTAGGTCGGCTCTCTGGATCGGTGCCCCCTTGAGGGGTGGAGGCGGCGGTTCCCTTGGGCTCGACATGTCGCGGCGCCGGGGGTCTTCTGACAGACGGCTTCAGAGGGCACTCATAACGCGTGTGGCCCGGCTTGCCACATCGGAAACAGTGCCCGTCCCGCCACGGGCAGCTCGTTATGAGGTGTGCATTGCCGCATATGACGCACGGTTTCGGCGGCTTAGGTCTCTCCTCCGTCGTCTGCCCGAGGTTCTGCCCGGCTCTCGGGCGTTTGCTCGCCCGGCCCCTCCGATGGGGGTCCCCGGCCGACTCGGGGCGAGAGTATTCCTGCCGGGCGCGCTCTACGTTGGTGTGCACGGTCAGGTTAGCAGCCTCCTGGACGGCGGGAGGGCCCGTCGGCGGCATCCCGGGAGGGGCAACGCCTCTGCTGCCGCCCCGGAATCGGTCGACGCCCTCGAGTTCCTGTGTCAGCATGCTCAGGCGCTCCGCGAGAGTCAGCAGCTGCCCAGCCACGTCGCGCAGCTGGTTGCGGAGCAGGCGGTTGGCTTCGTCGGCGATGTCCATTTCCGTCGTCGGTTGCTGGCTGAGTCGGCCCTCGATCTGTATGCACACAAAGAAGGTCGGCTTTAGTCTTTGCTAATCATCAACGGTACATCGCACCACTTAGCGGGGGAAAGGACTCGGACTCTGACTCTGCGTCCCCGGCCGATGATCTAGTACGGGCTATGTCTGTCACACATCACAAGAGTCAACTTTAGACTACCCTACTAACAACAACCATAAAGTGAGAGAAAAGACTCAACATTTCCCCCCCCCCCTCGGTCACTCACGTTCTACAGTCCTATGCCCTACCCATTTCATTCGTATGTAGGCATGTGAGGGTTGTCCACGGATGTCGGCACTAACTGTTGTGATTGAAAGAACGCTCTGATACCATTAAAATCTGTCACGCCCCGGGGGTTTGTTTTAGCGGAAACGATTCATAAAAGCCGAATATTTGACGCGTAAATTTTTTTTTTTTTTTTTTTAAAAAGAGAACCCCTCTTCCCCGGCGCGTGCCCAGACCCGCCACACGTACAGGGTCACTCTGCAACCGGACAGAGTCTCCCCTGTACGTGCACGGCGTAGCGTTCAGTATGTGTTCCAACATACACAACCAATCAATCACAACAGTTGTTCATAAGCAACCAGTATTCTAAACCAATAAAAGAAGAACGTATGGCCGATCAATTTGGAAAGGATAAATCCACAGTTTTGAAAGAGCGCCTACCCGGCGCTTACGTTTTGAAAGCTAGTTTCGAAATCAGCATAAATCCACAAGGTTTGAAAACGGTGCCCACACGACACTTAGATTTTTAAAAACGGTTTTCGCAATCTTTTCCTTGGCTTCTGCCTTCTTGATTTTCAAATGGCCGATAGAAATAAAAGGGAAAGATATTCCACTAGGGGCACTAAATGTAGCCCGTACCGACATCCATGCCGACCCCACGAGGGTATCGCGAACCACTCACATGACTACAGAGTAATGAAAAGCGAGAATAAAAGAATAAATACAGTCCGGGGTCCCCAGCGACCCAGCTGCTCCTGTCCCGTCCTCACCGCCGCCTACCTCCCTCCCCGTCTGGACCCTGTCACGAAGTGGGATGTCAGTGACGCAGAAACAGTAAAGCAGGAGAATATAGTAAAACAAACCGTGAAGACAACTGGAGCAACCATCCTCCCAAGGAGGAAAGGCAACCTGTACACCTGCATCCTGTAATACCCCGGCCGCGTCGGTCCACTACCGACGGCCCCATACCGTACCTGCAACACCGCGACCGCGCCGGACAACTAAACCGGCGGGCCGCTCCGCTCGCACCTAGGCGCCTCAACCCCACAACTAATAAGGGGCCCCCCACTACGTCACCTCGTGGGTATACACGGGTTCTACGACCTCTTTTCCGGAAAAGCGCACCCTCTGCGGTGGCCAAACCGCGGGTGCGCGTGTGGCAACCTCGAGCCCAGTAACCGTAACCACCATCATGTCAGTATCACAATAAGAATAATAAGAGTAATGAGGTAAATGAGGTTAAGTGCATAATCGAAAACAAGGTAATACTGCGCGCACTCGAAGGTGGCCCGCTGACATATAAGGGTTGAAAAAGAAGAACACCGTCGGCAATCGACGCTAGTCATTATAGCGAACCCACTAACATGCATAAGCTATCACCCGTCATTATGTAACCCCAGTACACTTAGAATAGACCCCGTCCAATAAGATAGAATTTAGAGGCTAGGAATAAAGTAAAAACAACCCACCTGAATGTAGGCCGATCCCGAACTCCCGCTAGCCTGCCGGGAGGCTGGTGCCGAACTGCTGGGCCCTGAACGGAGACTGTAGTCAGAACTAGACTCACATATACCCGTCCCGACGACACGACAGTAACAGAGTGTTTAGACGGGGCACTAATGCCGATTTACCGAACAAAAATCCAATTCCCGATCTACGAGGGTCTACGGAACTCTAACAAGGTGCCTAGTAGGTGTGCAAACACTGTCCAAAGACAGCCAGCGGTTACAATTAACACATTGGTCCATAATATACTTGAATTTGCATAAAACCTTAAATTGACGGCTTGTTTCGACTCGTTCTTGAAATCCGGGAATCCAAAAGCTGCGCCGTAAATTTCAGCGCGTCTGTTACGACAAGACCAAGGCCGTGCTCACAAGTTTGGACTGACGCGGATCCCGAGGGCAAGGTTGGCCCAACAATTGCTAAGTCCAAAAAGCAGCTATGCCACAACTTAACCTATACATGATCAACTCAGAGCCTAATTGGAGCATGGTGCTAAATGATGACCGAGAAGGGTGGTGCTCACCTGCGGCTTGCCGGAGATCGGCCGGAGGGGTTGGCCGGAGATGCTCTCGAGTGCAATCTCGGGTGCAACTGTGCAGATCAAAATCCCGACGTTAGTAAACCCATGCAAAGCCACCAGTGACCTTAGAATGTGTGAATGGGCTTACCTGCACCTTTGGCCGGCGTCTGGAAGAGACGACGACGTGCGGCGGCGGAGCTCGGCCGAGGTCAATGGCCTCTAATGGCGGATTCCGGCCAAGCTTCTCCGAGCCGGTGCAACTTGGACCAAAAGCCGTGTCTCAACACTACGGAGCTCGGTGCAGTGGTGGCCGGCGTCCGAAGGCGGCGGCGGCGCCTGACGGCGGCGATCGGCCAAAGTGCCAAAAACCCGGTTTCTAGGGTTGGCTCGCGCGGCCCCGATCTTGATCCGATCGCCCTCCAACCTCGTGGGGATGTTGCAGTCGTTGAAGGGAAAGATGCAACGGGGTTGATCTCGACCTTGTCGGCCGGATGAAGCCCGCGTCCGCGATCGGTCAAGAAAACGATAATCCGGCGATGATGGTCCCCCGCCGGAGATCGGGACGACGGCGCCGGCTGGGCCTGCACCCGAGAGGTCCTCTCGGTGTCAGCAATCCCTTGGTAGAGTCTAGGTGCAAGAATAACAAGAAGAACCTAAGAGTTTACCTCGCCGGAAAACCAAGAAGAAGGAGGGAACGGCCGCGGCGGCGCGCGGCGGCGGCTGGGTCCGAGGTCACCTTGGCTCGGATGCGGCTTCACGAGGGACCTCACCAGACCGGGTTTTGACCCTCCAAGACCTCCCTGGACACCCTCTCTCCGAGTCACCCGAATCAAGAGGTGTCTTGATCTTCTTCTTCTCCGGCGACGTGGAGGCGGCGCCGGCGCTAGCTTCGGTTGCGCGGAGCACGCAGAGAGGGGAGGAGGTTGCTGGAGGTGCGGCTGGGGCTCGGGGGAATCTAGGGTTTCAAGAACCCTAGCCGTATGTGCATGTATATATATATGTATATACTAGGTCACCTTTGCACAATTGCAATAACACCCCTCCCCACTTGGTATTTGCAGTACAGTCCTTCACCGTACTTAAGTCTCACACTCAAGTCCTTCTCCAAGAGGTAGCATGCAAAACGAGGCAAGATATATAGGGTTCCAAGTGCAAAAGTCGCATTTTTCGCTGTATTTTATGCTTTTCGAGGCGATCCGGTCGTTGAAACGAAAAAATGGACTGCGCCATGGCGTCCGGCTCGACGAGACCTATCAGGTAGCGATTTCTAATTTTTCGAAGAACTGCCCGGATAAAATCTCGGTCCATAATAACTGTGTCAACATGCAGTTTTCGCGCTCTTCGAGATTCCAGAGTCGTCAAACAGAATTTTCGACTGCGCTATTGCGTTCAGAACATCGGAGCCGTTCAAATCGACTACCTGAAATGCTATGTTCGGATTCCGAACAGTGAGTTAGTCAACGTTGTATTCGTCAGGTCCCGAAAATCAGGGTTACTGTTCATATACAGTAATTCACTTAAGTGACCTCTGCGCAGATCACTGTTATATTGGTCGCGGTAATTTTGCCCGCTTCTTCGCTGAATTTTGGAAGATCCGACCGTCAGATCGAAAAGTGCTGAATATAAATCTCGCTCAGTTCGACGAGACGATCGCAACGGTCAACTCGGATTTCCAAGATCATGTCCGGACTGGAAAGTAGCCTTTTTGTCTCGTAAAACGTGCAACTCGCACACAGGCAAATGACTAGATAAATCAACATAGGTCTTTTGAATTCAAAAAAAACCAGGTCAAAATTCACTTTTAGACTATTTATTAAAAATAAAATATTTAGAGTTTTTACAAATATGGCCGTAGCCTTTGCATCTATAACATTGGATTTCCCCTTCGAATTCATCTTTTTCCTTAGAAGGTTTTGCAGAGCTTTTGAGGTTAGAGGATTTAGAACCCGATGATCCTTTAGATGGTTTCGAGGATGAAGATCCATCGGTTCGATTCTTCCAAAACTTCCGACGAAATTTCCTTATTATCCGCGCCAATTGTTCTTCAAAATCGGCAAAAGAGATTTCATCGTCGGAACTTGATTCGCCATCTTCTTCCTTTGTTGATTTGAATGCAACACCTGTAAGCTTAGAAGAAGACTTGGAAGAAACTTGATTAGTAGGAAAAGTCATCTCATAAGTTTGTAAAGCACCTACTAATTCCTCTACTCTTATCTCATCCGGATGACTAACGGTTTCAATGGCGGTAACCTTTGCCCTAAACCGTTCCGGAAGAGTCCGAAGTATCTTTCTTACAATTTTCGACTCCGGCATCTTTTCTCCTAAATTAGCACAAGTATTGATTACATCTTGAAGTCTAGTGTAATAATCTGTAAACAATTCACGCTCTTTCATATGAATAGAGTCAAATTGACTTGTAGGCATCTGGAGCTTTTGAATTTTTACTAGATTAGTACCCTCATGTGTAATTTTGAGAATATCCCAGATTTCCTTTGCAGTTTCACACGCAGAAATTCGTGTGAACTCAGTCGAGGAAAGAGAAATAAATAAAGCGTTCATACCTTTCCCATTGTAAGAAGAACTTTCGAATTCCTCTTTGGACCATCTAGAGCGAGGTTTTGGGGTAGTAGAATTTCCTACTTCCTCAACAGGATGCACCCAACCGTATTCCACGGATTGCCATACCCGCTCATCAATTGCGATGAGAAAAGCTCTCATCCGCACTTTCCAATACGCATAATTAGTCCCATCAAAAAGAGGTCTATAAATATTACCACTTTCACCCGACATGATAGATAAATCTAAAACCCGCTCTGATACCACTTGTAGGTTTTTATAAGGATCCACAAGGATCTAAATAGGTACTATCAAACAATTAGAGGGGGGGGTGAATAGGTGTAATACTCAAGAACCAATCTCAGTGCAAAATAAAAACCAATGCGAAAAATAAAAACAACACACCGAGATTTACGTGGAAACTCCAATCCAGGAGAAAAACCACGGGACCAACACGCAATAACAATCCACTAAGAATAGAAGAATAACAAGGTGATTACCGACTCCACGGACTCAAACCCCTCCTTCAACTTCTTCGGATCTTGCGCTCCACCAATTGCACGTCCACTGCACACGTTCGAATCCACGAACGCCACTCGAATCCACGAGCACACATTTCGAATCCACGAAACGCCTTCAACACACCGAATCCACGGTGCTACGTCGAATCCACGACGCAAACTCAGCCGATAAGAATATTGGCTTCGATTGTGATCCTTTGCTTAGATTATTATTGAGGAACCGTAGAAGGAATCTCTAAGCAAAGACTAGATCAATTCGACAAAAGATAGATCTTGGAAGAACCTTCGAATTGACCTAAAAGAGGCTAAAGAGAAGAACAATAAAAACCAGCCTCTAGGGTTACTCTCGAGTGTTTTTGAATTGATCGGTAAGTATCGAGAAACCCTAAGTATCTATTTATAACCCTTGGAAAAAGATAAAAGTCAGTTTAGCAATCTTATCCCGAGATGACATTGTGTACCGGTACCAAATAACGTGTTCCGGTACTCAATGGTGCAAAACACTAATTTTTCTATTGTGTTCCGGTACCCAAGTATGTGTTCCGGTACGCAATGCAAATTACAGAAAATTCTGTGTCGGGTTTGAGGAACTCAAAGTGTGGTTCCGGTACTCAATGTAAAAACTGATTTTTCCAAGATAAGCTTTATCCAAAATAGACCTAGTACCGGAATCCAAACTTAAAATAAGTTGTAAGTTAAAACCAAGTTCCTAAAACCAAGTCTAAACCGAGTTTCAATAATTTCCTAATTCCAATGATTATAAATGAACTTAAATCACCATGATTAAATTAATCATACCTGAGAGTTATCTTGAGCTCAAGTTGAATCTTCAATGAGTCTTCGAAAGCTGATTTGACAATTTAATCTCTTTAAGACTCCAACTCAACTCACGAAATATGCCAACACAATAAGCCGTAACACGGTAGCATGGATTGGTTATCTGCGGAGGACCGCATTTGTCACCCCTGTGTGAGCAGAGACAGAGGTCGTGTTCTCTATATGGATAGTCTTGATTTTCAGGCAGACTGAGCGACGACCACTTTCGTCGAGCGGATGAATCTGTGCCGCCCGGTTGGAGGGCGCCACGGTAGTGGGATCGAGTGTCGCAAAAGGGATTTCATCACAACAGACGGTGCTAGAGCAGGTTGCATTCCTGCATAGACTAGAGGTAGAGTTGTTACCACGTGCACTTGAGATACAGGTTTTGTTGTTGTTGTGCATGTGGAGGAGGCATGTGAATTATGTCAAATGCAGTTGAAATCGTGAGTTATACCGGCAGACTTATTGCTAATTGTGGCAGTTCGATGTTTTGACCTAGTGCTTGGGATTGGTTAGCATAGTGCCATAGGATGTTTGGCTGCGGAAAGAGAGAACTTTGATCTTCGGCAAGGCAGACAAGAGGAGGCTTGGTGGTTGAGACAGAAAGAGCGCACAGGTTTTAGCGATAGTGTGAGAGGTGTGGTGACCCGGATCTTTGCAGGGCTTCTACAGTGTGACCAGCAGCTTCTGGAAGCCTACGTGGCATGTCAGCGGTGTTCGTGCGCCGATTTGGACACAAGTAATGGACTCGGGGCTTAAAATAGATCACGTGGGTTATCAGGGGACCCCGTCGGATGTTTAGAGGAGTTTACGCGCAGAATGGATGTCAAATTTAGGCTCAGCGCGAAATTCGGATTAAAAATACCTTTTCGGGAGCCCCCGGCAATTTATAGGATTGGAATTTGGCAAAATGGACGCCGGATTTGGACTCAGCGCGCGAAAACGGTCAAGATGGGCTATTTACTTGTATTTTTCGGAGCTTGCTACAGTGATTTTTACTGTTCACCGCCGGAATAGTGTTTCCGGCGACCGCCGGCGGCGGCGGGCAGCGGCGGAAGGCGGCGGAAGGCCCTCGGGCAGGCGGCTAGCGGCCGCGGGCAGGCGCTGAGGGCGCGGGCAGGTGCGCGGTCCACCGCGGAGGGCGTGCGCCGGGAGCGGGCCACGTGGCGTTTTCCTGTTGGCCGGTGCAGCAGGCGCGGTCCACGGAACTTGGGCCCGGGTGCACGGTGAACCGGGTGGACACATGGCAGATGGTTGTTGGTTCGGTGTTGTGCGCGCGGTCCACGCAACGCGCGGGGCAGGTGTCGGGGCAGGTGGCCGTACGCGGGCAGGTGGGCCGGTCGTGGGCAGCGCCACGTGGCGCCTGCTGATTCGCGGGCGCCACCCACCGCGTTGACTACGGGCGGGGGCACGTGGCGCTCTCCGCGGGCACTTGCATGGCTGTCCCGTGTTCGGCGGACACGTGGCGGGCCCTGAGGCGGGTCGGACGGAGGCGCGATCCCGTGCGACGGGATGGGCCGGTCTGGGCCGCACTGTGCGCGCCCGAAACTTGGCGGGCCGGGCCGCACTGTGCGCGCCCGAATTCGGGCGGACCGGACCAGGCGCCCGAAAGTTGGGACATGATGGGAATTTTCCCAATTGTTTTCTTCAGCCTATAAATAGGCAGCCCGAGCCCTCTTCTCTGCTCTTTTTCTCTCAGCCCACGCATGATCTCCCCGAGCTCCCTTCTTGGAAGATTTTCATCTTCAAGTCCTTGATCTTCCTGCAGAGTTCTGGGATTTTTGGGAGCACGCATCCTGAGGTTCTGGATTTTTTCGGCGCAGTGCGACGTTGCATTTCAGGTGTTCCTCTTCGTCGCTGTTCGGTGTAATTTCTTCCCTGGGCTACCCCGATCATCTTTTTCAGTGATTTTTGTGCCGGCAAACTCCTTAGAGGTAGGGCCTCATCTTTCTTATTGATTGCGTATTTCGGTTTTGAGTCTGTGGCACGGATCCCGAAGTTCTTTCTTGACTCTTTTTCTGTGTGGAATTGTGGGATAGCATCGAGGTGTTTTGGCCATATCTTTGCGCAAGAGCGTCAGCCGGAAACGAGCTTATACAACTTTTTCATCTACAGATCGCAAGGAACGCGCTCGAATTTTTCTTGGATTTTTCCGAGATTTCATCAGAGGTGAAAATCACTGTTTCTCTGTGTACAGTGCTACAGTCTTTTTGTGCTGAAATCTCTTGAGTGTACCACCTTGTCGAATTTATATCTTGACTTACCGAACTCAGATTTGGGTGTGCAAACAGCCGTTTCGAAGGTATCGACGCGAGGATCGCTGTGATATTTTTCTGGGAATTTTCTGAGCATTTTCAGCAGCTGAAAATTAAGCATCTTTGGGACTGAAATTGTATGTGGTTGTAAGAGCAATTTTGGGAACTTATGTATAATTGTGGACTTTGTATTGTGCCCAGGAGAGTTGCGGGTATTGCTGGACCCATTGGAGTAGGAGATTTGGATTTACCTGGTATTTTCAGCTGTGGGATTTGGACAGTCAGCAATTCAGGTGGGTGGTTGTTGTTTACCTCTATTTTGACATACTCACTAGGAATATTAGAGTGATCCCTTTATTTGGACATGCATGCTTAAAGTAATATAATTGTGAGCCTATCATATGGAAAGTACTATTGTGGATATCTGATAGTGGTTGGGACTTATACATGTTTGTATGGATGGAATATTAGCACTCAACCTTGCATGTGGAATTTACTTTCATGTTGGGATAATATAAAATGTCTTGTGGGAGAGTACCACTTGAGGATCTGTTGTACATGCATAGTTGGATGATTTATGTGAGATTAATTTGGTGGACATAGCATGTTGGAACAGGATTATTGGGATACTTTAATAGTAATAATTAACATGCCATGTTAGCACATAGATTTTATGAAAGTGAATTAAATGGATAAATTGTTGAGACATTTTGACATATCTATGTGCGGGTACCATTTTGGTGATTTATCATGGATCAGGGATTATAGACATGTGTGGTTGAATAATGATTTTAGCATGTTGATGGTTATATCCACGCGGAGCTATTAATTGATACACATGTGGAACCACTATTTGTCACACTTTCTTTTATCGCTCTTGAGGACATATGCATGCTTGTATGGTCATCTAGATAGGCCACTTTTTATTGCTGCACTATCATTTTGGGACTTGACTTAGGAGAAACCATGTTTGTTTCCTTTTCTCCTTCTTATTTAGACCTTTGAGTCTGGTTGCTCGGGTTCGAGCAGGGGTTTGGGATACTGTATCGGGGACCTGAGGGTCGGTGACAGGTTGTGTTTGATTTTGGGTTGTGGTTTATTGCGGCTACCACGGATAGTAGGCGGTTGACCGGATACGGATTATTTTACCCGATTTTTTTTGGATTGGGGGTTATTGCGACAACCGCGGATATTGGGCGGTTGACCGTATGTGTACTTATGCATCAGATTGGGGATCGGGGTTTCTTTTAGTGGAGGGGTGTGTTCCACTGAGGCTTTTTAGTTGTGATCCAGTCCTGCTTTTGATACTTATCACACCAGCGCGGTTATTGCCCGGTGATGCTTTCCTCGTGTGGGTCGCTCCCCTCGAGTTCCCCTCCGGAGGCCGGGGCCAGACAGTTATGGACAGTTTTGCTATCACATCGGCGCGGCATATTTGCCCGATGATGAGGGCGGCAGCAGGAATTTTGCTATCACATCGGCGCGGCTTACTTGCCCGATGATGAGGGCGGTACAGATTGGGTTCATCCGGGATGGTTGGTTATTGTTGCATACGGTTATTCCAGTCTAGGACTGTATTTTAGAGGCATAGTAGTGGTAGATTTCCTTTTTTCAGCAGTTTCATTTCTTACCACTCTTCTTTCCTTTTTGCCTCTTGTAGACCTAGTGGGTGTGTCAGAGTTTGAGGTTTTACACACTAAGGGAGGCTACTGGTTTACTAGTAGTTCTCACCCCCATTCTTCTTTCCTTATTTTCTTTTCCCTTGTTTTGCAGTGTCTTCTGCGGGTGCTGCTGGGCTTTCAGCGGCGGGTCGAGGAGAGAGGACGGTTGAGTAGATATATCTCGAGGCAGGATGAGCGGGTTAGCTGGACTGTCGATGTACCCATATTTCCTCAGACGGTTGTACCTTTACTTTTGGGACTGGCTTTGGCCAGCGGGTTGTATTTATTTTGGTGAGCTGGGAGAGACTGATGTATCATTTATACAGATGTATTGTATTTTATTTCCAGCTTCAGTCTGAGATGTATTAGTTTTTAGTTCAGCTCTGCTTTTTATTGCTCTTATATTATTATCTCTTATATCTGAGCAGGTAGTTGGCTCTTCGTGTACGCGGGAAATTCTGCGTGCACGACGGATCTGTAGACGGGCCCGGGTTCTGGTTTTCACCCGGGGCGTGATAGATTAGGTGGTATCAGAGCTTAGGGATAGGTCAGTTGGGACTTAGGAAACCCTAGGCTTTCGGCGGACCCTAGGATGATAGGGCGCGAGGGACGCGACATTTTGCGAAAGTCGGCGATTTATTTGTTTGACTCTTCCTGTGAGTGAAGTGGGATTGACATATTCTATTTCTGTGGGACAGTTATGTTGGCTGCAGACAACATAAGGTTACAGAAATAGAGGGATGTCTTTGACTTTCGCTAGATTGGGTCGGTGTTTGGGGTGTGCTGATTTGCAGTTTGTCGTGGCGAGCGGTGTCTCCCCGACTTTGGGCCCTGACCCGGGTGCACTTTGGTGCAGCAGTTGGGTCTGAGCTAGTTGTTTCGGGCCGGATACCAGATTGGAGTCAGAGAGCTTCGGACCCAGATGACAGGATTGTCAGAGGCTTATCAGCGGCAGTGTGAGTGAGCATCTGATTTTTGTGACACAGTTGTTGGAGCAGCAGGCAGCTCGACAGTGCTTCATTCTGAGACCACCCGGTTGCAGTATCCTCAGGGGCGGGGATTTCTATGGTACCGATGGAGTGCGTAGCCCCCTTCGCGCCAATGTTTAGTGCCGAGGCGCCGAGGCAGGGTGGATAATTGACAGCTGATGAGCTATGGGACACCAATGATCAGTTAAGCCAGTTTCGGCAGGTGAACCACCCCGATTCATAGTATTAAGTTTGGAGCCTCTTGGGGTAGAATCGTGGTTGGTGGTGATGGAGAGACTATCTGGCAGCCTCCTGGTGTTAAAGAGTTTACGCAGTTGTCGAACTACGCGCTCTATGATTTGAGGGATGAGGCGCATAGAATATGCGTGGCTGAGAGTGGATTGCGCTAGGATACCTTTCCGTTTATTCGGACCCTCTTTGCAGGTTTTGGATTTTGGGGTGCTTCGATGGTGGAGGCAGTGTTTATGGAGCTGGCGCTGCAGTTCTTTTGGATGGGGATCTGCTGCCAGAGGCAAGTTCTGGATAGAGGCGTATGATGACAGATGATGGAGGATAGATCGGCCGGCAGAGACATTTTCGTTTTCCCTTCCAGGATGGTGGATATCCTTGTGGATGGATTATGTAAAGCTTACCCAAAGGGGATGTTACCCTGTGTGATTGATAACTGGCATGTTTGGGGTGCAATATATGTGATTGAGGGGTGAGCTTAGTAAGGATAATTGTATAAGGAATTGTATGAATCAATTGTGCTTGGTCGTATGGCGATGATATCCAGGTAGATTTCTGAGACGTCAGAGGTTGGGTGGACCTCGATGACGGCATTAGCCCTTTTATCAGAGTTGCGCAGCGGTAGCGTGGATTGGTTGTCTGCGAGAGACCACATTCGTCACCTCAGTGTGAGCATGGACAGAGGTCGTGCTCCATTTGTGATTGGTCTAGATATTTTGGCAGGCTGAGCGACGACCGGTTGGAGGGCGCCACGGTAGTGGATTGAGTTGTCGCAGTGGTGATTTCATCACAGCAGTCGGAGTTAGGACATGTTGCATTCCTGCATGGACTAGAGGTAGAGTCGGTACCACATGCACTTGAGGTACAGGTTACTGTTGGCATTGTGCAGGTGGGGGAGGCTTGTGGATCATGTCCAGTGCAGCAGAGGCCGTGAGTTATGCCGGCAGACTTATTGGTATTTGTGGCAGTTCAGTGTTTTGACCCAGTGCTTGGGATCGGTCGGCATAGTGCCACAGGATGTTTGACTGCTGAGAGAAAGGATTTTGATTTTCTGCGAGGCAGATAATAGAAGGCTTGTTTGTTGAGACTGTTAGAGCACACAGGTTACAGCGACAGTGTGAGGGGTGCCTACGGCGGCAGCGGGACTTAAGGATATCCCTATTGCTCGTGAGATCCCGGGTGTGAGTCCACCTGAGCCGATGATTATGCCGCCAGATAGGGAGATTAAGATTGCGATTGACGTGGTTCTGGAAACTGCGCCAACTTTTGTAGCACCCCATTGGATATCGCCTTTAGAGTTGCGGGAGTTGATGTCATGGGTGCGTGGATTTGATGGATAGAGGGTTTGTTTGACCTAGTGCCGCGTCGTTGATACACGACGGTGAGAGCCCTTTGGGATTGGAGCCCAGGCAGGTCCAGGTATTATTTAGAATCTTTTGATGGAGCTATATTCCGGCAGTTATTGTATGATGCCTGCACCAATTTGGAATTTTAGCTGAGGACTTTGTCTAGATGGTGTTCAGGACACGATAGGGGCATTATGAGTATAGTGAGGCCAATGGAATGACTAATGCCCTGTTGCCGTTAAGATTGAAGAATTCTGTGTTTCAGTTGGGCTTGATCGGTTTGATAGCGACATTCTCCGGGGATATTTTGGTTTTTACCCCCTCCCCGAGTGATTTAGAGTTTGTGAAGCATTTGTAGATGATGTGATAAGGTCTGTGGGGAAGAAGCTTTGTGCCCAGTCGTTGTGGTACGAGTTTAGCTTTGAGAGCACATCTTCCTGGATTACATATTCTAGCCGTAGGGGCGGCGGTGGAAATCCGGCCAAAATGGATGCTATTTAAGACTGGCCGAGATCGACGGTTATTGTTGGGGTGAGGAGCTTTTGGACCGGATAGCGCCGGCAGAGCTTGACGAGCGGATGATGAGATTGGTGCCAGCGCCGATTTTAACCTAGCTAGTGGTGGGAGATGGATTTGCGAGTTATAGTGATACCTCCCATAGTGGCTGTAGAGCTACCATTGGATTTTGGTGAGCATCCAGTATCACCCCGACAGGGCCACTGTGGTGGCGGATACCTGGAGCATAAGAGCTTTTGGGGTTGAGTTTTTCGATTCTTTAGCTGGTGCTGTGTGGGGCCATTCTGGTGTACAGGGTTTGAGTTTGTGTCCCAGAGGATCCCTTTTGATGTGAGGCTGCGGGTGAGCAATCCACTTGGGTGGTTGAGTTTTGAGGATGACCGAGTGTGAACCCCTGCTTGTTAGGGCCCCTTTTCTGTGCAGGTGTTTGTGTGGATGGGTTTCGGGTCGCTTTGGTTGAGTTGGCTCTTGGTGGTGATTTTAGCGCTTGTTGCACTGGCTGTTGGTTATTCTCCCCCGATCTTTTGTTGGAGACCCTGAGGTTTTTTTTTTTGCGTCTCAGCTCAGGAGTGTTATGTTTTGGACCTCTCGCCCGTGATTGACTCACTTCTTTTGAGCCCTGTGAGAGTTTTGAGTACGAGGGACGCCCGTTGTGACGCCCCACTTCCCAGGGGGTCACCCATCCTAGAACTACTCTAGCTCTAGCACGCTTAACTCTCATGTTCCTCTTGGATCTTGCTACCATCCAAAATGCTATAGCCGGGTTAGAGATTTAGTCCTATTTATAGAGGACTAATCCAAATTCCGGGGGTGTCACATTCTTCCCCCCTTTAAGCCCTGACGTCCACGTCAGGCTCAAGCACATTGTAAGACCTGGCTTTTCCGTTACCCTTTCCGTTATCCCTTTCTTACGACTGTCCGACTGTGGGACGATTTTTAGTGTTTTTTTCCGGAAAGTCCGTCGGGACTCGCGGACATTTTTAGGCGGAAGGGCTCGCGAAACGGAGAACGGGGACGCGATCGGTTTCGGATTCCGACTCCCGGTTCTCCCAGAATAAATTTTTGAAGTTCGGACCCCTTTAGGCGCCCCGGGAACCGTGCGATTGGATGACACGCTTTTCGAGACAATCTTAGCCGCCGATTGTTATTAGGGTTTCCCTTAAAACCGGGGGCCCTAGGGTTTTTCTTTTCCCTCTTGGTTTTTCCCTCTTGACGGCTAGGATTTAGGGCGGCACTTTTAAGAAAGAAAACCCCATTCCTTTCTTCCTCCCTTTTCATGAGGCGCATGAGAAACCGAGGCGACGAGACGAGGAGAAGGGAAGAACGGGGGAAACCCATCCCTCGTGGAGCCTTCCGTTGGAGACGAGAGGGACGATCCACCCTCCCACCCTTTTCCTCACAAGATCACGGTAAGCGTCGTTCCCCCTTTATTGCATTTTCTGTGGGGTCGAGGTTTTGGTTGGGGGTTGTTCGGGTGTCGCACGCGTCGTGGGTTGTGGTAACGGGAAGCCGCCGTCGCCGTTGTCAAACGGGAGGCCGCCGCCGCCGTTATCATGCCCACGAGGTCGTCGCCGGAGTCGCACGGGAGCGAAAACGGAGAAGAAAGCAAAAAAAAAAAAAAAAAAAAAAAAAAAAAAAAAAAAAAAAAAAGGGGGGGTTACTGTTCATCCCCGTACGGCCGCATCGCTGCGCGGTCCACGGGACGCGGCGTGCACCCGGCGTACAGCTCCCGGGCCCATGGGGCGCGGACCCGGCGCACGAATGCGTGCGCCAGGCCGCGCGGTCCACAGGGCCCGGCGTGCACCCGGCGCACAGCTTCCGGACCCGGGGGCGCGGACCCGGTGCACGAATGCGTGCGCCAGGTCGCGCGGTCCACCGGACGGGCGTGCACCCGGTGTACGCCTTCACAGCCCAACCCCGTGGACCCGGTGCGCGCTCCATCCCGTGCGCGGCCCGGCCCAAGCCGCAATGGCGCACGGCAGTGGCGTGCACCCGGTCTGCGGCCGCAGGCACTGTGGCCGTGAACCCGGTCCGCGATGCTGGCCGTGCTCCAGCGGCTCACCGTGCCGTGAACCCGGTCTGTGCCGCCGCCGTTTTCTGTCGTGGACCCGGTCCACGCCTGGACCCGTGCACCAGGTTGCGGCCAGAGTGTCCAGAAGCTCCGTTTTTGGCCCGTTTCGCCCCGTTTTTGAGTGTTTTTGACCACGACGATGTTTTTAACAATACTTTTCCTACCTTAGTTTTCCGGGCGCAAGGTGGGAGAACTTCTGACTGGAATTTCCCGCACACCCTTTTCTTCGCGTTCCAGGTGGGTACCCCTTAGAACCTCTTTATGCACAGTCTCGTTGTTGCTATGTTTATTTTGTTGAGGGGTTTGGTGGGTGATGTGGACCTCCGGATTTACGGCCGTCGCGGTAGAAGACCGGGCGGGCAGTTCGCCCTACCCGAACAAAGGTAGGGATGTCCGGGACACACTAGCGTTGGGGACGGTGATCGACGTGACCCTTCAGATCATTAAAGTTGAACTTGTGGAATATTGTTAACTCCGGTAAAGGTTGGTGTTTTATTATCTTTATAGTATGGCGACTATGGGTCGCTGTGGGGACTCTTCCATTGACTTGGTTTTCCGGAGTTATGGGAAAAGGGGTAAGATCTTAGTAATTGCATGTTTACATTTGCTAACCCTGTTAAAGCTATTTTGTGGATATTTGGATGCCGAGGCAGGTGCTCGGTCCGTTTTACCGAGGTTGGTGCTCGGATGAGGCTCGAGATTTACTACACGCACACCCGCGGTTTGGCCACCGCAAAGGGTGTGCTTTTCCGGAAAAGTGGTACGTTGACCCGTGTACCCCACGCGAAGGTGGCGTTAGGAATGGGGGCCCCCATGGGTGGGGGGTGTGAGCGGTGACGTCGAGGCGGGTGCTCGGCGGCCGAGGCAGGTGCTCGGCGGTGGGCATCGGGGAAGGTGCCCGATGCTGCTTTGCGAGGCAGGTGCTCGGCGGTGGGCATCGGGGAAGGTGCCCGATGTCATATTGATACAGGGTGTGGTGGATGATGCATGGGAGGGATAGTTGCTCCGGTGTTTGTGGTTTGCCTTATCTTTGTTTACTACGCTTAACATGCTATTTCTAGTCACTGACTTCCCACTCCGTGACAGGTTCGTCCAGGGGCGAGTGCTAGGGCGCCGGTGAGGACGTTAGGGTGCTGATCTGACTTTGATCGAGCTTCAGACACAGTGACCTTTCTTTCCCTTTATCTTTTATTACTCATGTTAGTTAGTTGTGGTTTGCGATACCCCCGTGGGGTCGAAGTGGATGTTGCCCTTTTTCCTTTTCGAATAATTGAATGAATTCTACGTTCTCTCTTACTTGGCCGTTTTGAACGATGAAAAGCAAAGAAAACCGTTTGCGAAAACTACTTTTAAAACGTGGGTGTCGAGTGGGCACCGAGCTTTACAAACCTTATGGGATTATGTGTTTGCGAACTGTTTTCATAAACAATGGCGTCGTGTGGATGCCGCTTTCAAAACCTTGCGATTATTTATCCTTTCAAAACACCGGCCTCTATGCTCCAAGTGAACGCTAGAATATCATGTGAATTGTTTGGTTGTATGTGTACGAGACCCCAACTGATGTGGTTAGAGATTGTGTGTGCTACGCCTTGTGAGACACTTTGTAGTTGAGACGCCGTGCATATACAAAGGAGACTCTGCCCGTTTGCAGAGTGAATTTGTGTATGCGGCGGGTCTGGGCACGCGCCGGGGAGTAATGTTTTTACAAAAAAAAAATATATGGCTGATTCAGGGGCATCGGTGGCTCCTCTTCCGCGCGATTTGAATCCCCGGGGCGTGACAGATTAAAATGGTATCAGAGACGGTAAACTTTAACCACAACAGTCGGGGCCCAACATCCACGGGGCGCAATACACTAACTACTGAATAATAAAGTGAACTTGGGGTAGACCAGTAGGTCGTGAGTGTGCGAGGGAAAAAGGGGGATTTAATTTCGGTGCGTCTGTAGGTCGTGGTGCTAGACCCGTTAGGTCTAGGGTTGACTTGGTTTCTTTGTATATAGCGAATAATGGCCCGAAATGGGTTATCAGCGGAGAACGCGGGGGCAGGAAAGTACGGTGCCAATAGCGGCGGAGTATCAGCTGCACCGACAACAACTACAAGAGGTGGCCGGGCAGTTAGCAACCCTTATGGAACAAATGCGGCAGTGGGCGCAACAGTCGACAATACAATCGAGGTCGCCCAGGCTTCTTTGCCCGGACCAACCGCACCAGTGACGAGACCGTCGGTGGCGGTCAGCGAGACTACGGTTGCCCCTTCTCCGACCACGGTGACCGAGATACCGTCGGTTTATCCGACGACGCCCTCAGTAGCACTAACACCAGCAACTTCGGGACCTACGCCGGGAGCCACTGTCGGAGCTCCCTTGGGAGAGACCGTGGTGACACCTATCCCCAGAATGACCGCCGTAGCTGCGGGGGAAGCCCTTATCCGGCAAAACCGAATGGGATGGGGTGACAGCGAACTTGGCAAATTTCAAGAGGGTCGACCCACCCGTGTTTGAGGGGGAGACGACCGACCCTTTGGTCGTGGAAAATGGGTGGATACCATGGAAAAGTTTTCTTTTGAAGACCTATTGATGGAAGAACATGAACGGGTCCCTTTGGCAGTCCACTTTCTTGAGGGAAACGCCCGCAGGTGGTGGAGGACGGTGTGCCCGGACCCCTCGGGGGGGGGGGGGGGGGGGGGGGCACCGCCCTTCCATCTTGGACCACGTTCCGAGAAAAACTGTTTGAGGCATTTCTCTCCGACAGCATCAAACAGCAGATGGAAGATGACCTGAAGCACATCAAGAAAGGAAGTCAGACAGTTACGGGTTATCAACGGGCAAATTGTGAGGTTGACCAAATGTGTTCCCCCTGTTATAAGAGATGAATCTCACAAAGCCCGTCTTTTTGTGAATGGTTTACGAAGCGACATCTACAAGGTGGTGCAAACGGCGGATTTGCACACCTTCCAGGAGGTGGTCGATAGAGCCACCACGGTGGAGCACGAATTTGCGATTTCACGAGCCCGACGGGAGAGCTCAGATCACAGCGGGGATAAGAAACGAGCTCGACCTTGTTTTGGAAAAGAGCATACCAAGAGGAGCCGGCCTCCTAAATACCTGAGATGGCAATAAGGAACCACGAATGTCCCCAGAAGCAAGACCACCGTTTTCGATGCGGCAAACCGGGGCGCCATGGTTTCAACTGCCCCTCGGAAACAGGGACATCACCCGTAGCAGCATCCCACCCCTCCCCCTCGCTTCATGTTTCTCCCTACCATAGATATTAGAAGAAATCCCATCGTAGAGATAAGTTCGGTCGGATCCTCCGGCTACCCCTCGAGGCAGGCGGCTTGTACTCCTTCTGCCCAGCGAGGGCGAGACGGGTTCTTAGTCTCTAAGGACTAATGAGGTTTCCGTTAAAAGTTAACGGCATCACGCTTGGGGCCGACAGTCGCGGCAATCTTTAAGTGGTAGTTGACTGCTTGAAGTTCCAAGTGCGTCTCCGGGAACCAGACTTACCGAAAAAACAACCTTACGAACTCGGAGTGGTCGACATGAGTTCACGGTCATACCGTTCAGACTCGTTAACGCACCAGCGGTATTCACAGGCATGATGAATAGGATACTCAAGCCCTCCTTAGACCAGCCGGTTATGGTCTTATAGTGGACGTTCCGATCTACTCTCACAACGGACAAGGGATATGGGGAACACTCGCGAGTAATCCCCTAGACCCTCCAGGATCAGCAACCATATGCCAAACTCATAAAGTGTGAGTCTTGGCTCCGTGAGGTGGACTTTTTGGGGCATACCGTTTCGACATTTGGAATTGCAGTGGATCCGAGGAGGATCGATGTCGGTGGCCAACTGGGCTCGGCCAACAACGGTGACGGAGATCCGAAGCTTCTTACGACGGCAGGGCCACTACAGACGCTTCGTGGGAGGCCACTTCCCTAAATCGACTAACCCAAAGTGGGTAGAGGCTCGTCTGGACAGCCCAAGTGCCAAAGGAGTTTCAAAGAACTTAAAGACAGACGCACACAGGCGCCAGTGCTCATACAGCCGAAGCCCGGAAAGGACTATAAGATCTAGTCTGACGAATCTCCAAGAGGATCTTGGGAGACCCATCGGCGGACACGTAACTACAACTGGTGCAAGACAGAATGTCCTCGGAGCAAGGCGGAATTTTTACGAGTGACTCAGGGATGTAATAAGGTTCCGGGGACGAATTCGTGTGCCCGATAAGCTAGAAACGAGGGAAGAAAATCTAGCCAAAGTATGTAATACCTCCTACACTGCGCATTCCGGAGGTACAAAGAGGTGCAGGGATCTATGGCAGACCTTCTGGTGGCCCAAATCGAAAGAGCGATGTGGCACAAATTGTGGCGCAATTTTTGGTGTGCCAACAGGTGAAAGCGAACGTCAGCGACCGGCGGGGGAAAGCAGACGTTTCGGCTACGAGGGAGGTAGTAGCAAGGAAGACCTCGTACAAGAGAAATTTTGGCCACGACCCCAGAGGAACCCTTAGAAGTAATGCTTCGTACCCTCCTGCCCAATAAGGAGGTGAAGACTTAGTTGTCTTTTCTGTTGGCTATTTTGTTAAGGGGTAAATAGGTCCAACTGCCGGCCTTGTGACAATAGAACCCGAGGCGTTGTAACAGTACGCCTTAGACGTCCAGGTGAGGTGAGACGGGCCAAGACCCGAGGCGTTGTAACAGTACGCCATAGACGTCCAGGTGGGTTGAGTCAGGACAAGATCGCTGGCGGTGTGACAGAACGCCTTAAGTAAATGAGTTGCGTATTGCTAATGGTTCGAGCTCTGGCATTGTGGGTTGGCGGCAATACCCGATTTCGGGATGTTGGAGCGCGTAGGCCCGGTGACATACGGTTGCCTTTAACTGCCAAACCTCGATGCGGATCTTAGGCACGAGAGGACAAAAAGGTTGCGGCAACCGGACGATTCCCCTATGGGAAGGCGCTGTGAAGCAACCAGGAAGAATGTGAGGTAACTTAGGAACCAGAGTCAAAGATGGGGGGAGTGCTACCCGGACCTCTTCGCGAAGGTGGGAGTTAAGTTTCGGGGAACGGAAACTTGTTTT
>CM055066.1:43600341-43641643 GCA_029204045.2 Tillandsia leiboldiana | reverse complement strand
GGTTGCCTTATCTTTGTTTACTACGCTTAACATGCTATTTCTAGTCACTGACTTCCCACTCCGTGACAGGTTCGTCCAGGGGCGAGTGCTAGGGCGCCGGTGAGGACGTTAGGGTGCTGATCTGACTTTGATCGAGCTTCAGACACAGTGACCTTTCTTTCCCTTTATCTTTTATTACTCATGTTAGTTAGTTGTGGTTTGCGATACCCCCGTGGGGTCGAAGTGGATGTTGCCCTTTTTCCTTTTCGAATAATTGAATGAATTCTACGTTCTCTCTTACTTGGCCGTTTTGAACGATGAAAAGCAAAGAAAACCGTTTGCGAAAACTACTTTTAAAACGTGGGTGTCGAGTGGGCACCGAGCTTTACAAACCTTATGGGATTTATGTGTTTGCGAACTGTTTTCATAAACAATGGCGTCGTGTGGATGCCGCTTTCAAAACCTTGCGATTATTTATCCTTTCAAAACACCGGCCTCTATGCTCCAAGTGAACGCTAGAATATCATGTGAATTGTTTGGTTGTATGTGTACGAGACCCCAACTGATGTGGTTAGAGATTGTGTGTGCTACGCCTTGTGAGACACTTTGTAGTTGAGACGCCGTGCATATACAAAGGAGACTCTGCCCGTTTGCAGAGTGAATTTGTGTATGCGGCGGGTCTGGGCACGCGCCGGGGAGTAATGTTTTTACAAAAAAAAATATATGGCTGATTCAGGGGCATCGGTGGCTCCTCTTCCGCGCGATTTGAATCCCCGGGGCGTGACAGATTAAAATGGTATCAGAGACGGTAAACTTTAACCACAACAGTCGGGGCCCAACATCCACGGGGCGCAATACACTAACTACTGAATAATAAAGTGAACTTGGGGTAGACCAGTAGGTCGTGAGTGTGCGAGGGAAAAAGGGGGATTTAATTTCGGTGCGTCTGTAGGTCGTGGTGCTAGACCCGTTAGGTCTAGGGTTGACTTGGTTTCTTTGTATATAGCGAATAATGGCCCGAAATGGGTTATCAGCGGAGAACGCGGGGGCAGAAAGTACGGTGCCAATAGCGGCGGAGTATCAGCTGCACCGACAACAACTACAAGAGGTGGCCGGGCAGTTAGCAACCCTTATGGAACAAATGCGGCAGTGGGCGCAACAGTCGACAATACCAATCGAGGTCGCCCAGGCTTCTTTGCCCGGACCAACCGCACCAGTGACGAGACCGTCGGTGGCGGTCAGCGAGACTACGGTTGCCCCTTCTCCGACCACGGTGACCGAGATACCGTCGGTTTATCCGACGACGCCCTCAGTAGCACTAACACCAGCAACTTCGGGACCTACGCCGGGAGCCACTGTCGGAGCTCCCTTGGGAGAGACCGTGGTGACACCTATCCCCAGAATGACCGCCGTAGCTGCGGGGGAAGCCCTTATCCGGCAAACCGAATGGGATGGGGTGACAGCGAACTTGGCAAATTTCAAGAGGGTCGACCCACCCGTGTTTGAGGGGGGAGACGACCGACCCTTTGGTCGTGGAAAATGGGTGGATACCATGGAAAAGTTTTCTTTTGAAGACCTATTGATGGAAGAACATGAACGGGTCCCTTTGGCAGTCCCACTTTCTTGAGGGAAACGCCCGCAGGTGGTGGAGGACGGTGTGCCCGGACCCCTCGGGGGGGGGGGGGGGGGGGGCACCGCCCTTCCATCTTGGACCACGTTCCGAGAAAAACTGTTTGAGGCATTTCTCTCCGACAGCATCAAACAGCAGATGGAAGATGACCTGAAGCACATCAAGAAAGGAAGTCAGACAGTTACGGGTTATCAACGGGCAAATTGTGAGGTTGACCAAATGTGTTCCCCCTGTTATAAGAGATGAATCTCACAAAGCCCGTCTTTTTGTGAATGGTTTACGAAGCGACATCTACAAGGTGGTGCAAACGGCGGATTTGCACACCTTCCAGGAGGTGGTCGATAGAGCCACCACGGTGGAGCACGAATTTGCGATTTCACGAGCCCGACGGGAGAGCTCAGATCACAGCGGGGATAAGAAACGAGCTCGACCTTGTTTTGGAAAAGAGCATACCAAGAGGAGCCGGCCTCCTAAATACCTGAGATGGCAATAAGGAACCACGAATGTCCCCAGAAGCAAGACCACCGTTTTCGATGCGGCAAACCGGGGCGCCATGGTTTCAACTGCCCCTCGGAAACAGGGACATCACCCGTAGCAGCATCCCACCCCTCCCCCTCGCTTCATGTTCTCCCTACCATAGATATTAGAAGAAATCCCATCGTAGAGATAAGTTCGGTCGGATCCTCCGGCTACCCCTCGAGGCAGGCGGCTGTACTCCTTCCTGCCCAGCGAGGGCGAGACGGGTTCTTAGTCTCTAAGGACTAATGAGGTTTCCGTTAAAAGTTAACGGCATCACGCTTGGGGCCGACAGTCGCGGCAATCTTTAAGTGGTAGTTGACTGCTTGAAGTTCCAAGTGCGTCTCCGGGAACCAGACTTACCGAAAAACAACCTTACGAACTCGGAGTGGTCGACATGAGTTCACGGTCATACCGTTCAGACTCGTTAACGCACCAGCGGTATTCACAGGCATGATGAATAGGATACTCAAGCCCTCCTTAGACCAGCCGGTTATGGTCTTATAGTGGACGTTCCGATCTACTCTCACAACGGACAAGGGATATGGGGAACACTCGCGAGTAATCCCCTAGACCCTCCAGGATCAGCAACCATATGCCAAACTCATAAAGTGTGAGTCTTGGCTCCGTGAGGTGGACTTTTTGGGGCATACCGTTTCGACATTTGGAATTGCAGTGGATCCGAGGAGGATCGAGTCGGTGGCCAACTGGGCTCGGCCAACAACGGTGACGGAGATCCGAAGCTTCTTACGACGGGCAGGCCACTACAGACGCTTCGTGGGAGGCCACTTCCCTAAATCGACTAACCCAAAGTGGGTAGAGGCTCGTCTGGACAGCCCAGTGCCAAAGGAGTTTCAAAGAACTTAAAGACAGACGCACACAGGCGCCAGTGCTCATACAGCCGAAGCCCGGAAAGGACTATAAGATCTAGTCTGACGAATCTCCAAGAGGATCTTGGGAGACCCATCGGCGGACACGTAACTACAACTGGTGCAAGACAGAATGTCCTCGGAGCAAGGCGGAATTTTTACGAGTGACTCAGGGATGTAATAAGGTTCCGGGGACGAATTCGTGTGCCCGATAAGCTAGAAACGAGGGAAGAAAATCTAGCCAAAGTATGTAATACCTCCTACACTGCGCATTCCGGAGGTACAAAGAGGTGCAGGGATCTATGGCAGACCTTCTGGTGGCCCAAATCGAAAGAGCGATGTGGCACAAATTGTGGCGCAATTTTGGTGTGCCAACAGGTGAAAGCGAACGTCAGCGACCGGCGGGGGAAAGCAGACGTTTCGGCTACGAGGGAGGTAGTAGCAAGGAAGACCTCGTACAAGAGAAATTTTGGCCACGACCCCAGAGGAACCCTTAGAAGTAATGCTTCGTACCCTCCTGCCCAATAAGGAGGTGAAGACTTAGTTGTCTTTTCTGTTGGCTATTTTGTTAAGGGGTAAATAGGTCCAACTGCCGGCCTTGTGACAATAGACCCGAGGCGTTGTAACAGTACGCCTTAGACGTCCAGGTGAGGTGAGACGGGCCAAGACCCGAGGCGTTGTAACAGTACGCCATAGACGTCCAGGTGGGTTGAGTCAGGACAAGATCGCTGGCGGTGTGACAGAACGCCTTAAGTAAATGAGTTGCGTATTGCTAATGGTTCGAGCTCTTGGCATTGTTGGTTGGCGGCAATGACCCGATTTTCGGGATGTTGGAGCGCGTAGGCCCGGTGACATACCGGTTGCCTTTACTGCCAAACCTCGATGCGGATCTTAGCACGAGAGGACAAAAAGGTTGCGCAACCGGACGATTCCCCTATGGGAAGGCGCTGTGAAGCAACCAGGAAGAATGTGAGGTAACTTAGGAACCAGAGTCAAAGATGGGGGAGTGCTACCCGGACCTCTTCGCCGCAGGTGGGAGTTAAGTTTCGGGGACGAAACTTGTTTTTATTGGTGAGTGATGTAAGACCTGGCTTTTCCGTTACCCTTTCCGTTATCCCTTTCTTACGACTGTCCGACTGTGGGACGATTTTTAGTGTTTTTTTCCGGAAAGTCCGTCGGGACTCGCGGACATTTTTAGGCGGAAGGGCTCGCGAAACGGAGAACGGGGACGCGATCGGTTTCGGATTCCGACTCCCGGTTCTCCCAGAATAAATTTTTGAAGTTCGGACCCCTTTAGGCGCCCCGGGAACCGTGCGATTGGATGACACGCTTTTCGAGACAATCTTAGCCGCCGATTGTTATTAGGGTTTCCCTTAAAACCGGGGGCCCTAGGGTTTTTTCTTTTCCCTCTTGGTTTTTCCCTCTTGACGGCTAGGATTTAGGGCGGCACTTTTAAGAAAGAAAACCCCATTCCTTTCTTCCTCCCTTTTCATGAGGCGCATGAGAAACCGAGGCGACGAGACGAGGAGAAGGGAAGAACGGGGGAAACCCATCCCTCGTGGAGCCTTCCGTTGGAGACGAGAGGGACGATCCACCCTCCCACCCTTTTCCTCACAAGATCACGGTAAGCGTCGTTCCCCCTTTATTGCATTTTCTGTGGGGTCGAGGTTTTGGTTGGGGGTTGTTCGGGTGTCGCACGCGTCGTGGGTTGTGGTAACGGGAAGCCGCCGTCGCCGTTGTCAAACGGGAGGCCGCCGCCGCCGTTATCATGCCCACGAGGTCGTCGCCGGAGTCGCACGGGAGCGAAAACGGAGAAGAAAGCAAAAAAAAAAAAAAAAAAAAAAAAAAAAAAAAAAAAAAAAAAGGGTGGGTTACTGTTCATCCCCGTACGGCCGCATCGCTGCGCGGTCCACGGGACGCGGCGTGCACCCGGCGTACAGCTCCCGGGCCCATGGGGCGCGGACCCGGCGCACGAATGCGTGCGCCAGGCCGCGCGGTCCACAGGGCCCGGCGTGCACCCGGCGCACAGCTTCCGGACCCGGGGGCGCGGACCCGGTGCACGAATGCGTGCGCCAGGTCGCGCGGTCCACCGGACGGGCGTGCACCCGGTGTACGCCTTCACAGCCCAACCCCGTGGACCCGGTGCGCGCTCCATCCCGTGCGCGGCCCGGCCCAAGCCGCAATGGCGCACGGCAGTGGCGTGCACCCGGTCTGCGGCCGCAGGCACTGTGGCCGTGAAACCGGTCCGCGATGCTGGCCGTGCTCCAGCGGCTCACCGTGCCGTGAACCCGGTCTGTGCCGCCGCCGTTTTCTGTCGTGGACCCGGTCCACGCCTGGACCCGTGCACCAGGTTGCGGCCAGAGTGTCCAGAAGCTCCGTTTTTGGCCCGTTTCGCCCCGTTTTTGAGTGTTTTTGACCACGACGATGTTTTTAACAATACTTTTCCTACCTTAGTTTTCCGGGCGCAAGGTGGGAGAACTTCTGACTGGAATTTCCCGCACACCCTTTTCTTCGCGTTCCAGGTGGGTACCCCTTAGAACCTCTTTATGCACAGTCTCGTTGTTGCTATGTTTATTTTGTTGAGGGGTTTGGTGGGTGATGTGGACCTCCGGATTTACGGCCGTCGCGGTAGAAGACCGGGCGGGCAGTTCGCCCTACCCGAACAAAGGTAGGGATGTCCGGGACACACTAGCGTTGGGGACGGTGATCGACGTGACCCTTCAGATCATTAAAGTTGAACTTGTGGAATATTGTTAACTCCGGTAAAGGTTGGTGTTTTATTATCTTTATAGTATGGCGACTATGGGTCGCTGTGGGGACTCTTCCATTGACTTGGTTTTCCGGAGTTATGGGAAAAGGGGTAAGATCTTAGTAATTGCATGTTTACATTTGCTAACCCTGTTAAAGCTATTTTGTGGATATTTGGATGCCGAGGCAGGTGCTCGGTCCGTTTTACCGAGGTTGGTGCTCGGATGAGGCTCGAGATTTACTACACGCACACCCGCGGTTTGGCCACCGCAAAGGGTGTGCTTTTCCGGAAAAGTGGTACGTTGACCCGTGTACCCCACGCGAAGGTGGCGTTAGGAATGGGGGCCCCCATGGGTGGGGGGTGTGAGCGGTGACGTCGAGGCGGGTGCTCGGCGGCCGAGGCAGGTGCTCGGCGGTGGGCATCGGGGAAGGTGCCCGATGCTGCTTTGCGAGGCAGGTGCTCGGCGGTGGGCATCGGGGAAGGTGCCCGATGTCATATTGATACAGGGTGTGGTGGATGATGCATGGGAGGGATAGTTGCTCCGGTGTTTGTGGTTTGCCTTATCTTTGTTTACTACGCTTAACATGCTATTTCTAGTCACTGACTTCCCACTCCGTGACAGGTTCGTCCAGGGGCGAGTGCTAGGGCGCCGGTGAGGACGTTAGGGTGCTGATCTGACTTTGATCGAGCTTCAGACACAGTGACCTTTCTTTCCCTTTATCTTTTATTACTCATGTTAGTTAGTTGTGGTTTGCGATACCCCCGTGGGGTCGAAGTGGATGTTGCCCTTTTTCCTTTTCGAATAATTGAATGAATTCTACGTTCTCTCTTACTTGGCCGTTTTGAACGATGAAAAGCAAAGAAAACCGTTTGCGAAAACTACTTTTAAAACGTGGGTGTCGAGTGGGCACCGAGCTTTACAAACCTTATGGGATTTATGTGTTTGCGAACTGTTTTCATAAACAATGGCGTCGTGTGGATGCCGCTTTCAAAACCTTGCGATTATTTATCCTTTCAAAACACCGGCCTCTATGCTCCAAGTGAACGCTAGAATATCATGTGAATTGTTTGGTTGTATGTGTACGAGACCCCAACTGATGTGGTTAGAGATTGTGTGTGCTACGCCTTGTGAGACACTTTGTAGTTGAGACGCCGTGCATATACAAAGGAGACTCTGCCCGTTTGCAGAGTGAATTTGTGTATGCGGCGGGTCTGGGCACGCGCCGGGGAGTAATGTTTTTACAAAAAAAAAATATATGGCTGATTCAGGGGCATCGGTGGCTCCTCTTCCGCGCGATTTGAATCCCCGGGGCGTGACACACATTCACAAGCACCAGGCGATGTGAGACTCGTCTCGCTAGCCTTAGCCGACCTTGTGAGGAGCTGCACTCCACTCACAACGGTCATTAGCCGGGGAGCCTCGCTCTACCCGCTATATAACCCTGGCTCAGCCGAGACTCATCTCACATTTCCGGCCGGTGAATGGCTCTGATACCAACTGTGACGCCCCACTTCCCAGGGGGTCACCCATCCTAGAACTACTCTAGCTCTAGCACGCTTAACTCTCATGTTCCTCTTGGATCTTGCTACCATCCAAAATGCTATAGCCGGGTTAGAGATTTAGTCCTATTTATAGAGGACTAATCCAAATTCCGGGGGTGTCACACCCGTTGCGAATTCCGGCTCGCGAGGTGAGGGAATTGCGCAATCGGGCTATGCCGTACTGGTTGTTGCTGTTGTCGTTGCTGAGGAGTAATCACGGGGAGTGATAGGTGACTTGGGAGCTGGAGACGGCGGTGTTGAGTATTGACCCCTGGTTTCTGAGACTCATTGGGAGTTGCTTTAGTTTCGAGGACGAAACTTTCTTTTAGTGGGGGAGGATGTGGTGACCCGGATCTTTGCAGGGCTTCTACAGTGTGACCAGCAGCTTCTGGAAGCCTACGTGGCATGTCGGCGGTGTTCGTGCGCCAATTTGGACACAAGTAATGGACTCGGGGCTTAAAATAGATCACGTGGGTAATCAGGGGACCCCGTCAGATGTTTAGAGGAGTTTACGCGCAGAATGGATGTCAAATTTAGGCTCAGCGCGAAATTCGGATTAAAAATACCTTTTCGAGAGCCCCCGGCAATTTATAGGATTGGAATTTGGCAAAATGGACGCCGGATTAGGACTCAGCGCGCGAAAACGGGTAAGATGGGCTATTTACTTGTATTTTTCGGAGCTTGCTACAGTGATTTTTACTGTTCACCGCCGGAACAGTGTTTCCGGCGACCGCCGGCGGCGGCGGGCAGCGGCAGAAGGCGTCGGAAGGCGCTCGGGCAGGCGGCTAGCGGCCGCGGGAAGGCGCCGAGGGCGCGGGCAGGTGCGCGGTCCACCACGGAGGGCGTGCGCCGGGAGCGAGCCACGTGGCGCTTTCTTGTTGGCCGGCGCAGCAGGCGCGGTCCACGGAACTTGGGCCCGGGTGCACGGTGAACCGGGTGGACACGTGGCAGATGGTTATTGGTTCGGTGTTGTGCGCACGGTCCACGCAACGCGCGGGGCAGGTGTCGGGGCAGGTGGCCGTACGCGGGCAGGTGGGCCGGTCGTGGGCAGCGCCACGTGGCGCCCGCTGATTCGCGGGCGCCACCCACAGCGTTGACTGCGGGCGTGGGCACGTGGCGCTCTCCGCGGGCACTTGCATGGCTGTCCCGTGTTCGGCGGACACGTGGCGGGCCCTGAGGCGGGTCGGACGGAGGCGCGATCCCGTGCGACGGGATGGGCCGGGCTGGGCCGCACTTCCAAGAAGTGGATTCAGAATTAAGGTAAGGAATAAAAAATATGAAAATAAGGGCTTCCGTTCGTAAAATTTGTGAAAAATGTCGACTGATTCGCAGGCGTGGACGAATTATAGTGATTTGTTCCAATCCGAAACATAAACAGAGACAAGGGTAATTCTTCTAAAAAAGAACTTTCAAAAAAAAAATATATATATATATATATATATATATGTAAAAATAAGGTAAAGGATCTGTTTTAACATGAAATGGATATCTCCGTATCTTTTCTTTTTGTATATTTCGGACTCAAAAATATGAGATGATAAAATATGACAAAAGCTATACCAAGAATTGGTTCACGTAGGAGTGGGCGTATTAGTTCACGTAAGAATGGACGTAGAATACCAAAAGGCGTTATTCATGTTCAAACTGTGCGCGCCCGAAACTTGGCGGGCCGGGCCGCACTGTGCGCGCCCGAATTCGGGCGGACCGGACCGGGCGCCCGAAAGTTGGGACCTGATGGGAATTTTCCCAATTGTTTTCTTCAGCCTATAAATAGGCAGCCCGAGCCCTCTTTTCTGCTCTTTTTCTCTCAGCCCACGCATGATCTCCCCGAGCTCCCTTCTTAGAAGATTTTCATCTTCAAGTCCTTGATCTTCCTGCTGAGTTTTGAGATTTTTGGGAGCACGCATCCCGAGGTTCTGGATTTTTTCGGCGCAGTGCGACGTTGCATTTCAGGTGTTCCTCTTCGTCGCTGTTCGGTGTAATTTCTTCCCTGGGCTACCCCGATCATCTTTTTCAGTGATTTTTGCACCGGCAGACTCCTTAGAGGTAGGGCCTCATCTTTCTTATTGATCGCGCATTTCGGTTTTGAGTCTGTGGCACGGATCCCGAGGTTCTTTCTTGACTCTTTTTCTGTGTGGAATTGTGGGACAGCATCGAGGTGATTTGGCCATATCGTTGCGCACGAGCGTCAGCTGGAAACGAGCTTATACAACTTTTTCATCTACAGATCGCAAGGAACGCGCTCGTATTTTTCTTGGATTTTTTCGAGATTTCATCAGAGGTGAAATCACTGTTTCTCTGTGTACAGTGGTGCTACAGTCTTTTTGTGCTGAAATCTCTTGAGTATACGACCTTGTCGAATTTATATCTTGACTTACCGAACTCAGATTTGGGGGTGCAAGTAGTCGTTTCGAAGGTATCGACGCGAGGATCGCTGTGATATTTTTTTAGGAATTTTCTGGACATTTTTAACAGGTGAAAATTAAGCATCTTTGGGACTGAAATTGTATGTGGTTGTAAGAGCAATTTTGGGAACTTATGTGTAATTGTGGACTTTGTATTGTGCCCAGGAGAGTTGCGGGTATTGCTGGACCCATTGGAGTAGGAGATTTGGATTTACCTGGTATTTTCAGCTGTGGGATTTGGACAGTCAGCACTTAAGGTGGGTGGTTGTTGTTTACCTCTATTTTGACATACTCACTTGGAATATTAGAGTGATCCCTTTATTTGGACATGCATGCTTAAAGTAATATAATTGTGAGCCTATCATATGGAAAGTACTATTGTGGATATCTGATAGTGGTTGGGACTTATACATGTTTGTATGGATGGAATATTAGCACTCAACCTTGCATGTGGAATTTACTTTCATGTTGGGATAATATAAAATGTCTTGTGGGAGAGTACCACTTGAGGATCTGTTGTACATGCATCGGTGGATGATTTATGTGAGATTAATTTGGTGGACATAGCATGTTGGAACAGGATTATTGGGATACTTTAATAGTAATAATTAACATGCCATGTTAGCACATAGATTTTATGAAAGTGAATTAAATGGATAAATTGTTGAGATATTTTGACATATCTATGTGCGGGTACCATTTCGGTGATTTATCATGGATCAGGGATTATAGACATGTGTGGTTGAATAATGATTTTAGCATGTTGATGGTTATATCCACGCGGAGCTATTAATTGATACACATGTGGAACCACTATTTGTCACACTTTCTTTTTTCGCTCTTGAGGACATATGCATGCTTGTATGGTCATCTAGATAGGCCACTTTTTATTGCTGCACTATCATTTTGGGACTTGACTTAGGAGAAACCATGTTTGTTTCCTTTTCTCCTTCTTATTTAGACCTTTGAGTCTGGTTGCTCGGGTTCGAGCAGGGGTTTGGGATAGTGTAGCGGGGACCTGAGGGTCGGTGACAGGTTGTGTTTGATTTTGGGTTGTGGTTTATTGCGGCTACCGCGGATAGTAGGCGGTTGACCGGATACGGATTATTTTACCCGATTTTTTTGGATTGGGGGTTATTGCGGCAACCGCGGATATTGGGCGGTTGACCGTATGTGTACTTATGCATCAGATTGGGGATCGGGGTTTCTTTTAGTGGAGGGGTGTGTTCCACTGAGGCTTTTTAGTTGTGATCCAGTCCTGCTTTTGATACTTATCACACCGGCGCGGTTATTGCCCGGTGATGCTTTCCTCGTGTGGGTCGCTCCCCTCGAGTTCCCCTCCGGAGGCCGGGGCTGGACAGTTATGGACAGTTTTGCTATCACATCGGCGCAGCATATTTGCCCGATGATGAGGGCGGTAGCAGGAATTTTGCTATCACATCGGCGCGGCTTACTTGCCCGATGATGAGGGCGGTACAGATTGGGTTCATCCGGGACGGTTGGTTTTTGTTGCATACGGTTATTCCAGTCTAGGACTGTATTTTAGAGGCATAGTAGTGGTAGATTTCCCTTTTTCAGCAGTTTCATTTCTTACCACTCTTCTTTCCTTTTTGCCTCTGGTAGACCTAGTGGGTGTGACAGAGTTTGAGGTTTTACACACTAAGGGAGGCTACTGGTTTACTAGTAGTTCTCACCCCCATTCTTCTTTCCTCTTTTTCTTCTCCCTTGTTTTGCAGTGTCTTCTGCGGGTGCTGCTGGGCTTTCAGCGGCGGGTCGAGGAGAGAGGATGGTTGAGTAGATAGATCTCGAGGCAGGATGAGCGGGTTAGCTGGACTGTCGATGTACCCATGTTTCCTCAGACGGTTGTACCTTTACTTTTGGGATTGGCTTTGGCCAGCGGGTTGTATTTATTTTGGTGAGCTGGGAGAGACTGATGTATCATTTATACAGATGTATTGTATTTTATTTCCAGCTTCAGTCTGAGATGTATTAGTTTTTAGTTCAGCTCTGATTTTTATTGCTCTTATATTATTATCTCTTATATCTGAGCAGGTAGTTGGCGCTTCGTGTACGCGGGAAATTCTGCGTGCACGACGGATCTGTAGACGGGCCCGGGTTCTGGTTTTCACCCGGGGCGTGACAAGAGGTGCTTATGGCGGTACCGGGACTCAAGGATATCTATGTTGCCTACGAGATCCCTGGTGTGATTTCACCTGAGCTGTTGATGATGCCGCCGGTTAGGGAGATAGAGATTGCGTTTGACGTGGTTCGGGAAACCGCGCCACCCTCGACAGCACCTCATTGGATATCGCCGGTAGAGCTGAGAGAGCTGATGGCGCAGTCGCAGGATCTAATGGATCGAGGGGCCTGTTTGACCTAGTGCCACGTCGTTGATACACGACTGTGAGGGTCCTTTTATGGGTCGAGTGTAGACAGGTCCGTGTGGTATCTAGGACCTTTTGATGGAGTCATACTCCGGCAGTTGTTCGTCTTTGATGCCTGTACCTAATTGGTTTGATTAATGCCCTGCCGCTCTTATGATTTGAGGAATTGTGTGTCCCAGTTGTACTTGGACGGATTGGGAGTGGCATTCCCTAAGGATATTATGATTTACTCCCAGAGCGACTTGGAGTACGTGGAGCACTTATGGATGTGCTACCTGCCTGTGTGGATGAAGCGGTATGCCAAGTGATTGAGATACAAGTTGTAGCGTCAGAAGCATACTTTCTTGGGTCACATTGTGTTGGCCGTAGGGGCGGCGGTAGAAATCCGGCCAATATGGATACTACTTGGGAATTGGCCGAGATCGACAATTATTGTCGAGGTGAGGAGCTTCTTGGACTGGGCAGTGCCAGGAAAGCTTGGCAATCAGATGATGAGACTGATGCCAGCGCCAATGCCAGTATTTCCAGTGTTAGGAGAAGGATCTGCGAGTTATAGTGATGCCTCCCATAGCGACTGTGGAGTTACCGTTGGGTTATTGTTGAGGATTCTGGATTACCCCGACAGGGCCACCGTGTTGGCAGATACCTGGAGCAGGAGTGTTGTCTGGGGTTGAGTTTGATAATTCCACAGCTGGCGCTGTGTGGATTGTTGAGGCAAACATGGCTTGTGGTTGTGTCCCTGAGGGTTCCTTTAGATGATAGACCGCGACTGAGTAGTTCACTCGGATGGTCAAGATTCGGGAGTGACCGAGTGAGGACCCCTCCTTGTTAGGGCTATTTTCCTTATTGGTTGATAGTGGGGGTATGCTTCGCGTTGCCTTGGTTGAGTTGACACAGGATGTGGTTTGGTGCGTGTTGCACTGGTGGTTATTTTGTTTCCCCCAGCTTTTTGACGGAGCCCGTGTGGTGTTTCACGTCTCAGCTCGGGAGTGTTTTGCTTTTGGATCCCTCGCCCGTGATTGACTCGCCCCTTTTGAGATCCGTGAGTGTTTGTTGTACGAGGGACGCCCGTTGCGAATTCCGGCCCGTGAGGTGAGGGAATTGCGCAATCGGGCCTTGCCGTATTGGTTATTGTTGTCATTGCGGAGTAATCACGGGGAGTGAGTGGTGACTTAGAAGCTGGAAACAGGGACGTTGAGTACCTACCCTTGATTTTGTGACACCTTTTGAGTTGAGCTAGTTTCGAGGACGAAACTTTCTTTTAGTGGGGGAGGATGTGAGGACCCGAACCCCCGCTTAAGGGTTTATTGATGGATTAGTGGCTTCTGGTAGTGTTGTGCGCGTGTCGGGCCCAAGAAATGGATTCCTGGTGTCAAATGGGAGCAAGTTTGCTTAACCGGAGGCCTTTGGGAAATTTTAGAAGTGGAATTGGACCAAACGAACATCGGATTTGGATTCAGCGCGCGAAAACGTTGAAAATGGACTATTTACTTATTTTTTTGGAGCCCGGACGCGAAAACACGGATTTCGAGGTGTGATGGCACTATTCCGGCGGCGGGAGAGGCGCCGGCGGCGGCGACTGGCGGCGGAGCGCGGCGGCGGGCGGAGGCGCAGCCGCTCGGTCCACCGTGGAAGCGTGCACCCGGGCGTGTGACGCGTGGCGGCTCCCGGTTGGCAGGCGCAGCAGGCGCGGTCCACGGGAATGGCGCGGGTGTACGGTGGACCGCAGGGTGGACACGTGGCATCTCCGGATTGGCTGTGTAGAATACCGGGATTTCATATAGCGCACCGACCTCGCAAGATGGCATGGTGCGGAGAAATCACCTCGAGAATGTTCCATATGTGTCTTCAGATAAGTTCGGGTTGATTCGGATCAACGCGGAAGCCCCAGCTTGATTCGGAGTTTTCCGGGCATTGTGCGCCGATAGAGGACTAGTTTGGGAAGCCTCGACTCCACAGTGGTGTGTAGAAAAAAATTGGGAAACACTTGGAATAGGTGTCTTTTATGATTACAGCAGGGTTCGGGAGGTTCCGGACTGACGCGGAGGACCCGAGGGCGAAAAGTGAGTTGAAATCGGCAGTTATGGGAACCGGTTTTTGGATTGAGCACATCGACTCTACGGTTTAGCTTTTTGAGTGGGGAAAGCTTTGGGCACGTGTATTTTCAGATTACAGCGGAGTTCGGGAGGTTTCGGACTGCTGCGGAGGCTCCGAAGGCAAAAAGTGAGTTGGAGTGGCTAAAAAGGAATTATTTAATTATTTAATTAATTTATTAGTATTGCCTGTGAGGGAAATTAGAGAAAGAAAAGAAAGAATAAAGAAAGGAATTAAGAATTGAGGTTTGGAAGTGATTCTTATTTGTGTTGGGGGTTAATTGGATTTTTATTTGCCTGCTACAGCTGTCAAGCACCGCTAATTAGCCACCTTAATTAGAGCCTCCACGTCACCCTTCTTCTCCCCTGCTTAAAACAGAGGTTTGAGACCAAAACAGAGGAATGAGGGAAGAGAGAAAAGAAGGAAGAAGAAGAAGGAAAAGATGGAAAAGAGAAGGGTGGATGAGAAATTGTTGATGAACTTCCTCCTAGAAGCCGTGTGGAGCGAGCGAAGCGCGCACGTCGAGCTCAACGAGGTTTCATGCAGTTTTTTTGGTGAGCTCGGTTTTGGATTTTCTTTGGAGTTTTTCGGTTTGGTTTTGGTTGGGTAGGTGTGGTTGGACTGCTTGACCATGGAGGAGGATCTGCAGCGAGCGGAGCTGTGGATTTGGGTGCCGCATCAGGGGAGCCGCGCAGCGCGCAGGCGGGCGCTGCGCTGCGGGCGCGCTGCGCGCAGGCGGGCACTGCGCGCATGCGGGCGCTGCACAGGTGGGCGCGCGCTGCGGGCCAGGGCGCAGCGCGGCGGGCCCTGGCGCCGCGCGGCAGCGCGCGGCAGCAGCAGCTGAGCGCGGCGGCAGCGCGCGGCAGCAGCAGGCAGCGTGCGGGCGCCGCGCGGCCAGCGGCAGCGGCGTGCGGCTGCTGCGTGCGGTTGGCGCGCAGGCCGAGGACTGGTGTCGTTGGCTGCGGGGCGAGTTTTAATTGACTTTTATTATTTTATTTTATTGGTTTTGCTCCCTTTTCTCTCTCAGGTTGGCATCTTCTGCGACGGATTTCTTGCCGGAGTGCCGTGCGGAGCTCGGATCGAGTGCGCGGTTGGGATGACGATTTCAGTTGGCTCGAGGCGTTGGAACTAGAGAGAGAGAGAATCTTTTGTGATATGCTGTGAGCCTTATGTGAGTATTTGGATTTCGTGTGTGTGTGCAGAGGAGTTGGAAGTGTGTGCTGTGGATGTATTAATTATGCTGGAGCCCTGGTGTGTGAGTGTTGTAGCAGCTATAAGGTGTAAGTGGAATTATGTATTTGTTATTGTGATGCTGATGTTGAGGGTGGATTTAAGTGGATTGTGTATGTGAGAAATTTGTCGGAGAGCAGATTTTGTGCTGTGGTTGTGGTATGTTGTGAGCACCTTGTTGGTGGTGTTCTTTTGCCCCTGTTGCACTGTGTTTTGGCCGTGGAGTGAGCCGGCTGCGCGCTGATTTTTGTGAGGACTCGAGGGAATTTGTTTGAGCTTCCGGGGGATTTTTTCGTGGTTCGCGGCAGTGCGCGTGTCATGCCTCGGGGATTTAAACGCGCGGAAGGGTAGCCACCAATGCTCCAAAAATTTTACATATAATATATATATATATATATATATATATATATATATATATATATGTATATATATATATATACATATATATATATATATATATATATATATATATATATATATATATATATATATATATATATATATATATATATATATATATATATATATATATATATATATATATATATATATTATTTTTTTGTTTCCTCTCCAAAAATTTTACATATATATATATATATATATATATATATATATATATATACATATATATATATATATATATACATATATATATATATATATATACATATATATATATATATATATACATATATATATATATATATATATTATTTTTTTTGTTTCCTCTTCCCCGGCGCGTGCCCAGACCCGCCGCATAAACAAATTCACTCTGCAAACGGGCAGAGTCTCCTTTGTATATGCACGGCGTCCTGACTACAAAGTTCACGTAAACATGCCTTTAACCACACTAGACCGATTGCCAATCACATACAACCATTTTCAACTACATACAACCAATTTCCACAAGTAGTAAAGAGGCCGACTATTTTTGAAAGGATAAAACCGCAGGGTTTTGAAAGCGGTGTCCACCCGACACCAAGACTTTATAAAACTATTTTCGCAATCTCATAAATCCATAGAGTTTTAAAACGGTGCCCACCCGGCACCAGGTTTTATAAAACTATTTTCGAAATCACATAAATCCACAGAATTTGAAAGCGGCGCCCACACGACACCCGTATTTTTAAAACGGTTTTTGCAATATTTTCCATGTTTCTTGTTTGTAGTTTGAAGGCGGCCAAGTAAAGAAGTAAGAACAAACACCCAACCAAAAGAGATATAAAAACAGTCCAACATCCACGTCGACCCCACGAGGGTATCGAGATCCACACAACAAGCTACCAGAAGTAATGAAATGAACAAGGAAAGAGTAAGTCAGAGTCTGCAGCCTCATCGGGCTAGAAGATCACTCGCACGGCCTCACCAATGCCCTCACAAGGCTCCAAGAGGTGCCAACAAAATCGGCTACCCAGCCTCCAGGTACCCGGCCCTCTTGACAGGGTTAGGTTGTCCTACTGGTGGGTTGGCGCGTGTTCCCTCGAGTGCGCTTGGAAAACCCAGGCACCTTTTTGACAGGGTCTTCCTCGCTGTATTCGTTGTATGTCTTCCTTCCGACCGATAGGTTTCGGATGGGTAGCCGATTGTACCTGGAGGCCTCTATTTTAGTGGGCTTTGAGCTTAGAAGTTCCCTAATGGGGGTGTCGCCATTTGGTTTGGAGATTTACCGCTCGATTCGATGCCCGGTGCTTGGTGTTGAGTTATGAATCCCAAAGGATCTAAATAGGTACTATCAAACAACTAGAGGGGGGGTGAATAGGTGTAATACTTAAAAACTCAATCTCAGTGCAAAATATAAACCAATGCGGAAAATAAAAACAGCACACCGAGGTATACGTGGAAACTCCAATCCAGGAGAAAAACCACGGGACCAACACGCAATAACAATCCACTAAGAATAGAAGAATAACAAGGTGATTACCGACTCCACGGACTCAACCCCTCCTTCAGCTTCTTCGGACCTCGCGCTGACCGGTTGGATATCCACGCAATAACAATCCCTAAGAAAAGAAGAATAACAAGGTGATTACCGTCTCCACGGATTTAACCCCTCCTTCAATTTCTTGGACCTCGCGCTCCACCGTTTTGCCCGTCCACTGCTCACGTTCGAATCCACGAACGCACGCTTCGAATCCACGAAACGCCTTTAGCACACCGAATCCACGATGCCACGTCGAATCCACGACGCAAACTCAGTCGATAAGAATATTGACTTCGATGGTGATCCTTTGCTTAGATTATCAATGAAGAACCGTAGAAGAAATCTCTAAGCAAAGATTAGATCAATTCGACCAAAGATATGTTCTTGAAGGAACCATCGAATTGACCTAAAAGAGGCTATAAAGAAGAACGATAAAAACCTAGCCTCTAGGGTTGCTCTCAAGTGTTTTATAAATTAATCGGTAGAGAACACACGTTCTTGAGAAACCCTAAATGTCTATTTATAGTTTAGAAACCTTTGGAAAGAGATAAGCATCAAAAACTGCCTTAACAGAAATTTTCCCGCACGACGATCCGGATCAGATTTATGGCGATCCTGATCGTCGTCTTTTTTTCAGCAATTCCTGAAAAAACAAGGTTCGGGATCCGGATCGGAATTCTGATCCGGATCGGAATTCTGATCCTGATCGGAATTCTGATCCTGATCGGAATTCTGATCCTGATCAGAATTCTGAACATCCAATTTGTCCAGTTTTTGATTTTTAAGCAATGAAAACTTTTCCAAGTGTTTCTAAACTACTCAAATGTATTCGGATCACCAAAATTATTTAGTTAAACGTACCTAAGCAATCCGAATCCATTTTCCTTGAGATTGATCTATAAGATCCACAATTCTTCACCTTCAATCTTCAAGACTCAAAACACTAAGTGTCAACTTGAGCTCTTGTTGAATCTTCTCTAAGTCTTCGATTGCTGATTGACAATTTGATCACTTCAAGACTCCGACTCAACCCACTGACTTGACTCACGAAATATGCCAACACCAAAAATGCCGTAACAATCTCCCCCTTTGGCAATTTCGTGACAAAACCCAAAAATACATAAAAGCTCAAAACACTCATCTTAAACCAAAAAATCGAAACTCAATGTCATCACCAAAACATTGATTTTCTTTGCGTGAAAGATCCAATAAATACAAAATTACATTTGAACCAAACAGTCCTAGAACATACTCTATGACTTAGGACTTGGAGTCTTAAAGTGATGTAATTCCTGCAAAACCAAAACTCCAAACAAAATCAAACGTTAGTCGTTAGAAATTAGAATCCTACATTTGATCCGTCTTCCTTTTGGTTCTTTTGTTTTTTCTTTGTCTCCCCCTATCTTGAGCATCTCTAACATGTTCTCCATGTTCTCCCCCTTTGTGATACGATCATCATTTTCCGTTCTCCCCCTATCTCGATGATCTCATCTCTGTCTCCCCCTATTTCTCTTCTCCCCATTTTTGTCACAAATTGTCAAACAGTGAACATACTAGACAAAAGAAAATCACTAACAGCATTAGTTCATAGAGAAAGAGAGATAAAAGCTCAGTTCCGGTATATAACAAAAATGCAGATTGCGTACCTGTACCAGAAAGCAAAAATCAAATAATTTCTTGAAACAAATCCAGATTTTGGAATCTTTTCAAATACCGATTTGTATTCCATCAAGAAATCCATTTAAGTGCTTTGAAAAACAATGAATTCACATAGATGCCATTCAATCCAATTAATTTCACGAAATTAAAAAGATTTACTCCAAAATCATGAAAAATAAAGGTAAAACATTATAAACCGTTTTTCATGTTATATTCATCAAACACAAGTCATCAAAAATAATCTTGAGATCCAAACTCTATCAAGATGTAACGGATTTACAAAGATGACTTACGGAGATTTCCAAATGACATCAATTCTGAATTTTTACCCTTTCAAATTTGAGATAAGCACTAAAATACCTAAGGGTGGCTCTTTGAGCATCTTTCAACTATTCCACCTTATACCAACCAGGAGATTGTTCAAAATATAAAAGTTTTGCATATAAATCTCCAAATGCTTCAACTAAAGATTTTCTCATAAAATACTATCAAGCATCCATAACATGTGGTAGCTTCACACACAAACCGGACGGCCGGGGTGGCAGCTCTTTCCAGCATGTGGTGGTAGTTTTCACACTCCTTTCGGATGTAACTCTTTCCACATCTTTCATAATTCAATTATTTACCCTTGTAAGAAGGCAATCTCTTACGTGAAAGAATTAAATCCCAAATTTTAGTCAATCGGTTGTCTCATGTTTATCACAAAGAACTCACACAACCGAGATAGATTAAGCATCTGAAGATCACACATGATTTCTAAAATTTGATGCTTATAATATCAAAAACTCCTATAATGAAGTATCTTCAAGATTATGATTATGAAGTAAAGTTGATAATCCATATAAAATTAATTTGGAGTGAATAAACGTGAAGCCCTTTTTATTCAATGCACTTGTTCAGTAAAAACCCTTTTGTTCAAAAACAAAGTATAAAAACGAAGAGCATTGAAAACATGTAATGCAGAGATTCAGAAAAATATGAAAGGAAAACCAATCAAAGCATTACATACAGTCATAAGCTATTTAGAACTTAAGACAAGGAAAGATATCACCTTTCCGAATCCAAAATCGCTGGATTTTGGGTTGTCTTGATTCGTTGTGGCCGGGGGTTGTCCGCTTTGACTGTTGGTCCACCTTAGGTCTTTGCCTCGTAGTGATCCACTTGTATGATTGATGTTGTGGCTCGGACCTTTGGTGGGTTGAGTGAACTCCTTTGACTTGATGTGTCTTTTGATTCCGTTGAGTTCGCTCCGTAGATGAAGTTGCCGAAGAATTTTTCTTTCTCTTTTTCGGGCAATCCTTCACCAAATGTCCTTCAAGTCCACAAAGGTGACACGTTCTTCCTTTCAATTTGAATGTGGAACTTGAAGCATGCACAGTTTGATCCTTTTTAAATCCCAAACAAACCTTGCTTGTTTGACCTAATCCGGACATACTGTGACACCCCCGGAATTTGGATTAGTCCTCTATATAAATGATATAATAGGACTAAATCTCTAACCCGGCTATAGCATTTTGGTTGGTAGCAAGATCCAAAAGGAACTTGAGAGTTAAGCGTGCTAGAGCTAGAGTAGTTCTAGGATGGGTGACCCCCTGGGAAGTGGGGCGTCACAGTTGGTATCAGAGCCATTCACCAGCCGGAAATGTGAGATGAGTCTCGGCTGAGCCAGGGTTATATAGCGGGTAGAGCGAGGTTCCCCGGCTAATGACCGTTGTGAGTGGAGTGCAGCTCCTCACAAGGTCGGCTAAGGCTAGCGAGACGAGTCTCACATCGCCTGGTGCTTGTGAGTGTGCTTGAGCCTGACGTGGACGTCAGGGCTTAAAGGGGGGAAGAATGTGACACCCCCGGAATTTGGATTAGTCCTCTATATAAATGATATAATAGGACTAAATCTCTAACCCGGCTATAGCATTTTGGATGGTAGCAAGATCCAAAAGGAATATGAGAGTTAAGCGTGCTAGAGCTAGAGTAGTTCTAGGATGGGTGACCCCCTGGGAAGTGGGGCGTCACACATACAATCTAGTTTCTTGGAACCGGTTGAAAGCCTTTGTATGTCGGATTTAAGTTGATGAACTTGCTTGGTCAAAGCTTGATTGGTGACATGAATATCCTCAAACTATTTTTCTAGAAAACCAATCTTGTCCATATATGATTTAGCATTTTTCTCCGATTGGTTTCGCTCTTCTTGGAGGATTTTATTGTTTTCCAATAAACGTTCTCGTTCCTCCTCGAGATCATGAAGTTTTATCTTTAAAGCATGATTCTCGTCTTGATCTTCAAGTCGTTGCTTTCTCAACTTCTTGATATGTTTGGCCATCTTCTTAGATTCCGCAAGAAGTTGTTGATATGCCTCAACGAGTTCTTCCTCGTCCGACTCCCCCTCACTTGATGACTCTCCGCCGGTTGTTGATGTTTCATACAAAATCAAAGGAGTAGAGTCAGTGACTAATGATGATAAACAATTATTAGAAGAGGGAAAATGAGAGGCATGAGAAGCAACGATTTTTTCCTCTTTACTTGAGGTCGATTCATTAGAAGTAGAATCGTCCCAAGTTTTCGCTTGCAAAGCCTTCTTTTTATATGATTTCGGAGAAGGACAAATCGTTGAAAAATGGTTGTAGCCTTTGCATCGATAGCATTGGATTTCCCCTTCGAAATCATCTTTTTCTTTTTCTTTAGAAGGTTTTGCAAAGCTTTTGAGGTTAGAGGATTTAGAACCCGATGATCCTTTAGAAGGTTTCGTGGATGAAGATCCATCGGTTCGATTCTTCCAAAATTTCCGACGAAATTTCTTTACGATCCGCGCCAATTGTTCTTCAAAATCGGCAAAAGAGATTTCATCGTCGGAACTTGATTCGCTATCTTCTTCCTTTGTTGATTTGAATGCAATACCTGTAAGCTTAGAAGAAGACTTGGAAGAAACTTGATTAGTAGGAAAAGTCATTTCATAAGTTTGCAAAGCACCTACTAATTCCTCTACACTCATCTCATCCGGATGACTAACGGTTTCAATGGCGGTAACCTTTGCCCTAAACCGTTCCGGAAGAGTCCGAAGTATCTTTCTTACAATTTTCGACTCCGGGATCTTTTCTCCTAAATTAGCACATGTATTTATTACATCTTGAAGTCTAGTGTAATAATCTGTAAACAATTCATGCTCTTCCATATGAATAGAGTCAAATTGACTTGTAAGCATCTGGAGCTTTTGAATTTTTACAAGATTAGTACCCTCATGTGTAATTTTGAGAATATCCCAAATTTCCTTCGCGGTTTCACACGCGAAAATTCGTGTGAACTCAGTCGAGGAAAGAGAATTAAATAAAGCGTTCATACCTTTCCCATTGTAAGAAGATCTTTCAAATTCCTCTTTGGACCATCTAGAGCGAGGTTTTGGGGTAGTAGAATTTCCTACTTCCTCAACAGGATGCACCCAACCGTATTCCACGGATTGCCATACCCGCTCATCAATTGCGATGAGAAAAGCTCTCATCCGCACTTTCCAATAAGCATAATTAGTCCCATCAAAAAGAGGAGGTCTATAAATATTACCACTTTCACCCATCATGATAGATAAACCTAAAACCCGCTCTGATACCAATTGTTGAGTTATGAATCCCAAAGGATCTAAATAGGTACTATCAAACAACTAGAGGGGGGGTGAATAGGTGTAATACTTAAAAACTCAATCTCAGTGCAAAATAAAAACCAATGCGGAAAATAAAAACAGCACACCGAGATATACGTGGAAACTCCAATCCAGGAGAAAAACCACGGGACCAACATGCAATAACAATCCACTAAGAATAGAAGAATAACAAGGTGATTACCGACTCCACGGACTCAACCCCTCCTTCAGCTTCTTCGGACCTCGCGCTGACCGGTTGGATATCCACGCAATAACAATCCCTAAGAAAAGAAGAATAACAAGGTGATTACCGTCTCCACGGATTTAACCCCTCCTTCAATTTCTTGGACCTCGCGCTCCACCGTTTTGCCCGTCCACTGCTCACGTTCGAATCCACGAACGCACGCTTCGAATCCACGAAACGCCTTTAGCACACCGAATCCACGATGCCACGTCGAATCCACGACGCAAACTCAGTCGATAAGAATATTGACTTCGATGGTGATCCTTTGCTTAGATTATCAATGAAGAACCGTAGAAGAAATCTCTAAGCAAAGATTAGATCAATTCGACCAAAGATATGTTCTTGAAGGAACCATCGAATTGACCTAAAAGAGGCTATAAAGAAGAACGATAAAAACCTAGCCTCTAGGGTTGCTCTCAAGTGTTTTATAAATTAATCGGTAGAGAACACACGTTCTTGAGAAACCATAAATGTCTATTTATAGTTTAGAAACCTTTGGAAAGAGATAAGCATCAAAAACTGCCTTAACAGAAATTTTCCCGCATGACGATCCGGATCAGATTTATGGCGATCCTGATCGTCGTCTTTTTTTCAGCAATTCCTGAAAAAAACAAGGTTCGGGATCCGGATCGGAATTCTGATCCGGATCGGAATTCTGATCCTGATCGGAATTCTGATCCTGATCAGAATTCTGAACATCCAATTTGTCCAGTTTTTGATTTTTAAGCAATGAAAACTTATCCAAGTGTTTCTAAACTACTCAAATGTATTCGGATCACCAAATTTATTTAGTTAAACGTACCTAAGCAATCCGTATCCATTTTCCTTGAGATTGATCTATAAGATCCACAATTCTTCACCTTCAATCTTCAAGACTCAAAACACTAAGTGTCAACTTGAGCTCTTGTTGAATCTTCTCTAAGTCTTCGATTGCTGATTGACAATTTGATCACTTCAAGACTCCGACTCAACCCACTGACTTGACTCACGAAATATGCCAATTCCAAAAATGCCGTAACACTTGGAGGGGCAACGTATTGGGGCCAAGCGTTAGTGGTTAATCGGAGTGTCGCACCCCGTCGGTGCCAGGACGGAGGTGGGACCATAGCTTGTGGGTTTTGTCGCCAGCTTCCCGTGACCAAGGCATAATCATGAGGCTTAGTTTGGGAGCATTTTGGGTCGTTGATCAAGTGGGGCAGGTGTCGGTCAAGGGGATCTGTCGACTGCTTGGAGCTTTGGCACTGGTCACTTTCGGCTAGGATGCCCTGTAGGCAGCCCTTTCTATGGGCTAGACCTTGTGGTAGGTCTTAGAGCTGAAACCTAACTTTAGTTTTGACCGTCCCTCGGTAGGACGGACCGTCAGAGCGGGTAATCCGGGACGGTGGATATGCTCCGAGCTTATGGCCCGTGTTGGTGACGGGTGGAAGTGGCCCGTGTTGGTGACGGGTGGAAGTGGCCCGTGTTGGTGACGGGTGGGAGCGGTCCGTGTAGGTGACAGGTGAGTTCATTGTCTTCAGGGGAGAGTTTCTGGTAGTTAGTAACCCAGCCTATTTTGTTGGCACCTCTTGGAGCCTTGTCAGGGCGTTAGTGTGGTTTTTCCCTTGTCGTCGAGTTAGTTGTTTTGGACTTTTAAGGGCTCATCGTTACGGGTTAGGCGGTATGACTGGGGTACCTCGACGCATCGCGAGACTTTTGTTGCTGACTGCTTAGCGCCGGCAGGGGTGGTCTGCGGACTGGTGGTGTCGTGATAGGGAACTCCGAGTCGGGAAGCTGGAACACGACGAGGTGCTGGGCATTGATTGGTTCACGAGGTATCAGGCGGGTGTATAGTTACTTGGTTTCAGTGGGCCTAGCGACTCGACCCTCTGCATCGCTCACTGACACCCCGGTTGTAAGGATTTCTTCCGACGTCTTCCCGACTGAACTGCCGGGAATACCCCCGAGCGAGAGGTCATCCTCTCTTTCGAGCTTCTACCAGGCACGCAACCTATCACTTAGGCGCCTTACTGATTGGCTTTCGCAGAACTGAGGGAATTTAAGGCACAACTAGAAGATTTTCTGGATAAAGGGTTCATCAGACCGAGTGTGTCGCCTTGGGGCGCACCCGTACTCTTCGTGCGAAAGAAGAACGGAAGCCTACGTCTACGCATCAACTATAGGGAGATAAACAAGGTTACAGTGAAGAACATGTCCAGGATTGATGACCTCTTCAATCAACTGCGTGGTGCACTTGTGGATTTAAGAAATGTGAGTTCTGACTTCGCGAAGTGGACTTTTGGGGGCACACGGAATCTCGGGGACCAGAAGCTGTTTGCTAAATTTAAGAAATGTGAGTTCTGACTTCGCGAAGTGGACTTTTTGGGGCACATAGTGTCACGCCCCGGGGTCGAGACTGCGACCCGGGCTCGCCAACAGATCCGCCATCTGTACGAAAACTGCCGCACAGACGAAGCGTCTACCCTGCAAGTCAGATCTACAGTTAAAAACATGTATCAGAGCTGAAACTAAAACCAAAAGCTATAGAATAAAAATGAACATCTGGAATAGTAAAATCTCCACTAGTACACAAATCCTCAAGGTACAAATTCTCACAGAATGTCCAGTACAAAAGTGAAAACATAAAATACCTCGGGTACATCTACCTCAGACTCTCAATGCTGGTAAGGAACTAATCGGCCGCGTCCTCACCTCGATCTGCTATCTCCGCACGAACCAAGCCGGAACAACTGCCTCGAAACCTGCCACCGCAGCAGGTGTGAGATCTACTGCAGAAGGTAGATCTCAGTGGGTACCGTCACCAATATCCACGCTATGCCCACTAAGTCTACATGAGGCAAAACAGATAGGTATGCAGATAGATAGATAGATAGATAGATAGATAATGGTAAGTTGAAAGAAAACTACAGCTAATGTGTCTCAACATAAAGCTCAACGGAAACTCTATCATAAACATGCTATGCAAACTCTCGCTACTGCTAAAATGCCTCAGTATCAATGCTCAAAGGAAAAACCATCTAAGAACATAATATGTGACCACCCGCTCATAACACCCAATCCCAAAGACTGCCACAAAGGGTCCAGTCAAGCCTGCGCCTGTCGACTAGGAACGCACCTGCCCACTACCACACATCCTCATGAGGACGGGATTTACGTGGGGCGTCCTGTCCGACTATCTCAATCTCAATCAAGTAACCTCCTGGTAACTCGGCCAGGGGCATCAACCACCTGGTAACTCGGCCAGGGGCAAGTAACCACCTGGTAACTCGGCCAGGGGCAAGTAACCACCTGGTAACTCGGCCAGGGGCAATAACCACCTTGTAACTCGGCCAGGGGCATCAACACATCTACGCATCCGGAGAGTGACCCGAGGGGAGCGGCCCCAACGAGCTCAAGTATCACATCAATCTCAACTGTCTCAATAAACGACATATGCAGGCTATGGAACACGATCAAACAGATCGGCAACTCAATGCTCAGAAGTACAACTCAGCCGGAAAAGACTCCTCGACTCAAACAAGAAAAGCCCAAAACCTCACATGATCTGTCGGAGAACCCTCAACGACTCAATCTGATAATGCACAACTCATGGCTAAGTCGGGAAACCTCCACGACTCGATCTGCCAGAACCCCAAACTCTCAAGCTAAGTCGGAGGTCCACCTCAACGACTAAAACGGAAAACACAACTAGAGCAATCACCCAATCCCCACAAGGAAACTCATCCCGCATGACACTAGAACTCGACACACACATGCTCTAAAAATCCACTCGCCCCCCCAGCACGAGTATACAAGCACCCTGAACCTATGCCACACCCTTGGCATCTCATCATTTAAAAACCATCTTTGAAATCATTGATTTTCCTTAAAAATGAGTTTCTCGATTTTTAGAACGGTTCAGGTGCATTTATGATGCAAACAAAACATGAAACCTAGTGTCATATGATAACAGGAGTCTACTAAAAATAATTCGGGGTTCCAATAAATTTTACAGAAAATTCCAGGCAACTATCAGATGTAAAAACTGCGAAAACGCCTAATAAACATGTTCAACTTGCATTCAATAGCATTAAGGGGCATTCCATAAATTTTAGAGAAATTCCAACCCACCTGGAACGCTTTCCGCAGGCATTCGCTGAAGTCGGTGAAGCGCCGGATCCTCAAGCTGACGAAACCTCGAATATCGGGCCGCGCGCGCGCACACTACCGCGAACTCGGAAAAATCTCCGTAAACTGAAATAATCACCCTCGCTTCTTCACAAAATTCTGCGCGCAAATGGCTCACCCCAAGGACAAAACAATGCAACGTGGGCTCAAGTACACCACAATCTACCAACAGCTTGCACACATTAACACAATCACACTTATCCACACACACACTTTAATTACATCTGTACACTCACATATGTCCACAGCATAAGGCAAGTCCACCACAACATAAGCACACTCTAAACATCTCCTATCCCATTCACAAAATTCACCTCAATCCAACAGCCAAGACCATAAAACACAAACTCTCACACACAATTTGCAAGCTCCAAGTATCCCACAGTCCACTCAAAACACAAACCCAACATAAAACATCACATATAATACCTCCCCAGCACACCCTGCTTCCATAAAAACTCCCACAGCACGAAACTCCATTTGCATATCAATTAGTAAAGTCCAAACATACAACTCCCAAAATTCACCCTTACACACCACCAACTTGCACAATTAATCCAATTAACTTGAGGGTGATCCACGTGCCGCCACTGCCGGTCCCAAAAGCCCGCGCGGCACCAAGCTCGCCGCGTGCACCGAAGATACTGCACCAACGCAGAGAGAGAAAGAGGAAACCAAAGTCAGTAAAGCTCTGCCACAATGCGCGCATCCGTCGGCAAGGAGACAGCCCCGGACGTCGAAAACGCCCCGCGCGCGCCCACGCGGAAGTTCCCTGTGGCAGAGCTGCAGCGTGATGCGCTGCCGCCGCTGCCGCGCGGCGCCTGGGCCCGCCGCGCGGGGCCCTGGCCCGCCACGCGGGCCAACAGCGCGCTTGCTGTGCTCCCGCGCGGCGCACCAGCGTGCCCGCGCGGCGCCTGCGCAGCGCCCGCAGCGCCCTGCGCAAGCCCGCCAGCGCGCGCCCCGCGCTGTGCCTGTGCAGCGCCCTGCGCTGCGCTGCGCCCGCAGTGCCCTGCGCAAGCCCGCAAGCGCGCGCCCTGCGCTGTGTGCCCGCCTGCGCAGCGCCTGCGCGCGACCGCCAGCGCGTGCCCTGCGCGCGACCGCCAGCGCGTGCCCAGCGCGCGGCCGCCAGGGCGTGCCCAGCCTTCGCGCGCCCGTTTGGCACCCTGCGGCCAAGCGAAGCTCAAGGACAAGCAGTCCAAGCACCAATCTCCATCAACAACACCAACCCACTCCAAAACCACCATTAATGGGCAACAAAAAAAACAAGCTTCTTCTCACTACAACAAAGACAGCACTTACCTCCTTCGAAGCCGTCGCGCGCGCCGCACAACGCGCGCGCCGCACGACGCGCTCACCGCTCGGCTCCACGGCTCCCAGCAGGAGGTTCCACCATCAAACACTCATCAATTTCCTCAAATCCCTCTTTTTCTTCTTCACATTTCTCTTCTTTCTCCCCTACTTTCTTTCCCTCTGTTTTCTTTCACTTCCTCTGCTTGCAGGTGGAGAGAGTGGTGGTGAGGTGGCGTGCTAATTAGGAGTGCTAATTAAAGAGGAGAAGGGGGGGGTGGTTGGGAGCATTTAATGCTCCCAAAAAAACCAACATACACTCAAAATCCAATTAACATTAATCCACTCCCCTAACCAAATCACAACACTAATTCATATCTTTCCTTCAAACCTCCCAGACCAAAGCCCCAAAACCACTAATTAAATAAATAAATTAATTAATCCATTAAATGCCCCCATCAACCCACTTTTTGCCCTCGGGGCCTCCGCAGCAGTCCGGAACCTCCCGAACTCCGCTGTAATCAGAAAATACACATGCTCAAAGCTTTTTCTCCTCAAAAAGCTCAACCGTGGAGTCGATGTGCTCAAACCAAAAACCGGCTCCAAAACTACCAATTCCAACTCACTTTTTGCCCTTGGATCTTCCGCGTCAGTCCGGAACCTCCTGAACTCCGCTGTAAACTTAAAGTACACCTGTTCCAAGTATACCCGAATTTCCTGCACTTCACTATGAAGTTGAGGCTTCCCCGAAACCAGTCCTCTAACGGCGGACAATGCCCGGAAAACCCCGAATCGACCTGGGGCTTCCGCGTTGATCCGAGTTGACCCGAACTCATCTGTAATCCAAAATGGAACACGCTCGAGACGATTCCTCCGCACCAAGCCATCTTGCGAGGTCGGTGCACCATCCGAAATTTCGGTATTCTACACTCTCCCCTCCTTAAAAAAGGTTTCGTCCTCGAAACGCAACTAAATCCATACTTAGGAGGGTATCTCAATAAAAAGGGGATAGGAGATCCTCAACTCATCCTCAGGCTCCCAGGTGGTCGCTCTCACTCATCATGATAACTCGACTGTACAATTACTTAGCTTCACGAGCAAGAATTGCATCGGTTGCTTCTGATAGCTCAAATCCTTGTCCAACTCCAAAGAAGCGGAACCCAAAACATGCGGTGATCAAATAAACTTCTTCCAGATAAAAGCTCGCGGACCAAGTTCCCTACGTGACTTCAAATCTACAAAACCCTGCGAAAAACGGCTTCCACCACTCAAGGTCTCCAAAGGTGTAAATCCCTCGTTACTCCAGAGCGACCAAATACTTAAGTTCCACAGATACAACTCTTGTATCCATCCACAGGGGAAGAAGTTCAACATTGGGAATAATGCTCAACCCTTAGCTCTCAATTCCAAGTTCCAAGGGGCACCTACTAATCGATCATCTTATTCTAAGGTACGCTGCTTGCCTAAACAAGGCGTCCATAACCATAGAGTCACCACCGGGATAATGATATACCCAATCAATCATATAACTCCAATACTCTGCCCACCGGCGTTGCCTCAAACCAACTCTTCCTGAGTATCCAAGTACTTCAGGTTCGTGGATCCATAAATAACTCAATTCCCTCTCTTATCACTGACAAACATCCACATCCATGCTGGTATTCTCTTCAGCTTATCTCCTCATAGAAGTTGTAGCACTATCCTCAAGTTCTCCTTACGCTCCAAGTCACTCCAGAAATAATCCAAATCTGTCTGTACTCATACCATCATAGAACTCTCACCGTTGTGTACTCACCACGTGGCATCACTGCCGTGCACCAATGGCGTGGCGTCATACTCAAGTATTAATCTCTCAGATCCTCACGGTCGTATTCCCACGACATGGTGTCGGTCACATAGACCCCTTGATCCATCAGAATTTGCACTGCGCTCTCGCTCACTGTCTCACGGGTGATACCCCATGTAGTGATCCGGCCTTTCGGGGTATTTCAGACTTACGTGTAGTCATTTAAGCCTTTAAGTGAAATAGAATTATTCAATTCTTGAGGTTGGCCATTGTGGGACGCTAGTATTTTTCCGGGATTGTGCGCGGAAAAAGAAAGCCGACGGCGCGATCGGATCTGAAATCCGATATCGGGAACCCCCTGAACGGGATTCAAAGTGATACGGTAATTAGTCGTGCATCGGAATCCGTGCTAAATATCTTGCACCCGTTAGAGATAAGGTGGTTTATCTCATGGGGGATAATTAATTAGTTAATTAATTATCCCAGACGGAAAATTAATTAATTCTCTTACGTACGAATTAAAGAGGAATTAATTAAAGGTAAAGTACGACTATATAAGGGATCCCGATTATCGGAAAGGAAAAGAAAAGAAAATAAAAACCCTAATCGGAGAGAAAAAGAAAAGAAAAACGGAACCCTAGCCGGAAGAAAGGGAAAGGAGAAAGAGAAGGAGCCCGATCTTCCCGGACACCGAACCGAAGGCAAGAACGCGACCGGACAACCTTTCCGTCGATCTTCGGTTAGTAAAATAATTGATTTAAATTATTTGGGAGTTTTCCGTCATCTCTTTCGTTGAGTTCTTGGTGGGTTTTAATCGAGTTCTTGTTATCGGACCTCCGATCGACGTTTGGTTGTTCGTCGATCGTTGGTTTAGTCGTTAGAATTATCGTGTAGTTATTCGGGAATTTTTGGGGATGTTCCATTGGAACGTAGTGGGTTAACGGGAGGCCGCCGCCGCCGTTGCGAAACGGGAGGCCGCCGCCGTCGTTACCATGGTCACGGGGTCTTCGCCGGAGTCGCACGGGAGCGAAAACGGAGAAGAAATCGCGAAACGGGAGCGAAAACGGAGAAGAAAACCGAAAAAGGGGCATTACTGTTCACCCCGTACGGGTTCCTCAGCCCGCGGTCCACGGGTCAGAGCGTGCACCCGGCGCACGCCCCAAGGCGCGGAAGCTGCAGACCCGGTGCACGCTTTCGTGCGCCGGCCCAGCCCGCTCAGGCGCGGTGCACGCAATAGCGTGCACCCGGTGTGTACCAGAGGCCCGTGCGGCCGTGAGCCCGGTGCGCGCTCGTGTCGTGCACCGGCCCGGCCCAGAATGCGTGGTGCACGCTTCCTGCGTGCACCCGGCGCATTCCGCGCGGCCGCCGATGCTGTAAACCCGGTCCGCGCCTGCCCTGTGCACCACCCGACAGCCCAAAGTTCGGTGGCTCCGTTTGGGTCCGTTTTTCCACCGTTTTGAGCGCCGTTTTCGCCGTTGGGATCGTTATTTCCGTGGCTTCCTTGGCATGGCCACTTGGGACCTTCTTGGTCATTATTTTATTATGTCGGGTGCTAATTTCGCCGACGCTCCGCGCCTCGACGAAATCGTCGGGGGCGCGCCGTCGGGTCTCTTTTCTCATCATTTCCGCCGTCGGGGCCTTCTTGGTCTAATCAGGGACGTCCCGAGTGGGCTACCGATTGAGGATTGAGTTTTGTTGGACTTTCCCGTCGAAAAGAGTAAAGTGGGTCTTGTGTTTTCGGATGTTAGTACACGCTTTTGACTATAGTTATCCGTGCGGACTTTCTTTAGGTCCAGACGCGTAGCGGGGGTGCGCGAAAGATTCGGGTGTTCCGATCTCTCTCCAAATAGGTGGGTACGGTTGCTGTAAATACAGCCAGTGCAGTAAGTGCATCTATCGTCATTAAAGTGCTCTCAATTTATCTAACAAAGTAGATGGACAGTTTAACCTTTCGCATAATCGTGTTTTTATCTAACAATTGAAGCGGCTGCGGTCGCAATGCTCATGACACGCCGACCTCGGCAAATCCGTTTTGGGATGCTCCACGTACACAGGCGGATTGGCCTCCGCATGGGTGTACTTTTCCGGAAGAGTGGTCTCTTATGACCCGTGATCCTCACAAAAGTGTGGGTGCCGTGAGGACCCCTTCGCGCCCGCTGGGAATAGCACACCAGCACCGCGAAAGGGGTAAATGCATCAAAGTAGGTGTTTGCGCACGAGGGGAGACTTTAGTCTCTCCGACAAATGTTTTGGGGTTGGTGCCCAAATTAATATGTGCAGGGTTTTAGCGAAATGGTTCTGGTGTTATCGGTTTGCTCCTTATTCCTTATTGCTTTTAGACATCTACTTTGTTTGTCACTGACATTACCCACTCCGTGACAGGCGCTACGAGGGGCGTTAGCCGGGAGACTGTTGAGACTGCGTCGTGAGGCCCGTAGTCAGAACACTTGGTTATTGTTATTATCTCAGTTCTCTTACGCTTATTTTAGTTAATTTGCTTGCGGGTAGTAATATTCGTGGACATGTAGTATTTAGCACTGTGGATGAGTTGTACTTTTATAGTTTGGTTCTTTTGATGATGTTTCTTATGCGGCATGTTTTCATGATAAACCAAATTATTTCGAAAAGGGTTTTCCCAAAACGAAGTGCCGTGTGGGCACGGGTTTTGCAATTGCTGGCTTTATCGTTTCTAAACATTGATGCCGCTTTAATATTCCGCTTGATGTCACGCCCCGGGGGTTTCGCTCAGCGGAAAAGAAAGAGTTGTTTGATTGAGTCCCTTATATTTTTTTTTTTTTTTTTTTTTTATTTAGTCCTCCCCGGCACGTGCCCAGACCCGCCGCATATACAGATTTACTCGAAAATCGGGCAGAGTCTCCTCTGCATATGCACGGCGTCGCGGCTATTACAACATCTCAACTCAAGCATTCAGTTAACCACAACAGTTCGAGTATTCAATCAACAATGTAAACTAACCAGAGTGCCCGCCGCCAATCAAGTTGAAAGGATAAACTCACAGTTTTGAAAACAGGCCCACACGACCCAAGGTTTTGAAAGCGGTTTGGAAAGGTGCCTTAAATCCACAGGGTTTGGAAACAGGTCCACACGACCCGAGGTTTTGAAAGCGGTTTAGAAATCTCATAAAACCACAGGGTTTGGAAAAGCGGGCCCACACGACCCCATATTTTGAAGACTAGTTTTCGAAGTTCTTTTTTTTTCGTTTTGTTACTTTGTTTTGGAAAAACGGCCAAACGGGCGAATAACGGAAACATAATATCCAATCCGGAACACCGGAAACCAACATCCACACCGACCCCACAAGGGTATCGCGAACCACACCGTAGTCTACAGTATCAAATGAAATGCAAGGAAAAGTAAAAGGAGATACAGACTAAGGCTCCTCACAGCCCGACCACTCCCGTCTCGACCTCACCGTCGTCTACCGCTCACCCCTGGAAGAACCTGTCACGGAGTGGGTAGTCAGCGACATGCGATAATAATAATAAGCAGGAAAGAAAGCCAAACCCAACAGTAAAACTATCCGGAGCAACCACTCGACTCACTGGAAGAGTGACACGCGAACACATGTATCACCTGCAACATCCGTAATGCCTGTAACGCTTATACACCTTGATCTCGTCGGGCACCTATCCCGACGGATCGCACCGCTCACACCTTGGGGCACCTGACCTCGTCGGACACCTGTCCCGACAGGTCGCACCTTTTCCCCCACCTTTTGATGCCTCAAACCCCACACCTACGGGGGCCCCCACCACTTCACCTTGTGGGTTAACACGGGTCGAAGACCGCTTTCCCGGAAAAGAGCACCCTTTGCGGTGGCCAGACCGCGGGTGCGCGTGTCGCAATCACGAGCACAAAAACCCGAAATACAGGATAATATCGCAAACATAGAGACCGTCAGCATTAGTAATACAAATATGCAGTTAAACGACTAACACAGAACACCGAGTCTATACTTGGTCTCAAAGGAACCCACCTCTTTCGTTGTCGCGCTGCTGGTCGACTTCAGGTTCTTTCGCGTCTCGGTGTGCCTGCCCGGACCTACACGAACCTGTCGCACCGGAGTTAGTAACTCCAACTTCCCGAAAGATACACAAAAGTAAAAGAGACGCGGAACACCCAACCCTTCCGGTCGATCACGGGGCACGCCCCGCCGATTCGGCAAAGAAGGCGGCGTCCCCGGGCGAGGCCAACAACGCGGACGGCCCCGACTCTCGCGGAACCCACCGGCCCCTCCCTCTCCTTGCTGCCCGCATGCAGGGCTGCGCGCAAGTGCGGGCGCACGTGCACTCGGCCCGCGCGGGCTATGCGGGCGCGCTGCCCGCACCCGCGGGTGCGCACTTGCGCCCGGCCCCGCGCGGCTGGGCGGCAGCCCGCCCGCATGCGGGGGGTGCCCGCATGCAGGGCTGCGCGGGCCCAGCCCCGCGCGGCTGGGGCGGCAGCCCGCCCCGCGTGCGGGAGGTTCCCGCATGCGGGGCTGCGCGCCCCCAGCCTCGAGCGGCTGGGCGGCGGCCCGCCCGCATGCGGGGGGTGCCCGCATGCAGGGCTGCGCGCCCCAGCCCCGCGCGGCTGGGCGGCAGCCCGCCCGCGTGCGGGAGGTGCCCGCCATGCGGGGCTGCGCGCCCCCAGCTCGAGCGGCTGGGCGGCAGCCCGCCCGCATGCGGAGTTGCCCGCATGCGGGGGTTGCGGCCCCCAAGCTCCGCGCGGCTGGGCGGCATGCCGTCCGTATGCGGGTGTTTCCGCATGCGGCTCCGTGCGCGCCGGACTCCGGCGATGCCATCGCCCCTCCTCCTCCCACTCGTCCGCTCCAATCAAGGAAAACGAACAAGAAAAAGCAAGGAAAAGAAACCCTAACGTGCTCACCTCGGTTGCCGGGGGGAAAGGGTGATCCGATCCCGCGAGTTCGGCTACAAGGGATGTGAGGTCGTCCTCCCTCTCCTTCCTGGTCTCTCGCCGCTTGGATCCTGCCGCACGATCGGGGGAGGAGAGAGGGTACGGTTTGGGGGGGAGAAAAAAAGTCTGCTCCTCGTCCGCGCTCGGGTGTCGTACCCTAGAGTGAGAGGAGTTGAGATAGATATATAAGCCCGAGCGATCAGAAAAGGGGAAAGGGAATGAACCCGTTCAAGTCAAATAAAACCAAAAACCAAAAGGTCGGGTTCGAACCGGGTTCCGGTCTGCCTGGTCCCCCGGTTGGTCGCCAGAACCAACCGCCACCTTCTGGAATTTATTCCGGGAGATTCCGGAGGCGGAATCCAAAACCGATTTCGCCGGCGGTCTCCGTTTCGCGCAGGCTTTATTGACTAAAAATACTCGCGAGCCCCGAGATCTGTCCAGAAACAAAGAATATTAGTCCCCCTCCCGGACCCCCGAAACGAAGCGCGAAATAGGGACACCAAAAGTGTCCCAGAACGGAACCACAGTATTTTAAACCAGCGGAGTATTACACCACTCACCTTTTAAAAACGAGTTTCGTCCTCGAAACTCATTCCTGGTTCGCGGTGAAAAGATAGGGATAGCCCTCCCTCATCTTGGATTCCAGCTCCCACGTCGCTTCCCGCTCCTCGTGGTTGCTCCAGAGCACCTTTACATAGGGGATGACTCGGTTTCGAGTGTCTTGCTCTCTCTTGCTAGGATTCGCACCGGGCTTCCTCGAAGCTTAGGTCCTCCTTCAGTTTTCGAGTGTCGAGACGTCCAGACATAGCGTTGGGTCGGGGAGGTTATTCTTGAGCATCGAACGTGGAACACGTCGTGGATCCGGCTGAGTGTCGGCGGTAGGGCGAGGCGGTAAGCCACTGGGCCAATGCGCTCCAGGATCTCGAACGGCCCCACAACCGTGGGCTCAGCTTGCCTTTCAGCCCGAAGCGTTTTATTCCTCTGGACGGCGAGACCCGCAGAAACACGTGTTTCTCCCACCTGGAATTCTAGGTCCCGGCGTCTCCGATCCGCGTAGCTCTTTTGCCGGCTCTGGGCGGTCAGTAGGCGTTTCTTGATAAGGCGTACCTTCTCTTCAGTTTCTTCCACCAAGTCGGGTCCCAAGAACTTCCGTTCTCCCAAGTCGTCCCAACAGATCGGGGATCGGCAGCGTCTGCCGTACAAGGCCTCGTAGGGTGCCATCTGAATGCTGGCCTGGTAGCTGTTGTTGTAGGCGGAATTCGACGAGGGGCAGGTAACGCTCCCAACCGATCCCCCAATCTAGCACACAGGCTCGCAGCAGGTCCTCCAGCGTCTGTATCACTCGCTCCGACTGTCCGTCCGTTTGGGGGTGGAAGGCCGTGCTGAACTGTAATTTGGTCCCCAAGGCCTGCTGTAGGCTCTGCCCAAACTTCGAAACAAAACGTGTGTCTCTATCCGATGTGATCGATGCCGGCACTCCATGCAGTCTCACAATCTCGCTGAGGTAGACTTGGGCTAATCGCTCCTCTGGTCCAGATTGTGTGAATGGGCAGGAAGTGCGCTGACTTGGTTAGCCGTCAACAAGACCCAGATGGTGTCGTGCCCCTGCTGTGAACGTGGGAATCCAGTGACGAAGTCCATGGTGATCTGATCCCACTCCACTCCGGTAACGGGTAAATGGTTGTAGCTTTCCCGCCGGCCGCTGATGCTCTGCCTTTATCTGCTGACAAACCAGGCAATGCGCAACGTGACGAGTCACATCCCCCTTCAGCTTGGGCCACCAGAAGTCTGCTTGAGGTCCCTGTACATCTTTGTACCCCCGGATGTGCCGCATAAGGGGCGCGGTGTGCTCAGCTAGGATTTCCTCCTTCAATTCCGGGGTATCCGGCACGCAGATCCGCCCGCGGAACCGTAAAGTGTCGTCCTCTTCCACGGAAAAGTCACCTCCTTGATCCGGCGAGATCTTGTCTCGTATGAGCTGCAAGTACGAGTCCGCCTGTTGTCCCTCGAATTCTCTCGAACAGCGTCGGCTTTACCACCAAGGCCAACAGCTGTGCGACTGTGCCCATTGGTACCACCCCAACTTCAATCGCGAGAACTCCGCGATCAAGGTGCTCTGCTCAGTTATCGCCGGTGCCGTCGCCTCTTCTGGTTGCCCCTTCCTGCTCAAAGCGTCCGCCACTACGTTGCTTTCCCGGGGTGGTACTGGATCGTTAGATCGTAGTCCTTCAATAGCTCGAGCCACGCCTCTGTCGCAGGTTTAGTTCCTTCTGGGTGAACAGGTACTTAAGGCTTGGTGGTCAGAGAAAACCGTTACAGTGGACACCAAAGAGTAGTGTCTCCATAACTTCAAAACAAAGACCACTGCAGCCAGTTCCAAATCGTGTATCGGATAATTCTTCTCGTAGTCTTTCAGCTGCCTGGAAGCATAGGCTATTATTTCCCTGTTGCATCATACCCCCCAAGCCGATCCTCGATGCATCGCAGTAACACTTCATAATCCTCTTCGGGTGGTGTAGTACGAGAATTGGTGCCCTGGTTAGCCTTCTTTAAGTTTCTTCGAAGCTCTCCTGGCATTGTGTCGACCACACAAACTTTTCTCCTTTCCTAGTCAACGGGTTCAGGGGGGCGGCTATCTTCGAGAAGCCCTCGACAAAGCGTCGGTAGTACCAGCGAGGCCCAAGAAACTGCGGATCTCCGTTACCGTAGTTGGCGGCTGCCAGGCTGTCACGGATTCCACCTTCTTGGGATCCACGGCGATTCCTTTGCCGAGATCACATGTCCTAAAAAACCCACCTCGCGTAGCCAGAACTCGCACTTGCTTGAGCTTAGCGAACAACTCGTGGTCCCTGAGGGTCTGGAGGATCATCCGCAGATGTTGTTCGTGCTCCCCGTCGGTGGTGTGAATAGATCAGTATGTCGTCGATGAAGACCACCACGAACCGATCTAGGAAGGGCTTAAAAATTCGGTTATCATATCCATGAAGACGGCGGGGGCGTTCGTAAGCCCGAAGGGCATAACTGTAAATTCGTAGTGGCCATACCGGGTCCGGAAGGCGGTCCTTGGAATGTCTGTTCGAACCCGAAGCTGATGGTAGCCCGATTGCAGATCAATCTTTGAGAAGACCGTCGCTCCCCGCAGTTGGTCGAAGAGATCGTCGATTCTGGCAGGGGGGGTACTTGTTCTTCACTGTAACTGTGTTATCCTCTGTAGTCGATGCAGAGTCGTAGGCTTCCGTCCTTCTTCCGCACAAAGAGTAACGGTGCGCCCCAGGGTGACACCACTCGGTCTGATGAACCCTTTGTCCAAGAGATCCTCCAGCTGCGCCTTGAGCTCTTTCAACTCCGCGAAAGCCATTCGGTACGGCGCTTCGTACGGCTCGTGCTGCGTGCCCGGTAGCAGTTCAATCGGGAACACACTCTCGCTCGGGGGGCATCCCGGGTAATTCCGTCGGGGAAAACATCGGGAAAGTCCCGCACTACCGGGATGTCTGACGGCACCCCGAGGGGTTGGGCGGCCATGTCTACCGATGCCAAGTAGGCCACACACCCACCTTCCACAACCTCCTGGCTCGTGCCGCCGAGATGACCGCTTGGGAAGGAGATGCTCTGCACGCCAAATACGCGTTCTTAGGGAAGCTGGTTCTTGAAGCTGCACCATCCGTTCTCGCAGTCGATGAGCGCCTGGTACCTTGAGGGCCAATCCATGCCCAAAACAATGTCGTACTCCTTCAGGGGAATTACCACCAAGTCCAAGGGCAAGGCAGTCGCACCTAACATAATTGGGCAGGTGGCCACTAAGCTGGTCGCCTCCAGTGTCCCACCCGCTGTCTGGACCGTTTAATCGGTTTTGGAGAGGTGTCTCCCAAGGTCATGCATAAACACGTAATCACAAGAAAGACGAGAGTGTGTGCTCCGGTATCAAAAGAGGGTTCTAGCTCGGGAATTGAACAAAGAAGTAATACCTCAAGCATGTCCTCGGCCGGTCCGCCTTGGTGGTGGGGTCATTGAATATACTCGCCCTCCCGGTTGAGGTTGCCTTGTCTCCCCCGACGCGCTGCCGGAGGCCTAGAGGTCGACCCCATAGGAGCTTTCCCCCGCCCTGAGAACTGTGTAGAAGGCGTGGATGCAGTAGAGGAGGCTGGTCCAAGGTTAAGGGGCAGTTGCGGCGGGGAAGTGCCCTGCTTGCCGCAACGGAAGCAATGATCGACTCTCGGGGCAGTCAAGCAACTTGATGTGCCCCCCCGCAGATTACGCAAGCCTGTCCCCCGGCCTCGGTCCTCTTGCAGGTGCGCTCCGGGTCCCGACTGTGGTCTCCACCGCTTGGGGGGCGGTTCCACTGTAAGACACCCACCCAGCGTACGGTTTGCCGCTTCTTTTCCTCGTGCCGTACCGGGGCTCCCTCTTGGCGCGTGTAACTGCGAAACCCGCGCTCGACCACCGTGGCACCGGTCGACGACTTGTTGGAACGTGTGCAAATCGGCCGCCTGTACCACCTGGAAGATATCACTCCGTAATCCATCCACGAAAAGTGCGCCTTGTGGGCTTCGTCCCTTATGACGAAAGGGGACGCCAGTCGCCAATCGCACAAAATCGCGCTGATATTCCATAACCGTCTTGCTCCCTGTGGATGTGATTTAATAGTCGTCCTTCAGTTTCTTTTGACGCTGTTGGTAAAAGAAAGCCCCAAACAGCTCCTGCTTAAACGTCGTCCATGATGGCAGCACGGTGCCCTGGTTGGGTCGGGGCGCACCGTCTTCCACCCTAAACGGGCATTTCCCCCAGGCAGTGGACCGCTAGGGGAACCCGTCACAGTCCTCATGAGCAAATCTTCAAAAAGCTTTTCCATCGATCCAACCACAATCTCGACGACCCAAGGGTCGGTCGTTTCTCCCCGAACACGGGTGGATCATATTTTGAAATCCGCCAGGTGGGCTCGTACCGCTCCCGCTCTGTTAGTGAAGCTGCCCCCTCCCCGCGGCGGCAGCGGCGGTCCACAACAGGAACGGGTGCCACCAATGTCTCCCCCGAGGTACCCCGCCAAGGGCCCCCGGAGATGGTGCCAGCGGAACGCTGCTGGGGGTGCTGCTACAGGCGTCGTCGCCTGGGCTGCGGCGCTGTTTTGTCCCGGTCGCTGCTATCGAAGGAGGGGCCATTCTGCCACAGTCCCGTCACTTGCGGCGCATGCTGCTGGCAGCGGCGGGCCCTGAGGGGGGCCCGGTGCGACCGTCGCCGTCGCGGCCGGAGCCGCTGCGTCAACTGACGCACCATGGTCGGTGAGCGTCGCCAGATTTCCCGCCATCTCTTGCAGTTGCTGCCGCAAGAGTTGGTTCTCAGCGGCCACCGATGCCGTCGCATCCGCACCTTCGTCCCGGCCGACGCTTGGTTCGAACAATTGTCTGAACACACATACAACCAAAACAAACATCAGTCCTAGACCCTGCTAGAACAACGTCCCTGTATCGACGGAGAGAAGAAACTACACTTTTCCCCCTTCCCTCCCCGATCACTCACGTCCTACCCCCTATGTCCTACACATTTTCATTCATCGAAGCTACGTTGTGGTATTACCGTGGGTTGGACCTTCACTGTTGTGATTAAAAGAAAACCTCTCTGATACCATCTTAATCTGTCACGCCCGGGGGGTTTCGCTCAGCGGAAAAGAAAGAGTGTTTGATGGAGTCCATTATATTTTTTTTTTTTTTTTTTTTTTTATTTAGTTCCTCCCGGCACGTGCCCAGACCCGCCGCATATACAGATTTACTCGAAACTCGGGCAGAGTCTCCTCTGCATATGCACGGCGTCGCGGCTATTACAACATCTCAACTCAAGCATTCAGTTAACCACAACAGTCGAGTATCAATCAACAATGTAAACTAAACCAGAGTGCCCGCCGCCAATCAAGTGAAAGGATAAACTCACAGTTTTGAATGAAACCAGGCCCACAGGACCCAAGGTTTGAAAGCGGTTTGGAAAGGTGCCTTAAATCCACAGGTTGGAAAAAGGTCACACGACCGAGGTTTTGAAAGCGGTTTAGAAATCTCATAAAACACCAGGGGTTGGAAAAAAGCGGGCCACACGACCCCTATTTTGAAGACTAGTTTTCGAAGTTCTTTTTTTCGTTTTTGTTACTTTGTTTGGAAAAAACGGCCAAACGGGGGCGGAATACGAAACATAATATCCAATCCGGACCACCGGAAACAACATCCACACCGACCCCACAAGGGTTATCGCGAACCACACCGTAGTCTACAGTATCAAAATGAAATGCAAGGAAAAGTAAAAGGAGATACAGACTAAGGCT